>CM076581.1:847238229-847606137 GCA_034641835.2 Pinus albicaulis
CCACTGCCACATTAGAGGCTAATTGAATCCTCTCCAGCTACCAAAGCCACCTGTAGCCTCAAATAAATCAAAGAAGTAAGAGTTATTACCTTAGTTAGTGATATTTTTCATGAAGACAGCTCAACAGTTTATTCAACCAAAGGAACTTATTGTAAATTGTCAAAAGAGTTATTACAAAGATAATAAAGAGCCTTAAAGTCAACAAACTCTCCCAGCAAGCTTAAATACTTAATGAAAATCAAATAATACAGAGGAAATATCTGAAATCTTCTCCATTGAGCCCCTCAAAGGTCGAGAAGCATTAAACTATATTAATTGAGCCTAGAGATCTTTTATCTCATCCCACCTCCTCATTTCTTCTATAAATACTTCTGTAGAAGATGAAATACAGGTTGGTCACTGCATATCTATTGCTTGTAAATAGTTTTATGAAGCTGCTGTAAGCTCTGTTTGTAATTGAAGATACCTAAGTTGAGATGAGAAGTTTGAAGCTGTAGAGAACCACTGGACTTGATGATTGTAACTGGTTTGAACATCAAATACAAGCTAATTTATGGGATCCTATTCTATGTCAACGGTGATGTGTTTCTTATTGTAAATTTTTATTTTCTTTTTGTTTCCATTCTATCCATTCTATCTTATAAAGAACAAAAAATATAGAGTTGGGATTTACTATCAAAGGTAACCTACTCTCACTGATAAGCTTTATCTACATGTTTTCTTCAAATTTTGTTGTTTAAGAATGATTTAATACAGTCCAAGCAGTTAAGGTATGCTGGCGTTCCCTCATTCTATTGTCTAAACTTTAAACATTGTTCTTGAATGTTATTTTCAATTTCTACTAAGTAAAGTTGAACTAGGGAAGTCTATGGTTAGCCCTGTCCTCTAGTTTTAGCTCCAAAGGTTGTATGAAAGTTTCCCTAAGAGTATGTTGAAAGAATGATAGGTTCAAAGTCCTTACCTAATATTAGACTATTCTTTGTTTATCTTAAGTGTTGTCTTGAAAAGTTTGCTAAGTAAAGCAGAGCTAGGGAAGTCTATGGTGAGCCTTGTCCTCTATTTTCTTCTCCAACAGTTGCTTTGAAAAGTTTCCCTTTGAATATGCTGAAAGCAGGATAGGTTCAAAGTCCTTACTTGATCTTAAGCTGTTATTTGTGTTTTAAATGTTTTGTATTGAAAGTGCATCAAAAGCAGGCTAGTTTCAAAGTACTTACATGATCTTAGATTACTTTTATGTATTTCTTAAGTGTATGCCAAAAGTAGGATAGTTTCAAAGTACTTACTTGATCTTAGGCTGCTCTTTGTTCTTCATTTTTTTGATTCCCCTTCTTTTTGTTTCATTCCATTCCATAAAATCAACTTAAAGGGATTCTATAACATAGATGACTTGCCCCATAGACCACTCTTGAACCTTGCTATTTCAATTAAATCGTACTATGACTCCATAGCCCAATGGATTGAAGCTGCTTCTTGCCTATCTTATTAACTGAATCAATATTTCACTTTCATTCACCTTCACCCTTCATTTAGACTTCCTTCACCTTCACATATCTTTTCCCAACCAAGACAAACAAAAGCCTTGTTCTTCATAACTAGCCTAATATCACATTCAAAAGCCTTAAAGATAAATCAATCTTTGCACTTATAGAGAGATCCCTCTTTGGATTCAGGAGGGCTAGATCCTAGAATCCCAAAGTAGTTGAAATTTTGTCTCTGCAACTTTAGTCTCACCAATCTGCTGAAGTTACAGATTCCTAACATGTGGAAGCATCTATTTGTGCAATTTCTATTATCCAACTTAATTGGATAACCAAAGTAAGGGATGAATGGAAGAATGATGAGGAGATGTGGACACTCATTCAAAAGTTGCAGCAATATCCTATTGCATATTATACATTTAGCTAGAAAAATTATTGATTATGGTATAAAGACCGCTTATATATTTTTAAGAATTCTCAACTGAAACAAAATATTCTTTTGAAATTGCACACCTCCCCCTTAGGATGACACCTAGGATTTTTAAAAACTTTCTAGGGGGTCAAGAAGGATTTTTTTTGGGATTGACTTAAATTTGATATTCATAAGTTTGTGGCAGAATGTTTGGTTTTCCAACAAAACAAAGTTGAGACAATTAAGACCCCGATTCTATTACAATCTTTAGAGATTCCAAGTCAATTTTGGGAGGAGGTCTCAATGGATTTTATCACATGATTACCCAAGGCTGAAGGAAAGTGTGTCATCATGGTGGTAGTTGATATAATTACCAATTGTGCACACTTTTGTGCATTATCTCATCCTTTTAAAGCTAGTACAGTTGTTATTACATTTATGAAAACAATTCAAAAGCTACATGGAAACCCAAAGATTATTGTAAGTGACATAGATCCCATTTTCACTGGAAATTTTTTGACGAAATTATTTTCTTGTCTTGGTACTCAGTTAGCTCATAGATCATCTTATCATCCTCAATATGATGGAAAAACTGAGATAGTGAACAATTTTTTGGAAAGATATCTTCATTTATTTGTATATAATAAACAAACACAATGGGTCAAGTGGTTACCTCTAGTTGAATGGTGGTATATTACTTCCTTCCATACTGCATCAAAAATGACCCCATTTATGGCACTTTATGGATATCATCCACCATTCATCACATCATATTTAAGAGAAAATTATTAGTTTCAAGCAATGGAATATCACATCGAGCATCAATAAAAGGTTCCCCAACTCTTAAAGGATAACCTCACTCTAGCACAAAATTGAATGAAAGAACAAGAATATCAACATCACAGTGAAAGAAGTATTGATGTAGGTGATTGGGTATTTTTACGGCTACAACCATACAAATAAATGCCCACAAGAAAGATAAGAAGGATAATAAATTATCTCCCAAGTACTATGGTCCTTACAAGATGTTGCAAAATATTGGTACTATGGCATACAAATTAGAGTTGTCTGCATCTTCCTGAGTACACCTAGTTTTCCATGTTTCATGGTTAAAGAAGGTTATCGGTGAAAACTCTCAGTTCAAACAGTCTTGATAGAACTTGAAAAAAAAAGGAAAAAACATATTTGAACTTGAAGCAGTCACGGAAACAAGAATATGACAACTACAAAATCGATTAGTTTTAGAGTATATCATTTAGTGTAATGAATTACCCGTTGAAGATTCCACATGGGAGGATGATAATTTTATACAGAAGCCTCCAGAACTACTCATCATTGAGGAAAACATTTTTTTTAAGGAGAGTAGCATGTTAGGTCCCTATAATACTAGTGTATCTTCCTTATTGTTATTGTTACTATAGCTCTTTATTGTTATTGTTGTGCCCATGTATCCCCCATATTGGTATTGTTGTGCCCCATAGAAGTTTATTATTGTTATTGTTGTACCCTTACATTATTATTGTTATGTAGGCTATGATTATATTGTGAACCCTTAGAATCCTATATACCAAGGAGTTATGATCATTTGTATCATCCAAGAATTGTTCATTTATGTGATGTAAAGGATGTTTCCCCCTCGAAGAGTCAGATTTTCAAGTCCTTGATCTATATTTTCTTCTGTTTTGTGATCTGGTTGCATAACATAAAGTAAAAATATAACAGTTAGGGAAGGTAAGAATGAGGATGAAACTAATGATTAAAATTGACTATCAGAAAAAGGGGGTATAAATTATTAAATAAAGAATTGAATAAATTGACTAGAATAAAATATTAAAAGAGAGAATAGAAAAATAATTGAGTTATTTGAATAGGTCAATTTAATGAGGAAAAAAGTATTAGAACATTAAATTATTGAAAGATGTAATAGAATAAATTTATTTTAAACATTTTAGGGTCAAATCACCAAAGTAAAATAATTAGTCAAAAAATAATTATGATGATTAAACCTATTTAGATGATAAGATATTAATTTAATTTAATTGAGAAGACTTTTTGGATTAAAGAATATTATATTAATTAAAAGAAATGAATATTGGCTAAATTAAATAGAGTTGTTTTTAAGTGTGACTTTTTGAAAAAAAATATGTTTATTTTTTTGATCTAATTTGTTTACAATCCGGCAGGGATTCATTGAAATCACAAGTTTGATGGGTGAAATCTGCATAATCAAAGCTCCCTAGGGGGTTTTCAGGGTGTTGAATCCATATATGTAGTCAAAAAAACTAGTTTAAACAACACAAATCAAGATTTCACCACAAAATTTTCCATCGGATTCTGGCCAGAAATCCGCCGAAAACTCCAAAAAGTCGCACTTAAAGACAACTCCAAATTAAACTAAATTAAATTAAGATTTAAAATTTAAAGGACATAAATATTGGTCAAAAAAAATTAAATTAAATTAATATTTAAAATTTAAAAGATATTAATATTGGTCAAATTAAATTAAATTAGAATAAGAGCTAAATTAATTTATTTAGGGCGTAGTTTAAATTATAGACGAAATGGCCTTTTCCACAATATTTTTTCAGGTTAATTTTAAGTAAAATCTTACAGAAAATTTTAAAAATTGAGTTCAAGTTGTTTAATATGTTCAATTTGAGTACTCCAAGAGGTTTTTAAGGGTGTTGAATCCATTTATGCATTCAAAAATTAATTTTAAATAACAAAAAATCACATTCTTTCTTGAAATTATTTTGCTGAATTTCGGTGAAAAAATGTATTTCATTTATAAATTAGACTACACCTTTATTTAGGGAATGAAAATTAACTAAATATTAAAAATGAATACCGTGGAGTTAAATTTGGTTAAATTAAATTAAATTAAATTAAGATTTAAATTTTAAAATAGATAAATATTGGTCAAATTAAATTAAAATAGAATATGATTTAAAAGATTATATTTAAGGCTTCAAAACTTGTAACTATTAAATCCGAATCATAAAATTATAAAATAATTTGAAACTATTTTAAAAATAAATAAGGTTAAAAATTTTAAGAAGAAAATTAAAAAAGAACTTCAATAAAATTGAATTAATTAAATCAAATACAATTAAAAAAAAATAGCAAACAAGATATTACTATTAGAATTGATATCATAAGAGGAGGGAAAGGAACTAATAAAATAAATAAAATAAAATATGTGTTAAGAGGATAGAAGGGAAAAATCTAAGGGATAGGAAACCAGAATAGGAGAAGAAATAGAAATAGATGATTAAGACGGGTTAGAACCAGTGCGAGGGGAACACGGTTTCTAGGACAAGAAATGAATAGTGGGTTTCCAATATTGGCTTAAATGATATCCATAATCTCAATTGAAGTTGTTAAGGTGTTTTTCCATTTGGAGGGATTCCTTGATGACACGGTTGGCATGAAACGGTTCAAAAGCTTATATTTTGGTTTTATTTGTTGGAAATACTGAGAGGGGGGTGAATCAATATTTCTTACTGATCAGGATTTATGCAGGAACGCAACAGAATACAGAAATAACCATGAACATAGAGATGCAGCGGAAATAATGCGTCATTTTATTAATAAAAGAATGGCTGCGATAAGCTTACAAACATAATGGAAATAAGCTAGGGCACTGGTAGCGTATCTCTGAGAAGAGATGTAGCGTACGCAGGCCTCTAAACTGTGTTACATTGAGGCTCGCAGGCCTATTACAGACATAATAGAAATAGATGAGCTAGGGTACTGGCAGCGTATCCCTGAGAAGAGATGTGGTGGCTACCAGCCCCTGAACTGTGTTACAATACAGACATAATGGAGATGCGGCGAGCTAGGGCACTGGTCGCGCTTATCTCTGAGAAGAGATGTGTCGGCTCCCAGCCCCCTGAACTGTGTTACAATGAGGCTCGAGGGCCTATTTATTGTTGAGAAACAATGTAGAATCCGAAACGTCCAAAACCCTAACCGTAGGAGATGAAGCGCCAAAACTGTGGGTCCTGTTTAGGTAAATTGGTGTTTCAACTTCCCGGGGGCGTAACTTTGGCATCCGATCTCCGTTTGACGCGCTCAATAGCTCGTTAGAAAGATCTGTCAGTGCAGTGTCAGGACGAATTTTATCAGAAAATTCATTTTGGCGCTTACCATACCCAAAAAACTTCGTTTAGGGCCTCAAAACGGCTCCGGAAGTTTAAGACCCGAAAAACTGCTAAAAATAGTAAGTTGTGCCGAAACTTACAAACTAAAATAACTGATGGTGGGGGTTCAAATAGACTCGATGGGTGGCCACCAATATCCACCTAGATTATTAATGCCCCAAACCGGCTTCGGGTGTGTAGGACCCGAAAACCTGCTATAAATAGTAAGCTGTGCTGAAGTTGAAAAACTGAAAGAATTGATGTTGCGGGTCCAAATGGAATAGATGGGAGGCCACCGATATCCACGGATCATTTTCAATTGTAATGTTTAGTAGTTAAGATTCTCCACAAATATAATCAGAAAAATAAATGATAAGGATTTTATTATAAACAAGTGAACACTACCAATCCTCTTTTAAAAACTTTTGAGTACAATGATGTTTGAGGGCACCAACCCTTCAATCTTCCAGGTTCCAACCTGTTTCCAAGCACCAACTTGGACTTTTGTGAGGCTCGAACCTCTAGGGCTTCAAATATATCCTTCTCAAGGCTCCAACCTGATTTTTAGAGGCTCCAACCCTCCAATTGTTTTAAATAAAAATGAATAAGTGACTTACATGAATCGCTTCACAAGTGTATCGGAACTTCCAACTTGATCACTGAATAGTCTTCACTATATGATGCTTCACTTGTCTAAAAAGAAAAACTTCTTGACTTCCCAATGCCTTAATGCTTCTTCACTACCCAATGCCTTAATGCTTCTTCACTACCCAATGCCTTAATGCTTCACTATCCAAGCTCCAAGATTTCCTCTGTCCTATGCTTCAAGCTCTTCTCTATTCACTAAACAGGGTCAAATAATCCTTCAGACAATGACCTCAAAAGGTGAAATCTTAAGTTTCGAGGCTTATGTGTAATGTATATTTCTTCAAGTGGATTGAGCTTCCTTCTGCTGCTACACCGTGACAGATAATATATTCAAATTTCAGAAATTATCCCTACAATCAAAACAAAACCTTTCAATACTTCTGCAATAGGTCTGAGCTTCATTGATTTAGTCTTCACCAGGATTACAATTCCCACAATTATGGGCTCCATCGTGACTGTAATTCCCATAGATATGGGGTCTACCAAGGTTTTAATGTTCCCAGATCTAAGTTGGTGGCTAGGTTTGGGCTTGTAGTTGCATGCAAGGAGAGACGTTTCTAAAAAAGATATCTGACCCTTATTTTGTGATCATCTGAGCCCTTAGTTTTTCACTTGTCCAAGGATATATGTCTTAGAAGGAAGATATGGGTTTCTGAAATAGGTCCGAAGGAATGACACTCCTTGTCACAGGTTCGAATGATAGATATAATTTTTAACCAAATAGAATCTTTCATAAATCTTCTTCAGTTCTCCTAGTTCATGAGTTGTGAATTTTTCATGTGTATCTATAATAGGATGATCGAATTGAGGTGAGAGAAATGAAGGTATGAGTTCTCATTAATACATATTTTACTTTGACATGAGAGGACATGACTTATGGAGGGAGGTTGACTTGAGAGATGGAGTATAGGTCAGTTAGGATACAAAAATATCATATATTACCTTAAAAAATTGATTTATCTTAGAGTATTTGGAGTTAGGAGCTAAGTAAGGGCTTGTTGGAAAGAGGAAGGTGTCCTCTTCAGGAAGGTGAAGGATCCATTGTGATAGGATTCCTCCAAGGTGACAAGAAATAATTTTCTTTGTTATTTTTATTAATTTTTTCTATGTGTAAGGTATTTGGGACAAAATGAGGTCATTAGGGCTTCTAAGTGAGGTCTCCAACCATCATACAAGTGTGTCATATATGGTCTCCATTGTCATGTCTTAAACCATCATACAAGTGTGTCATATATGTTCCCCTCTTTCATGTATTCAACCATGTCATCATATGGTCTCCAAGTGTGTAACCTTCAATAGTGCTTGTATTTTCATCAATGACAATTATTAACAAACACTATCAAAACTAATAAGTTGTTTGGTATCATGGGAGTACTCGAAAATGGTGGATTTATAAAATGTGGTTATGGTAGGTTTTAACCATATGTTGTTTGAGTTGAGCATTGAAGGATCTACCAGTTTTCCCTATGTAAGGCATTCCACATGAGCAAGGGATTTCATAGACTCTAGGGTCTAACATAGGTTCATCATTATACTTAGCCGATTTGAAGAGTTGGCTGCGGGTTTTTTGGGGTTTGAAAAAGGTCTAGATGTTATTTTTAGAAATAATCTTGGATATATGATCAATTAATCCTTGAATGTAGGGTAATGTTACCTTGGCTAAGTGAGGGTTATTGGAAGGGATTTTTTGCTAGGCATGGAGAACAGAATGAAAGGCCTTGTTAATCAGATATGTGTAGTAACTATTGGATTTAAGGGATT
This sequence comes from Pinus albicaulis, assembly GCA_034641835.2. NCBI lineage: Eukaryota > Viridiplantae > Streptophyta > Pinopsida > Pinales > Pinaceae > Pinus > Pinus albicaulis. Next base: position 847,246,671 of record CM076581.1, read on the forward strand.
TGGTAAGATGGGATTTATCTTTAGTAAAGAATTGAGAAGATGAGATCTGAATGGCCCTGGAAACAAAAGTCTCAAGCACAACAAAATTTTGAGTTGGATGATGGTGGGAGTTGGCATGAAGGTACCTATATGTATGAGATTTATTTCGATAGACTTGGTGAGTGAGGGATCCATCATGAAGGTGAGAGACTATGATATAAATAAAGGGAAAGGAAGGCATGAAGCTTGGGTAGACCATAGGACCAAATGACAAAATGTGTCATAAAAAATCCGCTTCCATAATTTAGGTTTTAAGTGGAGGGTCTCAATGGCTAAGGTTTCAAAGTTCTACATAAAAATTTTATCCACAATGGGTGAAAGAGATGAACCCATGGCCATGTCCTCAGTTTTCTCATAGGAAAATCCATCAAAGGTGAAAAAGTTGGTGATAAGAAGGTTGAGAGTTTTGAAGTCTACCAACATGGAAATGAGATCAATTCTTTCAGGGACAAGAATCTTGGTAAATAAGGAACAACATAAAATATAACCATGAAGTTGTTTCCATCAAGTTTTAGGTGCTTCATTTGTTGGATGAAGTCATGGGAGTCTCTAAGGAAGGAGGACGAGTGGTCAGAAAATGGATGAAGCCTCTTCACTAAGAATTAGAGAGGGTATGGGTGGGACCACCTATAGATTTTACTATAGGTATAAGGGGGATTTCCTTCTTGCGAATTTTAATATGACCATAGACCCTGGGTTAATGGGGTTAAGGGGAATAATAATATTTTGGATGGTTGGGTCAAGGGAGGAAGATTTAATGGCTTTGGTGACTTTGTTAGTCACGTATTGGAGGGGGTTCTTAGTTAAAATAATGTAGGAATATGAGGAAAGAATCTCAAACATCTTACAATGGTAATAAGAGGAACTCATAAGAACAAACACATTGTCTTTATCGGCTTTTAAAATGAGAATTTTGGTATTGGATTTGAGTTGACAAAGTGAATTAAATTCCTCTTTCAAAAGGTTAGGTTTAGGGAGCTTGGGGCCTCAGAGAATGCGACCACACTCTTGCTAAAGTTCTTATGCCACATGGGAAGGAAGGTGGGAGGAGATGGATTCGATGGAGCAAATAATATCCTCATAGGGAATGGTTTGGGGAATAGGATCAAAGTTGAAGCCTTTTTCTAAAAGGCTTAAGGAGGGGGCATCAAGTGCAACAGAGGAAAAGTTTATTTAATAATTTATACCCACCCCCCTTTCTGATAGTCAATTTTAATCATTGGTTTCATCATCATTATTACCTTCCCTTATAGTGATATTTTTACTTTATCTAATGATTATATTTTAATGCCACCCTCTATTTATTTGGGTCTAGTAGGATTCACGTCATTAGATAAGCTTCCAGTCCCTGAATATGGGTGAAGAGTTCACCCGAAACGTTGGGAAAATCCATGAAAATAACACAAAATTATCCATAAGTCTTCAGAAACACCACCATTGTGATCAACTCCCGAGATATTTTTAATGATATAGATATTATCTCAATTTGAGTCTTAGAGAAGAAGATATGATTTTTAGAGGTTTTGGCCTACTAAAAGAGGCCATGTTATCATTTTACCCATGTGGCCTCTACTAGGCTTGTCTGACCTTGCCAAGTCACCACTATAGGACCTACAGTCACTTTCCACATCACACTGAAGCAACCACACTATTGCACTCTTTCCTGTTTGAAGTAGTGATCAAAATTTTAGGCAGTGGGCGGTCTCCTGATGGGTATGGTTCCCATGCAAAAACCATGGTTGGATTGTCCTAACCTTTGATAATTCATCTCATTACAAGTTAGGTGTAAATTATCATGGTAGCGGTGGTCTCCTTCCATTAGGTCTCCTCGATTCTAAACCACCACTAATTCATACTAATTCCCATTGTTTGGTATGTGTTTCAAATTTTAACAACACACAAAGGTTGTGGTGGTGGGCGATAGCCTGACAATGAGGTTCCAGTCCAGAATCACGATTGGGTTGGTCACTCCTCATCATTTTCTCTTCTTCACAAATGTTATAAAAGCATTATGTTATGGAGGCGAGAATTTGGCAGTGAGAGGGTTACACCATGGAACCACAACCAAATAAACCCATATTTCCCAACACACCCATTATAAGATGTTAAGGTTCATAATGATGGCAGTGGAAAGTAGCCAAAGACAAGGTTCCTCAGTTGAAATCATGACCGAATCAGCCCAATCTTGTCAACATGCCTGAGTCAAGGTAAAAAATATGTAAAGAGGTTTGTGGTGGTTGATCATATGTTTTAAAACTAAACTATTATGACTTGGAATCTTCCTGGTTGACCGAGTCATACCCCTTCCCAAACTGACTAGGTCATTTTGAAGAATGTAACTAGGTTCGGTATTCATGATTGTATTTGAGTCATAATGAATTGTATTTATCAAAAGAATGAAAAATAATAAAAAATATTATTATTATTATGAATTATTAAAGCATGGGTTTCATGCTTAGGTCATCATTTATTAGGTAAAATTCCCCATTGAGGACTTATAGGATTTATATTGAGTCATTATATTCATTGTACATTTAATGAGACCTTTCTTGGGATTTTGAATCATGTAAAAAAAGTTGTTTTTGAGTCAAATATGTAATTTGCAACCTCCACACCAAGTCAGACCTTACCTGTTCAAATTGGCCTACATGAGGGAATTCGAACTCCAGAAAAGGTTATATATACAAGGCAGTTCAATTCATTTGGACATCCACTAACAAGTTAAATATACAAGCACAAGTAAATGTAGTGTACAAAATTGCAAGAGGATAAGGAGGATCACAAGATCGAATTTTTATGGGTTATCTCTCTCACATTTGTCAATTTACTTGGCTATTACTGGAAGATAAAAAAAATTGCTACTAGATCGAAGTTATTATTGCATCGAAGTTGTTGATGCATCGAAGTATTGATTCAAATTTGAAGTACTGCTTCAAGTTTGAAGTGCTACTTCAAGGTCAAAGTTTCGCATCTAGGTCAAAGTTCAGTTGATGCTACTTGGTCGAAGTTGTTGCTTCCAATTGTTGTTGCCAGGTAGAAGTTGTTGTAGTAAGGTCAAAGTTCAAGATAGAAGTTATTATTGGAAGGTTATCATTTGAAAAATAAGGAAGGGATGACTTGGTGATTGGAGGAAGTATGTGCCTAGGTCAAGGAGTCTTGGATTATCTCATGAAACTATTGAAGGAAGAATTCTTGATTGGGTTTTCCCCTAGATTGGGGTTTTTTCCTGGTAGTCTGCCTACATATAGTGTCTTTGATATTCGTGCTATGGTTTTGGTAATTTCTTGATGAACTGCAATAAAATAATAATACAAGAAATTTAATAATAAAATAAGAATATCACAAGTAATTTGTAATATTCCCAATTAGCCCAAGCTAATGGGAATATTAAATTTTGTTTTACATTTTTGTTTCATGATTAAATGTATGAAGGAGGATTATAAAAACTCCTAAAACAGTAAATAAATCAATGCCACATGTGAACAAGGCTAAATCTAGGCTATTTAGATGAGCACCCTTAGGTGTGAAAGGGGCTGAATCTTTTGACTAGGTCAACCATGAACAAATAAACAACATTGTCTTGGAGGAGTGGCCATCATTGAGGCACAACGCAGTTTTAGATGGAGATGGTTCATGTGAAAGGAGCCATTTCAATGAAGGTAGTTTAGGGTTTGAAAGATCTCAACTTATAAAAGGAAGGGGATGGCAGCATGATAAGGGTTGTTGATGATTATGTTATTTCTGAAGATTTTTCCTGTTTAGAAATTTATTATTCTCCTTGCTATTTAGCAGATAATAGTGTTGTTTAGCACTAGGTGTTCCTGAGCGGGAATCCCACCTCTTTCCTTGAGAGGCCTCTTGGAAGAGTATTGTATTTGTTGTACACTATCTAGCTAAAGGCCAAGATTCTTCTTCCAGCTACAATGTAGATCCTGTTGAGGGTTTGGTTGTCTTTGAAAGTTGCATCAAGTGGAGGCTAGATCTACTCAAATCTAGGCCAATATAGTGCCTCTTTTCAGTGGGGAAGGCTTCTATCCCATTAGCAAGCGATTATTGGATGATTGGAGCTACATTTTTAGATCTTGGCATGTGGCCAAATACATTCTAAAGCCTAAAGTGAAATCTTGCTTCCATAACTGCGTTATTTCTGTGGGTACTGTTGCAGGGTCTTTTGGCACACTTTTTGGAGGAGTGGTTTTCATGTGTTGGGGATCTTCCCTTCACATTTGAGATCCATTGGAGGGGATCATCATATTGTATAGATCAGATCAGATCTGAGTCTCCATGTATTTCTAAATATTTCTGCAAATCTAAAGTATTAGATCTCAGATCTACTCCTTGTACTCCATCTTTTGCTGAAAACCCCAAGGGGCATTTGAAGAGGAGCCTATCTAGTGTACAGATTTGATATAGATCTAAATTTTTGTACACAGATCTACTCTAGATCTGAAGTGTAGTCTACATTAGTTGCAACTAATAAAAATAAATTTGTCAAGCTATTTCAGTCATAATATATGGTTGCAACACCCCCTTTTGAGGATTTCTTCATGTAAAAGTCTTATATTTCCTATTGTACATCTTATGGGCTTTAATATCAATGTGATTTGCTGATGTGAATGTAAATATTGAGCCTCCATATTGGCCTCCTACCCTTACTTAGATGATCTGTTTTATTTCTCTGCATGAATCTTTATTTATTGCTGCATTTCCTTTTGGGGATATTACAGTGGTATCAGAGCAATCATCTTGGCACAGCTTGTGCTTTCTTAAGAAGCCAATATTTTTTCTTTAGAAGAAGAACCTCTTACTGACAGAGTGAATAGGTATCTAAAAAGAAGACAAAAGAAATTTGATTACACAAATGATGATAAAGACAAGGGTAAAGCCCCTGAATATGGAAGTGATGAAGAAGGAAAGGACTTTGCAAAGATCCTTTTGAGAGCCATGCAAGATCTTGCTAGAGAGATCAAAGAGATGAGGATGGATAGAATCAAAGAATATCCTAAGAGACTTCATCTTGGAGAAAGCTTTGGCATGTCACACCACTGGAATGATCAACCAGTGCATCAGCTGCAAGTTTCCCAATGCTCTACCATGCATACCTTTTTGGTTGTGGGAAATGAAGGGTTTCAAGACCAAGAATCCCTTGAAGACTATTTTCAAGAATATGAATCTCAATATCAGAGATTCAAATATCATTTGAGTTTTTAGAATTTTTTTCACCTCAAGGAAAAAAGAAGACCAAGGCATCATCATAGTGAGGGTGGATTCACTCAAAATCATGATCAACATCAATCTATGGGCAGATTATTTTTACCCAATTTTGATGGGTCATCCAAGTGTTCTGCCAAAGCATGGGTAGAAAAACTTGACATATATTTTTAGTTGAACAAGGTTCTAGAGATGGAAGCTATCAATATTGCAGCGCTGCACTTTGAAGGTGAAGCACATGACTGGTGGTTCCACGGCTTGTCAACATTGGGTCATGCCAATGTGAATGCTTATTCAGAGTTCACTAGAAGGCTGGTGGAAATATTTGATAGAAGCGATCCAAAGGCACCATTCATGAGCCTTTCAAAGTTGAAACAATCAGGTAATACAGAGTCTTATATTTCTGAATTCTTGAGATTATCTGTTATGGTTCCTAATTTTTCTGTAGCAAGAAGGGTGTACCTGTTCATTGATGGTCTAGATGAACCTCTTCATGGGTTTGTAAAAAATACCAAGCCCACTACCTTGCATGATTATTTTGAGAGGGCCAGAGACCTTCAAGATTCCTTGCCAAAAGCAAAGGCAAAATTTCAGCACAAACCCTCTTTTCCTTCTAAAGGAAAGGAAGAGAAAGTCGCTCCTTCAAAGGAGAGCTCATACAAGAAGCCTCTTGATATTGAAGTCTGAAGAGAATTAAGGAAGAAGAGGCTATGCTTCACTTGCCAAGAATCATAGGCACCTAGACATAGATGTGCTGCTAGAAAAGCACATTACATAGAGGTCTTCTTAGATTTTGAGGAGGAAAAAGGAGATGATGAACCAAGGAGAGGTCATAGCGCTGACACTGCTGAAGGAGATACAACACCATCAGGAGATGGAAATGGAGCATTTTCTCCTATTATCCTAGAACTATTACATCTTTGAGAGGAGTACCTAAGTACTTGACCTTAAGAGTTCAAGGTTCAATCATGAATCAGAGGGTTTATGTATTGATTGACAGTGGGGATACCCACAACTTCATTGATGCCCATCTTATGTAGAGGAGGGAAATACCCACTAATAATTTTGAGGGATTCTCTGTTTTGGTCCCAGAAGATAGAAAAATGCAATTCATGCACTATGTTCCAACACTTTCAGTCACCATGGGAACTTACACTTTGGTTGATCACTTCTTTGTGGTTGACATACCAAACACCAATGTGATTTTGGGTGTTCAATGGTTGATTACCTTGGGGAAAGTCACCACTGATTGGGAGGCTTTGAAATCGGAATGGGTGGACAAGAAGAGTGGTGAATCTAAAATGAACAAAGGCATGCATACATACCCCTCACATTCCACTACCTCATAGAAAATTGAAATGGAATTGCGCAGTGGAAGCAATGACCTTATAGTCCCATCTATCATGTTCAAGAGATTTCTGCATGGGACACTCTTATCTAGTGGAAAACCACCTGGGAGGCCACCTGATTCAGATTTTGTGGGGAAGACCTCACAACATGCTGCTCCAAGCTTAGATCTAGGAGGGATTGGAGTACTAGAAGACAAAGCTACAACATTGGGAGTCTTGGGTAAGCTCAAGAAGGAGGGAGATCTACTTCTCTTATCATCATCACCCACTCTCATTTATGGTTCTACACTGTGCGAGGAGAAGAGTGGAAGGAATGGCCTTCCAATACATGCCTTTAGCATGGGAGATGTCAAGGAGAAGAGCAACAACATGACAGACATTTCTGTTGATACACCATCAATGTTGTCATTATTGAGCAGTTTATATCTATATTGGAAATCCCAACTGTTGATGGATTATTCCAAAGATATTCACACTTGTATGATACTTGATGACCAGCTGCATGAAGAGGGATACTTAGTCCAATGAAGAGTCATCTATCATCATGGTAGGATCTTCTTGTATAGAGACTCCAAGCTCAAGAAGAAGTTACTACAAAGAGCTTACAAAGAGTTCTGTTTCAGCCATATGTATTCCATGAAGATCTACAACATCATCATGAGGAGCTTTGATTGGAAAGGCTTGAAAGAAGAACTACATCAGAGTTTTCAAGAATGCATGAACTATGTGGAGTTGGGGCATCAACATGACTCTATGCAAGAGTTATTTCAGCCATCTTTTCCCTCTTTTGAGAGAGGAGATAGATCCATGCACCACTCCATTTGTATGAGGAGTATTGTTGGTGAAGATTTTGATCATGTAAATCATGTTTTATTTTCTTATTGTACATATTATTTCACCATGTTTATGCAGGCCATGGCTCCAAGAAGGAGCACTACATCTTGTAAATCTCATGGCAAACTTTGGGCCACACAAATTTCTAAATTTGGCCACTCCCTTGATGAACAAAGGGATATTTTTCATCATGATGGGTGCTTTCCAAAGGCACCAAACATATCTCACACTTTCAACCATAGTGAGATGACATGGAAAACAAGTAAGTGGTGGGGAAACCACTTATCATATCTTGATCAAATGCATGTAGGAGATGCACTGCACTGGTATCATATGTGGGACTATGACCCACCTCCACATGCTCAGATTTCTATTTGTATGTACGTATTTTTGCTTCCATACATTGATGATATACTTGTACTTTTTATGGGAATGTATGGAGGGAGGATGGGTGGCATGTATGTACCACATGGGATGGAGACTCTCTATGTATCTTATACTACATGTTTCAGGGAGAGTATTGGTTTAACCATGTTTATTTCATTCGAGTTATTGACTCCTTATGGGATGGACTATGTACATCTCATGAGAACATTGGAGGAACAATTCATGGAGTGTTGGATTGGTGAACACTTAGCTTATGGAGGAAGCAACACATGATGATGGTGTCACCAATGGAGGAGGAGGAGAGTTGCAACACTCACCCTATCAGTTGCTTGAGGAAAAGCAACATTTTGGGGGGAGGACTGTAATATTCCCAGTTAGCCCAAGCTAATGGGAATATTCAATTTTTTTTTACTTTTCTGTTTCATGAATAAATGTATGAAGGAGGATTATAAAAACCCCTAAAACAATAAATAAATCAATTCCACATGTGAACAAGGCTAAATCTCGGCTATTTAGATGAGCACCCTTAGGTGTGAAAGGGGTTGAATCTTTTGACTGGGTAAAAAATGACCAAATCAACAACGTTGTCTTGGAGGAGTGGCCATCATTGAGGCACAATGTAGTTTTAGATGGAGATGGTTCATGTGAAAGGAGCCATTTCAATGAAAGCGTTTTAGGGTTTGCAAGCTCTCAACTTATAAAAGGAAGAGGATGGTAGCATGAGAAGGGTTTTTGATGATTATGTTATTTCTGAAGATTTTGTTTGTTTAGACATTTCTTATTCTCCTTGTTGTTGAGTAGAGAATGGTGCTTTTTAGCACTAGGTGTTCGTGAGTAGGAATCCCACCTCTTTCCTTGAGAGGCCTCTTGGAAGAGTCTTGCATTTCTTATTCACTATATGATTGAAGGCCAAGCTTCTTCTTCCAACTAAAATGCAGATCCTGTTGATGGTTTGGTTGTCTTTGAAAGATGCAGCAAGTGGAGGCTAAATCTACTCAAATCTAGGCCAATCTAGTGCCTCTTTTTAGTGGGGAAGGCTTCTATCCCATTGGAAAGAGAGTATTGGATGATTGGAGCTACATTTTCAGATCTTGGCATGTGGACAAATATAGTCTAAAGCCTAAAGTGCAGTCTTGCTTCCGGAACTGCATTATTTGTGTGGGTACTGTTGCAGGGTCTTTTGGCACACTTTTTGGAGGAGTGGTTTTCATGTGTTGGGGATCTGCCCTTCACATTTGAGATCCAATGGAGGGGATCATCATATTGTATAGATCAGATCAGATCTAAATCTCCATGTATTTCTGAATATTTTTATAGATCTAAAGCATTAGATCTTAGATCTACTCCTTGTACTTCATCTTTCGTTGAAAACCCCAAGGGGCATTTGAAGAGGAGCCTATATAGTGTACATATCTGATATAGAACTAAATTTTTGTACATAGATCTACTCTAGATATGAAGTGTAATTTACAGCAGTTGCAACTAATAAAAATAATGTTGTCAAGCTATTTCAGTCATAATATATGGTTGCAACACCTCCTTTTGAGGATTTCTTCATGTAAAAGTCTTCCATTTCCTGTTGTACATCTTATGGGCTTCAATATCAATCTGATTTTCTGATGTAAATGTAAATATTGAACCTCCATATTGGCCTCCTGACCTTACTTAGATGACCTGCGTTATTTCTCTGCATTAATCTTTATTTATTGTTGCATTCCCTTTTGGGGATATTACATAATTATCAAGACAAATAAAATCTTGATGCCTTTCTAATTTTCTAACATGGTATAAGAGTGAAGGTGAAGAAGAAGGAGAAAGGCAACCTAAATATCTATAAGGAATCTCAGGAATTTGAATAAGGGGTTATAAAAGGGGATCATATAAGTAAATAAGCTTACTATCTTCAAGAACATTGTCCAACACAATCAAGGGAGAGAAAAAATTAGAAGGAGCATCCAATTACAGGGCATGTATCAATAGGATAGATCTCATCCTCAAAAAGAATAAATTACTAAATCTAGTCAAAGGAAAAGTGAAGAAGCCTACAGAAGGATCAAGTGATGTAAATAAAGCTAAGTTTAGATATTTTAAATATTGGCTATGAGCTTAATGGTATATGGTATAAAGGATAATCTTATCCCATACATTTCCAACATTAACTCCACTTAAGAGATGTATGAAGCCTTATCAAAATTGTTCACCATTGAGAATCTTGGTAAAGTTGCAAGTCTTAAGAATGAACTAAGGACCATGAAAATGAAAAAGGATGAAATAATGGCTTCCTTATTTTTAAGGATAGCTAGAATTAGAGATGATGTACAAGCATAGATGAGATAACACCTGAAAAAGAGTTTGTGATTGTAGCACTATTGGGTTTTCCACCCTCTTGGAGTGCCTTTCCTTCAGGGATCAACAGTTGCAAAGAAACTCCTTCATTTTAGGAATTATGGAATGTGTTATCACAAAATTGCACTTGATTGGCTGCTAGTCAGACAACTTCATGTAACTGTTTCAAACCAACTTGTAACTGAAGCTTAGCATCTTCAGTTTGAGAGGGCTCTCTCAAAGGGGTTAATGATATTTGATAATGATGAAACTAGATGGCTAACTCTACTTGGAAAATAACTTAATTGTGATGTGTGTAGGTTGAAAAGAGTACAATTTTGCAATCATTGGGCTTATGGTGTCAAAAAATTTAGTAGTTCAGTGTTAAGTTCTCTTGACATGGAAGCTGAGGCATGTAATAATTTTTAGCAGAGGTAAATCACACATGAAACATGAAATAACACATCCATTTCATCAATAAATGAAGTCAGATAATACACCTATGAATTCTAAGTATTAAATATGAAAACCACTGCAAATGGTACACATAGAAAATATATATCAAATAAGCGCTAAAAACTCCATGAGAATCTCAGGTTGGTCAAGAAAAAGTCCTTTGTATTACTGAAATCAGTCAAATTACATAAAATTGCAGTATTGCCAAAAAATCTCCAACCCTTTACAAATTCGAATATCTACCCTTTAGTAAACCTTTTTACATGAGAGATGATCTGCCTCTTGGCTAGATTCATCGAAATTTTCTTAATGACACATTGCATAATAGGAAAACATGTGCTTTTAATGAGAAAACGACAGCTACACTACAAAACAATCCTTTTCCTAATAGGACTCAAAATGTTAATTATTACATCAAACACCTTATCTCCTAAAATAGTTACACATCTGAAAAATAATGCTTCACATGTTCAGATGAGCTATTATAGAACTCATCACTACTTGACATCTTGATTAGCCTCCTCAAAATCTAGAAACAAGCCCTATTTTTTAGGAAAACTAGTCCTCATCTTCAATGAATGGTTTGGCTGATGAGTTGTCTTTATCTCATGGTCTTCAAGTCTTGGATGATTATTGGTAAAGTCCCTTGACCCTTTGAAAGTGTCCACCTATCCAAATCTGCCTAAAAACCTGCTCAGAAACCTTCAAACCAACACGCTACGAAAGTATGACAGTTTCGTAGCATACTTTCGTAGCGTACAAAAATGACCTTTTCCATCAAATTTTCTGATTCTTTCCTTCTGAATTATGTTAATTATGCCTTCACACATCCTCCATATCATTTCCTCTCCTTGGAAGCTATCCAAATTGGTTTTAAATGAAAAAATAAAGCTACAAGTGGTTTCATATCATTTTCCTGGCTTCAAGCCTATGAAACGCTACGAAATTGTGGAAAAGTGTGTTAATTCCATAGTTTTTCTTAGTTTCAAAAATGAACTTTATAGTTTTATAAAATTTGTTTCCAACATGCCTTTGACCTTTCAAAACATAAACCAGCTCAAACTAGGAGTCTTGAGGTGTTTCTTCTTCATTGATGATGAGTTGAGCTATTGGCTCCTCAAATACTATCATTTTTAGAACTTTCTTCTCCATCTCCTCATGGATCAATTCTAGCTGTTCTTGGAGGTCTTTAACTTGATCCTTTATCTTTCTTGTTTACTCACATATTGCTCTTGTTTTTCAGGTTTGATCATTATTGAATTTTGTTTTGCAGGTGGAACAATAGGTGTATCAAATCTCTACAACTGCTCTGTTTCCATCATGTCTGGTTCACTTTGCTGTGTCCCTACTAGTTCACTTTTTTCTACCACTAAAGGTGATGGTATCCCTTTAGGTTTAGGATTTCTCTTAGGGGTAATGGTATCCATTTCAAAACCACTAACAAATCTCTGCCTAGTCTTTGTAACTCATCTAAAACCAACAATTTTACTAAGCCATGATGAAAAAGTGAAGCTTCACTTCCCTCAAATTTTGCTTGAAATTTATCTGCCATTTTTGCTAAACTTCTGTGTAAATAGAAAGACATATCAAGAGATATCTTACAAACAAAGTGTAGGAGAAGCTTGAAATGGTAAGAATAGACTTTATGATATCTTCCTTCACATGTAAAATATTTCTGGATAATGAGCAGTAGCTTTGAGAAATTGTCCTTCATGCAGCTCCTTGGAATGGAATTCGTAAGGTAAACTTCAATGCTTTCTGGCTTGATAAACTCTTTGCACTCCTCCATGTTGAATTTGAACCCTTTGAACCATTTTTCTTGTCCTCTTGGAATCCCTATTGTTGCTGCAATGATCTTTGGTGTAATAGTGAGATTCAACATCCCCACTTTAGTTGCTATTCCATTGAAGTTTAGGGAAAATTATTTGGAAAATTGTACATGGAAGCCTTGTAGTCTTTCACAAAATTGTAAACATCTTGTTCTTCTGAAGACTTCTATAGATGTTGGGTCTTCATTTATCAAGTTCATATCTGATGGCTCATATCTGAGACAATGGCCACCTTTATTTGACTTTCTTCTTGCAGACATGGTTCTTTGAAGTCTTCTTTGCATCGCTTGATAATGTCTTCTCTGCCTTGCTTGATCAATGATATCTACAATCCTTTAAAAAAACCAGCCACAACTTGGGCTCAATGAAATAGCTCTCCAGAGCTCAATAACATGAAAAGAAGAAATGGAGAATGTTAAATGACTCAATTTGGAAAGATTTTGAAGTTTGATGACCACTCATATCATAATGACGACTCATACATGCTTAAAATGGTGATGCTGACTTCAGCCCTGACTATGTACTGTGATCATTACTCTAACTGACTCGAATGGCATCTAACTTATCCTTTTCAAATCATTTTCTGACAGCTAACAACTAATTTGACATGATTGAAATGAAACCTTACTTTCGTAGATTTCCTAGTGTATTTCTGGGCATTTTTGCTATGAAAGTATTAGCATTTTCGTAGCGAAAAGTGAAATTTCTCTATGTATTTTTCTATGAAAGTGTGGTTTCTTGGCTAAAATGACCCTTTCGGTGCTAAAGCCTTGGAAAATGAAAAATGTTAAAAAATTGTGATTGATGTGACATGAGAGGATTTAAATGAGGGGGGGGGGGGGTTTAGACCTAAGGATAGGCTAAATAAGAAAAATTACAAATTTTCCTTTACCAAGTAATGAAAAATGAATCCTATAACCCTACCTTTTACACATGAACCTCTAGGACTTTGTCAAATGATGCTTCATTTTTACTGAGTGATAACAAAATGCATGTATTCAAGAGGAAATGAGAATATCATTAGTAACGAACAAAGAGAATGAAGAAGATAAAGTTCAAAATGTCTACATTGCTCATCAGAAGAAAGGAAACTTCAAGAAATCTAAAGGGCCAAGAAGGAAGGTAGACCTGTCCAAGATAAAATGTTACCAGTTTCATAAAATGGGTGACTATAAAAGTAACTATCTTGACAATCCTAAAAACAAGAAGAGAAATAGGGATCAAGCAAATGTTGTCGAAGAAGGATCTCCAAAGAAGAACAAGATGGAAGGATCTGAAGTCAAAGACCTATTTTCTAGGGACTCTTAGGAAACTTTGTATCCTTCTACTCTAAGTTTTGATTTCTTTCATTTTATTCCTAGAATTTATAGGTTTAACATGTTTTGGAAAAATATTTTTGAATTGTTTTAATAAATTTATAGGTATTCCTCGAGATTGGATTGAGAGGGATCCCTCACCATTTTCCAAAGATAGGTATCTTACTCCTTGTATTACCTTTTTATATTTGGTTTCCTTTTTCTTGTCTATGTGTGTTTGTATTAGATTCTAATTACATTTATTTTATATTTTTCTCTTTTTAGGGAGGCATGATGACCTACTCAAGGATTATAGAGAATACCTCACAAGAAAAATCATCGGAATTTATGTCCTACAAGGTTTGTCTAGAAAACAACTCAAAGGTATGCCTTAGACCATAAGCTTTGTTCTCTTTATGATATATTCATTCATCTATTCTACATCACTAACATTGTTGTGTCTAGCTCCTTTGAATCACAAATATTCTTGTCAGGATGATTAATCATTAGATAAATCTACCCTCCTCATATCTTTGATCATTCTTATGGAAACCTAAATTGGTTCTCTGTAAAACCCTAACTCAAGGGTATGTTGGTGCTTATGTGAAAAAAAACCTAATCCACTTAGGGTTATCAGTGAAGTCTAAGAAAAATGTTATTCTTTTGACATTTAGTATTTTATGGTAATATCATGTTTGGGGTTTTTGTATGGTTATGGAAAATATAATCCTTTAGGATTGGATGGTGATGTCGGTAATCCTAGATATTTTGGTAAATTAGGGTTTATGAGAAAAACCCTTATGATATCTAGCATAAATCTCCTAGGAATGAAACCTTAGGTGTATGTTTTTCCATATGATCAAAACCCTAGCCTGATCAAGTTTTATGTATTGATAATTGTGCCTTGGGTTTGCCTCATATATGTTATTATGATATGCATGATTATGAAATCTTAGATATGTATATTGTTGATGATCATAGTTCTAGGGTTTGTAATTAAGCCCTTGTCGAAGTTCTAAGATATGATGTTATTGTCTTAAATGATATGATGTGAGAAGTTGGTCATATTGTTGAAACCTGATATTGTGTTTTGATTGATGTTTATTATTGAGGCCTAATTTCTCATTGATGAAATCTAGGGTTTGCATTAAATCCTAGTAGAAGTCTAACATATGAATTATGAAAGTTGTTAGATGCATTGTAGAATGGTACTTGTTTGAATTGATTCGAGGTTTTGCAATATTTCATAGAAGAGTTTATCATATCTCTGAAGAAAATATTGAATCCATAGATATATTGAGACTGATATCTTGATTAAGTTACTTTAAGTTTTAATGAATTGATCTAGGGTTTGTAACAAAACCCGTGCAAAAGTTGAAGTATAGTGTCTAAAGTATAATGCTTCCATTATTGTGTGATTATGATATTGTTAACTTCATGATTCTATGGATTTGGTTGCACTTGCTATCTAAGTTGTGCAGGTACATAATCTTCAAGATGGTGAAGATCTTCATAAGTAAAATTTGATTTGATTGATACGCATAATGTAGGAAGATGATCAAGATAAATTTGATAAGAAGGATTGAAGCCATGAAATATTCTTTGATGTAATAAAAGGAATTTGATCTCCCTAAGTTAAGAGGGAGCCTAGATTGAAGAAATCTCCCTAGTTAAGAGGGAGGAAATATTATATTCATGATGAATGCCTTGAAAAATAAATTGGAGCATGTATATTGAGGTGTTGTTGAAATAAGGAAAGCAAGATTCAATTGTAGAATATGTTGTTGCATTAGAAGTAGGAAAAGAAGTTGTATGGTTGAGGAATATCTTGTCAAGATTCATTTGGGAAGAATTTAAGTCCTACTGTGAAAATATGAGAAGAAACGTCAAGATGTTTGGAGAAACCAAATATTTGTGTTTAATTATGTGAATTTGAAATATTGTTACTGAATGGTGTTGTGTTTGTATATGTGAATCTCTCAGAGTTTTGGAAACATGTTTTACATGCTTGTTTTTTCATTTTTTTTTGTTTGGGAGAGATTTTTTATTACCGATCTATTTGATCGGGAAGGGTTTGCTACTGATTTGAAAAATCATGAGTGTTGAGGCTTTGTGTGTGATGCACATTTCCTCAGAGGACATCTGGCTGACACTACGTGTTCATGTTTGGTTCCTAAAGTAGGGAGGGTGGTGTTGGTCATAGACCTCTGAACTTGTATTACGCACCCGGATCCTTGGGTTGATAGTTAGCAAGTAAGTCCGATGGTACCTAGAGAGGATGAAAGCTTTAGTCCATCTTAGTCCCAGCTGGATAGAATGCCTTTGTCAGGAATCTAGTCTGTGGAATCATGAGTGCCTAAACTGTTTCAGGACCTGGATAGTTTTCCCTGGTTAGGAATCTAGTCCATAATATTGTAGCGCCTAAACTCTTCATGGTTCATATGTTTTGAGATCTTCCTTGTACTTGTATATGTCATTATGAATACCTCCCTAGTTAAGAGGGAGTGTTGAAGAATGTAACTAGGTTCAGTCTTCATGATTGTGTATTTGAGTCATAATGAATTGTATTTATCAAATTTTTTTTATTTTTTATCATCATTATTATTATTATGACTTATTAAAGCATGGGTTTCATGCTTTGGTCATCATGTTTTAGGTCAAATTCCCCATTGAGGAGTTCTAGGATTAATATTGATTCATTAAAGTCATTTTCCATTTAATGATACCCTTCTTGGACTTTTGAATCATGTAAAAATAATTATTTTTCAGTCAAATATGTAATTTGTCACCTCCACACCAAGTCAGACCTTACCTGTTCAAGTCAGCCTACATGAGGGTAATTCAAACTCCAGAAAAGGGTATATATAAAATAAATTTCGATTCATTTGAAATCCACTCACAAGTTCAATATAAAAGCACAAGTAGTTGCAGGGTACGAAATTGCAAGAGGAGGAGGATCACAAGATCGAAGTTTTGTGGGTCATCTCTCTCACATGTGAGAATTTACTCAGCTATTACTGGAAGATCATAATTTATGTTGCTAGGTCAAAGATGTTGCATCAAGGTCGAAGCCATTGTTGCATCGAAGTTGTTTTTGCATCAAAGTATTTCTTCAAAGTCGAAGTACTGCTTCAAGGTCGAAGTGTTGCTTCAAGGTCAAATTGATGCATCTAGGTGAAAGTTCAGTTGTTGCTACTAGGCCAAAGTTACTGTTGCTAGGTCAAATGTGTTGCAGTAAGGTCGAATTTCAAGATCAAATTTATGACTAGAAGGTTATCCTGTGAAAAATAAGGAAGGGTTGATTTGGTGATTAGAGGAAGTTTGTGTCTAGGTCAAGGAGTCTTGTATTATATCGTGAAACTATTTAAGGAAGAATTGTTGACTGGGTTTTCCCCTAGATTGGGGTTTTTCCCTAGTTTTCTACCTACATCTGGTGTCATTTATCTTAGTGCTATGGTTTTGGTAATTGCTTGATGAACTAAGATAAAATAAGAATACAAGAAAGTTAATAAGAACATAAGAATATCACAAATAATTATCAAGATAAAGAAAATATTTCTTTCTTTCTGATTTTCTAACAAATCAATTAACTAGTTTGGCAGCCGGTAGGTTACCAAACCAATCGATTTGGTGATTGATTTGGCTGGTTCGGTAACGAACCATCCGGATTGAACGATTCCAACTTAAAATTTCCAATCTCGGTGATGGGAAAAAAAGGCGGTTTAGGCAAACTATAAATAAAATTTTTTTATGTTTAAACTATTTCCTAGCCCCTTCACCCCTCTCCCATGCCTATGAAGGTGACCCAAACCCCTCATGTTTCCTCACATCTATCTCATTACATTTTTGTGAGCATTTGTGAGGAGTTTGTGAGAAGTTGGAGTTGGTTTTTGGAGCAGCATTAGTTATGTGTTTTTGTTTTGATCTCTATATATTACATGTATTGGACAGTGCACTAGGTGCCATTTTGATATATTAGATATATTCATGAGCATACTTTGATATTATGTTGTCTTCTCTCTATTATTCTAATTCTTTGAGTTTGGAAACATTAATGAAAATATTTAAAAATATTTTTTTCATTAAAAAAAAAAATATTTAGTATACTTTTTACAAAGACCGAGTCATTCGAATCAACTAGTCTGAGTCAATACTGAGTTAGAGTTGACCCTCGACTGGCTCTAATTCCAAGTCTGATTTTTAAAAAATTGGGTTGATCTTCCCCTCCCACCCATACTAGTTTGTAGTCATATGAAAGCCCCAGCTCAATGATGGATAAAACATCGTTAAGCTAAAATGCAATTGAAGGAAAGATGAAGCGACCACTCCTGATTCGATACCACTTTAGTATTCTAGTCAAGGCATCCATGTAAAGCTCTAAAAATCTATAATCTAGTGTTGTATCCATACTATCGGTTGGTTAAACATAAACAAGACATTTAACCGACATGTTAACTAATGGGGGACACATTAGGTCACCCACATACCCAATAAGAGATATAGTTACAAACCCACTGATTCATAACCATTACTATCAAACAAGATGGGGAAATACTTTACACATATTCTAATTCATTCATCATAGTCACAATATGAATTAGTGCTATCTAGTCATCTATCCATGTCTTAGCATATAAAACATCATAATGAGTATGAGCCTAATAAGGGCCCATTCTAGTCAAGTAGTTAATAGAATTCATGCATATTCACAAACCCATACCAAACATGTGTATTCATAGAGAATTATGATTCATAACTCAATTCAAAATTTCATTAAACATATTTGAGTATGTTAAGATAATCGGCAATTGAAGGAGGGACTTTTTCTTTCCACCTAACCATAGGCCAAATACAATTCAAATTTCTTGTAGGTGACCACCCCTGAGATAGATCCAAATTGTTATGAATCATAAAAATGTGAAACATTACTTGACATGGTCATACAGTTCATTTATCAAAAGGATAAGGTCTCCTTAAGCCTTTCAAGTTGGTATAAGAAAATTTCATTTTTTTTACATGTTTAACCTATCCTAAGGTTCAAGAGCACCTCCATTTAGGTCATGTCATGTCCCATTATTCATCATATGGTGTCATTTTTCATTCCCCAAGAATTTAAATTTAAATGGGTGCTTAAGTCAGTTTTACAACTTTTCGTAGCGTTTTATACAACAAAACAACAGTTTTCGCTACGAAATTGCCTAATAGTTTCGTAGTGAAACTGTCAGAAGTTAAACTAATCACGCTATGAAATTTTTTTTTCTTGTCTTTCTTGTCAAACTTGATATTAAGTGTCATTCCATGATTGGAGGAATTAAGGTGGAGGTCATTCAAATCTGTTATGGTTAATTCAAAGGTACAAAGCCATGTCTGAGGTCATCATTACCCTTTTTAGCATGCATGTGTCATGATTTATGCATGATTTGTCATTTAAACCATCAAAACCTTACCCAATTAGTATTTTTGTCATACTCCACTATATCTTTGCATGTAATTGGATTTCTGGTGAGCTGGTTCATCAAGCCAAGCAGGTTGTTGGCAGATTTAAACTTTGCAGGTGTCATCAAGCAAGCGAGGTTGAGAAGATATAAAGCACCCATGGCTACAAGGAAGAAAACAAACAAAGGTGGTCATTTCCATAGGTATGAGACCATGGACATGAATTTTCTTAATTAAGATCCAACTGCCATGGAATTTTTCAGAAGAACAGGTTGCTTGCAATTTTTTCAAAGGTTGTAGGGTTGTCATCTACAGGTTTCTAAATATTTTGCTAACAGTTTCACAAGAATAGCTTCAAAAGTGGGAATGTTGAACCTTACAGTGACACCAAACAGAATTTCAACAGCAACAGGAATACCTGGAGGAGGGGAACAATGGTTTAAAGGCATAATTTTCACAATGCAGGATTGCAAAGAGTTCATCAAACCAGAGCATAGTGAAATTGATCTCAGAAATTCTATACCTAGGAGTTTCATGAAGGACAACTATTCAAAGTTGTTGATGATCATTCAGAATTATTTTACCTGTGAAGGAAGGATTCACATGGTCTACTCCTACCACCTTAGGCTTCTTCTGCATTTTTTGGGTAAGAGGTCACTTGACTTGCCCTTTTATTTATACAGAATTCTAGGTAAAATTTCAAATAAGGTTCAAATTAAAACAGAGGGCAATGACACTTCTATCTTTCACCATGGTTTTATCAATTTTTTGGTGTTAGAGGAGTTGAAGAGACTAAACAGAGATTGGACTTCCTTTATGTTCATGAGTGGTTTTGAAATTGATGTTTCCACTCCTAAGAGAGCCTCCAAACCTAGAAATATTTCATCATCAACAGCGGTAGAGGAAGTTGAAGAAGGGAATAGATCATCCCCACCAAAACCAGTGAGCATCAAAGATAACCTAAAACATCACCTACAAAACATAAGAAAACATTCAGCAAACAAGGTAGCAAGAGAGTTACTAGGAGCCAAACAGTGGCTAAAGGAAACTTAGAGGACAAATTGCATGAAATTGACAATGAAGAATCACCCATTGTGCAAGCTGAAGATATTCAAGATGGAGGAAGAAAGTTGAAGAAAGGTAAGACAGCTAAAAAATTAGAGTTTGTAGGTGATGATGCTAGTTTAATTTTTCAGCCTAGGAAGCCAATGACCAGACATGCAAGGAAGGTTATGGAAAGTAGCAAAGAGACTAAGAAGATCAATGAAACTGCCCATCCACCAAGCATCATAGATCTATCTTCACCTGCAAAAGAAGAACTGATTATCAAACAAAGAAAGGGTAAAGATAAAATCATTGAAAAATCAGAAATTGAAACCCTTAAGGAGCATTTGAATGAGGCAGGTAAGGAGATATTAGTCTTGAAGCAAGAAGAAAAGAAGCATAGAGCTGAGAAGGTTCAGTTTGAACAAATGAGGAAAATTAGGGAAGATCAAGTCACAAGTGTCTCAAAGACCTTGGACAATATAGAAAGGTTGATAAAGGACTTGCCCACTAAGGGGAGAAGTCAAACACATCAAAAAGGTAAACCTGCACTTACAATCCAAGAACAGGGCATTAAAGGACAAAATGCAAGATCTTCAAGAGCAATTGGATCTGATTCATGAGGAGTTGGAAAACAAAGGATTGAAAATGACTGTGGTAGAAGAGCCCATTAGTCAATTGATTGTAAATGAGGAGGAAGGACCACAAGAGTAATAAGGTAATATGGAAAATGTTTTGGGAGGTTCATAACATGCAGAGAACCCAAATTTTGCAGCTGGAGGAAATTTTTTGAATATGTTCTTGAAATGAGCCATTTCTGGTTTTTTGCACAGTTTCGTAGCATACCTCAGGCTTGAAGCCATAAATACGCTACAAAAAAACCTGTAGGTGCCTTTCTGCATTTAAATTCAGTTTTTGCATGTTTTAAGGAGAGGGATCCATGATTTTAAGGTGTCATGACATGATGAAGATGATGGAATAGCAAAGAAGTGAAGAACATGGATGGAAAAGCCACTTTTCCCACGCTACTAAAACTCGCTACGAAACTGTCATGTTTTCGTAGCGAGCAATTGTTGAAGGTTTTTGAGCATCTTAAAAGAAATTTTTGCCAGCTAGAGGCCTCCAGAATGTCAGTGGATCTTATTAGCAAATATTTATGACTCAAAGGGAGTTCCATGTAGCCAGGTCATCAGTGAAAATAACATTGAAGATGAAGGTCAACCATTCCTAAAAATCAGAGTTATGTTCCACAAATCTAGGGGTGTTATAAATATGTAAAGTGGTGATGAACTTGGTCATGTGTCCTTCAAGCATGTAACATTCATTATGTAACCATCATGTAACTGTTTCACAGATAGGATAGAGGAATGTAATAAACAAGAGATAGAGTCCTATTAGCAGTTTGTTTCTTTAAAGGTAGCTGTCAGTTTTATGTTTTAAGTTATTGATTTTAGTTATGAAAGGTGTCATAGTATAATTCGAGGATATAGCCACCAGGAAGGTCATCCTTATTGTAAAGAATGTCTATTTATAGACAATACATCGAAGAAGCAAGGGGTTAGAGAACATTTGAACCAAATTGCTGCTTGTATGTTTTTTACCATTATCAGTAATACAAAGTGACATTCTACTTCCAGACCTGAGATTATCATGAGTTTTTTGATGTCTTATTGATCAATATCTTTATGTTTTATCACTTACAATAGATTTCATCTCTAATTACTTAGAATTCATAATATTATGCTCGCACTTCCTTTAGTGATGAAATGACTGTGTTTTCATATCTTGTGTGTGTGAGTTGCCTCTGTTAAAAACCTCTATATGCCTCAGCTTCCATGTGAAGAACCACTGTCACTGAAACTACTGATTAATTGACTCCATAAGCCCAATGGTAGAAAGCTTGCATTTTTCAACCTGCAATCATACAAAACAAGTTACAATTTCTATAGAGGTATCCATATAGTACTATCCTTATTTAAAAGCATAAACCCCATTAAGAGAGCCCTCTCAAACTGAAGAGGCTAATCTTCAGTTAGAAGCGGTTTGAAACAATTACACTAAGTTGTTTGATCAGTAGCCAATCAAGATCAATTTGGTGATAACATTTTGGTTCGTCTTTCGGGAGTCTGAAGACATATTTCTTGAAGTTTTTGTGCAAAAAAGTAAAACAAAACTCTTGGAGGTAGTAGGAGCTCAGAATCTGTTTGAAGCAGCAACTACGTTGGTGACTCCAATTCAAAAATTCATGCTTAAAGGTGGCTTCGAGAAGGAGATACACAAGGAGAAATCCAGATCTTAACCCACCTGCTATAGTGGATAATCCAAACACAATTTCCAAAGGCATTCAAGGCAACACTTCAAAATCGGGCACTCCATCACATTCAAGAGATTTGTCCTATGAAGTTTTAAGAAGTCCTAAAGATAAAAGGTTTGACGACAAAATTCAGGAAGTCTTCTTTAGGTCTGAAAACGAAAATGAATTCACTGAGATTGTTTTAGACCTACAAAGAAGAGGTATTGATACGTCAGCCATAGTGACCCAAAAATATAAAGAAGAATTCTAGGGGGAAGTCACATCAGATTTATTGTTAGAGAGGGAATCTTTGGATATGTTGAAGGAATTAGACCCATTTGAAATCTTGCTAAGAAAAAAATATGGTTTTCCTTTACCTGACTGGAGTTCATTTGTAACTAGACAACAAAGACTAACTATACCACCTCCTAATAGTTCATCATTTACTACTATTGTTCCTGCAAATACCGCAGTCCTTGTTATCATGGCAGGAAATATTCCACCCCCACCTCCTGCTGCACTTGCTAGATATGCCCCTCTTGTTCTCCTAGTTGTCTTTAATGCCCTTCCAAGAAAATATTTTGTTAGGATTAAAACATGGGGGAGTGATGAAGAAATTACATCTGAAGAGAATGTAGACCAGTTTAATGACTTCATAGTCAAGGAGGAGGTAGATCATCAGGATGTCAAAATGAGGCTATTTTCTCAAAGTTTTACTGGTGAGGTCAAAAAGTGGTTCAAAGCCCTAGCCCCAGGAAGTTTACAGAATTGGAATCAATTTGAGGATAGTTTCCTAAGAAAGTGGGGAAAAATAAAAAACCTTGTGCAAGCCCTCACTGAGTACAATAGTTTGAAAAGAGTTGTAGATGAAACTGTCCAAATTTTTTCCAAGAGGTTTAGCAAAGTTTATGACTCCATCCCTGCCCATCTAAAACCTCCACCAGAAGCAACTCAATTGCTATATGCTGAGGTTTTTGACTATGACTTTTCTATCCTACTCAGAGAAACAGAATCCCCTTCACTAGCAGAAATGAAAAATTATGCTATGAAGGTGGAAGTCAATATGATAGCAGCCAAAAATTACAAGATGGGTAAAACCAAGCTAAAAGAAGAAGAAAGCCTTCCACCTCAGATGATAAATTTTATTCCATGATGAAGACTATGGAAAAATTGATGGATAGGCTGGCCCTTGGAAATGATTATGCACCTCCTGCACAACATGAGCCACAGTTTAGAAACCCTCAGTTTAGAAGGCCTCAAAATCAACAAAGACCAAGGGAAAATAGAAATCAGCCTGATCCTCAAGTGAGGCCTCCTTTTCAAAAGAACCTAATTGATGAAGATGAAACTCAACCTGAAATTTAAGAAGACTCCATTCACTGCCTAGATGAAAACATGTCTGGAATGTTTTTGAATAAAGAAGAGCATGATGAGTCTGATCATGATGTAAAAAAGGGTGAGGAACCATCTGATTACCAGGGTTATCAACATGCAATATTTGAGATGCGTAAGCAACACAACCTCAGAAACAGAAATGTCCCTATTACTACAAATAAAACACAGCCCAAGAAAGATGCTCCTAAAGCAGCTGAGGCCAGAAAAGATCCACCACCTCCTCCTCCTGTCAAAAAAATTGAAAAGATTACTTCTGCTTTTAGTTTGGAGAATGAGATTTCCAAAATCAAGATCCCAGTCCCTTTTGGATAAATTCTTAAGGTGAATGAGTGCATAAGTAAAATTGTAAAAATGTTGAATTCTCAACCAAGAGATGTAGATATCCTTAATGTAGAAGAAGATCATCCTACCATCTATTTGGGACCAAGATTGGAAGATGAGAAAAATGAAGAAGTACCTCCTTTCTATGTCAGCCTTAGTATCCATGACATTAAATTACATAATTCCATGTTGGATTCAGGGGCCTCTCATAACCTCGTGCCTAAGGTGATTATGCGGAGGATGGGATTGGAAATCACTAGGCCATACAAGGATTTGTTTTCTTTTGATTCAAAAAGATTTCAATGCATTGGATTGATAAAATATGTTGTTGTTGGCCTTACACAAGTCCCTGCCAAGACAGTGGTAATGGACATTGTGGTAGTATACATTCCACCCAAGTTTGGCATGCTTCTATCCAGTTCTTGGGTAGCAAAAATTAAAGGCACCATGTAGATGGACTTAACATATGCCACCATTTTTGTTTTTTGTGAGCAAGGAAGACTTTACATAGAGACAAGGATGGCTTATATGGTAAGCAGTAAGGGTAAACCTTGGAATTTCCCAATTTATTGTGTTGAAACTAAATTAGGATTAGAAATTATTTTCAATGAGCTAACTGACGAAGCAGAAGATGAAAGAAAAGCAGAAATTCAGGAGGTTGAAAATCAACAATCTGAAAATCAGGAAATCATTAAAGAAAAGGTAGAGGGCTGGTGGCTTTTTCACTTTCATGGATCAGCTGGAAGAGAGGGGGCTGGAGCAGGCATTTGGATCACAACTCCTAATGATGAAAGTAAGTTTTATTCTTCAAAACTGAACTTTGATTGCACAAATAATATGGTTGAGTATGAACTTCTATTTTTGGGTTTAGAATTTTTGAAAAGATTGGGTGCCCAAAAAATTTCAGTTTGTGGAGATTCTGAATTGGTTATTAAACAAGTTTAAGGGATATATCAAACCAAGGATGTGAGGATGAGAGCTTATAGAAATCTGATCATGGAAATGTTAGAAAATTTTCAAGAATATTCATTTATTGTGAAAACTAGGGACCAACCCCGCAGGACTTAAAAACTCGATGGCGGCTATATTTGTTTAAAATGTTATTATCCACCTTCCACGAAAAGTATGAAGTTGAGGTTGTCATGAACTCTTATCCCAGACAACATCATCCATTGGCAAGTGTTTGAAGATGACTAGCAAGTAAAAAACTTTATATAATTGAAAGAGGAGTTTGAAATCACACAGTTATATCAACAAAACATGCTTGCTGAAACTAAGGGTAATTCTGAAGTTTTGTAGCTGAAGAATAATTGTATACCCAAGGGTCTTATCCCACTTGAAAAAAAAATTGACCAAAATGATGTGTTCAAATCTCCTAGGATGCAAGCTGATGATGAAGAGGTAGAGAGTTGTACTCTTGGTAGAGTAGTAATGCCTAAAATGATAAAGCTTTCTAAGTTTCTTTCTGTAGAGATGAAACAGAAATATATTGAGATAATGAAAAAGTTCATTGATTTTTTTGCATGGAGTTATGTTGATTTAAAGAAGTATGATCCTACTATTATTCAGCATACCATTCCTATTAAAGAAAATGAGAAACCTTTCAAACAGAAGTTGATAAGGATTAATCCACTGCTCATGCCTCTGATTGAGAAGGAAATTAAGAAGCTCTTTGATGCAAAAATTATTGTTCCTGTCAGGTTCTCAAAATGGCTTGCTAACTTGGTACTAGTCAGAAAAAAGAGTGGAGAGATCAGAATCTGCATTGACTTCAGAAACTTAAACAAAGCTTCTCTCTTAAGGACAATTACCCTCTCCCTAAGATGGATCAAATTCTGTAAAATATTGTTGGTTCCCAAAGGATGTCTATGCTGGATGGTTTTTCAGGATACAATCAGATATTGGTACACCCAGAAGACCAAGAGAAAACTACCTTTACTACACCATGGGGGACATTCATGTATGCCAAGATGCCCTTTGGTCTGATGAATGTAGGAGCGACCCCTAAAAGAGAAATGGATAGTGCCTTTGCTGAGGAGAAGGATAAGTTGGTGGTTTTCTATTTGGATGACATAATTGTATTCTCAAGAGGAGAGGAAGACCATTTGAAGCATCTAGAGAAAGTTCTATTGAAGTGTAGGAGATTTGGTATTTCTCTTAATCCCACTAAGAGTATTTTTTTTTTAGCTTCTGGAAAGTTTCTTGGGCACATTATATCAAAATATGGGATAAATATTGATCCCAATAGAGTCAATGCTATTCAAAAAGTTGACTTACCAAGGAACAAAAAGGAAATTCAGTCTTTCCTTGGGAGAGTGAATTTTGTTAGAAGGTTTATTCCCAAATTTGCTGAGATTTTCAAAGATATAACCAAGATGTTGAAGAAAGGAGCTGAAATTAAATGGACAACTGTAGAAAAGTAGTCATTTGAGGAAATTAAGAAGGCACTCACTCAAGCCCCAGTGTTGATTAGCCCATATTTTTCAGAAGAATTTCTGGTTTTTACATTTGCATCAGAAAACACAATTGTTGTAGTTTTACTACAAAAATGACAAAAGGTACAGAGCAGCCCATTTCATTCTTTAGTAGAACCCTTCCTAACTCAGAGCTTAAGTAAAATATTCTTGAAAAACAGGCATATGATTTAATCAAAGCCATTAAAGATTCCAGAATTTATATTCTGCATTCTCATGTCATAGCATTTGTACCTAACGTTGTGGTGAAGCACATCTTGACACAAGATGATCCTGATGGCAAGAGAGGGAAGTGGATAGCAAAATTGTTGGATTATGATATAGAAATTAGACCTACAAAATTGGTGAAAGGACAGGGGCTAGCAAAGCTGATGGCACAGTCCAATTTTGACTGTCTTGATATGAATTTTATTGCAGAAATTTCAGGAATTATCAGATGAAGATGAAGATGAAGAACTCATTCCTATTGAAGAGAAGTACATGCTATCTGACTGGTACAGAGACATTATCTTTGTCTTACATCATCATAGAGCTCCTGCTAAATTGACTAAATCTAAAGCAAGGTTTGTGAAGCTGAAATCTCTGAGGTACTGCATTATAGATAAAAATCTATATTGGAAAGATATCGGTGGCATTCTTTTGAATTGTTTGTTGGAAGAGGAAGCTGAAAAAGTGATTGAAGAATTACATAAAGGAGATTGTGGAGGTCATCACTATTGGAAGGCCCCAGAAAAAAAAATTCTCAGAGCAGGGTACTACTGGCCTACCATGTTCAAGGATGTCTACAAGAAGATAGTTGCCTGTCATGAATGTCAGATTTTTTATGGTAAGAAAAAGGTTGTTCCTTTACCCTTGATGCCAATTTATGTTGAGGCATCATTCCAATAGTGAGGGCTAGATTTAATTGGTGAAATACATCCATCATCTTCAGGAAAGCATCGCTGGATCCTGACAGCAACTGATTATTTCTCCAAGTGGATTGAAGCAATCCCAAAAAGGCAAGAAAATGATTTATTCATCATTCAATTCTTAGAGAATAACATATTTTCCAGTTTTGGTTGTCCTATGAAGATCATCACTGACAATGCACAGGTTTCAAATCCAAGAAGTTGATCAACTTTTGTCATCAATATCACATAACACTTGGACATTCTACTGCTTACTACCCGTAGGGTAATGGTCTTGTTGAATCTTCTAACAAAAGCATTGCAAGAATTATTAAGAAGGTGTTGCAAGAAAAAAAAAAATATCATGGCATCTTAATTTGAAGTATGCTCTATGGGCTAATAGAGTGTGTACAAAAAGGTCAATTGGTACTTCACCTTATGAGTTAGTGTATTGAGTTGAAGCCATTTTTCCCACATCCTTGGGAGTTCCAGTTATGGAGTTGCTGCAAGGACTAGAAGAGGAGCCTAATGCTATTCAGAGGAGAATAAACCAGTTGATAGATTTGTAGGAAAAAAGGGAGGAAGTATATAACATCTATTAGCGGTCTCAAAACAGAATAAAGAAGACATTTGATAGGAAGGTCAAAGAGGAAAATTTTCAAATTCAAGATGTGGTATTGAAGTGGGAGGCTAGAATTGAATAAAAGGGGAAACATGGTAATTTTGATAATATCTAGAAAGGACCATTCATAGTAGCTGCATTCCATGGAAACAACACTTATCTACTATAGGAGATGGATGGAAAACCTTGTGTTGGAGGGCATGTCAATGGCAGGCTTCTAAAGCACTATTCATCTTAAGTTCTACTGATTTTTCACTCCATTGTATATATTCCATTTTATTATGCTCTTCTTCTAATAAATACAGGTTGATCATCAAACTTGAGCCCGAGGTGAAGGCCATTAGAGTTTGAAGAAGGCTTGGCAAATTTCAGAGTTTTTATTTCCAAAAAGATGGATGGCACTAGAACTACAGGTTCTTTGGTGTACCACAGGGGCACACCATACCAAGTGGAGCCACTATTATCACAAATAAAATTTGAAACATTACTGGACATGGTCATATAGTTCATTTATCAAAAGGATAAGGTCTCCTTAAGCCTTTAAAGTTGGTATAGGAAATTGTTTTTTTTTTTTTTACATGTTTAACCTATCCTAAGGTTCAAGACCACCTCCATTTAGGTCATGTCATGTCCCATCAGTCATAATATGGTGTCATTTTTCATTCCCCAAGAATTTAAATTTAAAAAGGGCGTTTAATTCAGTTTTGCAACTTTTCGTAGCGTTTTATACAGCAAAACAGAATTTTTCGCTACGAAACTACCTAATAGTTTCATAGCGAAACTGTCATAAGTTAAACTAATCATGCTACGAAAAACAATTTTCTTTTCTATCTTGTCAAACTCGATATGAAGTGTCATTCCATGATTGGAGGAGTTAGGGTGGAGGTCATTCGAGTCTATTATGGTTAATTCAAAGGTACAAAGCCATGTCTGAGGTCATCATTACCCTTTTTAGCATGAATGTGTCATGATTAATGCATGAGTTGTCATTTAAACCATCAAAACCTTTCCCAATTAGTATTTTTTTCATACTCTGTTTTATCTTTGCATGTAATTGTATTTCTAGAGAGATGGTTCATCGAGCCAAGCAAGTTGCTGGCAGATTTAAACTTTGCAGGTGTCATCAAGCAAGTAAGGCTGAGAAGATATAAAGCACCCATGGCTACAAGGAAGAAAACAAACAAAGGTGGTCATTTCCATAGGTATGATCCCATGGACATGAATTTTCTCAATGAAGATCCAACTTCCATGGAAGTTTTCAGAAGAACAGGTTGCTTGCAATTTTTTCAAATGTTGCAGGGTTGTCATCTACAGGTTTCCAAAGATTTTTCTAACATTTTCACAACAACAGATTCAAAAGTGGGAATGTTGAACCTTACAGTGACACTAGACATCATTTCAACAGCAACACGAATCCCTAGATGAGGGGAACTATGGTTTAAAGGCATCAAGTTCACAATGCAGGATTGCAAAGAGTTCATCAAACCAAAGCATAGTGAAATTGGTCTGACAAATGTTATCCCTAGGAGTTTCATGAAGGAAAACTATTCAAAGCTTCTGATGATAATTCAGAAGTATTTTACATGTGAAGGAAGGTTTCACATGGTATACTCCTACCACCTTAGGCTTCTTCTACATTTTGTGGGTAAGAGACCACTTGACTTCCCATTTTATTTATACAGAAGTCTAGGTAAAATTTCAGATAAGGTTCAAATTAAAACAGATGGAAATGAAACTTCTCTCTTTCACCATGGTTTGATTAAGTTGTTGGTGTTAGAGGAGTTGAAGAGACTATACATAGATTGGACTTCCTTTTTGTTCATGAGTGGTTTTAAAATTGATGATGTCACTCCTAAGGAAGCCTCAAAACCTAGAAATATTTCATCACCAACAGTGGCATAGGAAGTTGAAGAAGGGAATAGATCATTCCCACCAGAACCAATGAGCATGGAGACAGAGCATTTGCAGAATATCGACACACCTAAATCATCACCTACAAAACAAAATCAAACAATCAACAAACAAGGCAGCAAGAGAATTACTAGGAGCCAAACAGTGGCTAAAGGAAACTTAAAGGACATATTGCATGCAATTGACATTGAAGAATCACCCATTGTGCAAGCTGAAGAAAGCTAAGATAGCTAAAAAATTAGAGTTTGCAGGTGATGATTCTAGTTTCATTTTTTAGCCTAGGAAGCCAATGACTAGACATGCAAGGAAGGTTATGGAAAGTAGCAAAGAGAATAAGAAGATCAATGAAATTGCCCAGCAACCAAGCATCATAGATCTATCTTCACCTGCAAAAGAAGAATTGATTATCAAACAAAGAAAGGATAAAGAGAAAATCATTGAAAAATTAGAAATCGAAACCCTTAAGGAGTAGCTGAAGGAGGTAGGTAAGGAGATATCAGTCTTGAAGCAAGAAGTAAAGAAGCATAGAGCTGAGAAGGTTCAGTTTGAACAAATGAGGAAAATCAGGGAAGATCAAGTCACAAGTGTCTCAAAGACCTTAGACAATACAGAAAGGTTGATAAAGTGGACTCAGCCACTAAGGGGAGAAATCAAACACATCAAAAAGGTAAACCTACACTTGCAATCCAAGAACAGGGCATTAAAGGACAAAGTGCAAGATCTTAAAGAGAAATTGAATCTCATTCATGAGGAATTGGAAAAGAAAGGATTGAAAATGAATATGGTAGAAGAGCCCATTAGTCAAATAATTGTAAATGAGGAGGAAGCACCACAAGAGTAATAAGGTAAGATGGAAAATGTTTTGGGAGGTTCATAACATGCATAGAACCCAAATTTTGCAGCTGGAGGACAGTTTTTGAAGATGTTCTTGAAAGGAGCAATTTCTGGTTTTTTGCACAGTTTCGTAGCGTACCTCGGGCTTGAAGCCAGAAATACGCTACGAAAAAAACCTATAGGTGCCTTTTTGCATTTAAATTCAGTATTTTCATGTTTTAAGGAGAATTATACATGATTGTAAGGTGTCATGACATGATGAAGATGATGGAATAGCAAATAAGTGAAGAAGATGGATGGAAATGCCACTTTTCCCAAGCTACTAAAACTCGCTAAGAAACTGTCATGTTTTCTTAGCGAGCAATTGTTGAAGGTTTTTTAGCATCTTAAAAGAATTTTTTTGCCAGCTGGAGACCTCCAGCATGTCAGTGGATATTATTAGCAGATATTTATGACTCAAAGGGAGTGCCATGCAGCCAGGTCATCACTCAAAACAGCATTGAAGATGAAGGTCATCCATTCCTAAAAAGTAGGGTTATGTTCCACAGATATAGGGGTGCTATAAATATGTAAAGTGGTGATGAACTTGGTCATGTGTCCTTTGAGCATGTAACATTCATTATGTAACCATCATGTAACTGTTTCATAGATAGGATAGAGGAATGTAATAAATAAGATATAGATTCCTATTAGGAGTTTGTTTCTTTAAAGGTAGCTTTCAGTTTTATGTTTTGAGTTATTGATTTCAGTTATGAAAGGTGTCATAGTAGAATTTTAGGATCTAGCCACCAGGAAAATCATCTTTATTGTAAATAATGTCTATTTATAGACAAGACATCGAAGAAGTAAGGGGTTGGAGAATATTTGCACCAAATTGATGCTTGTATGTTTTTTTATCAATATCAGTAATAAGAAGTGGCATTCTACTTCTAGACCTGAGATTCTCATGAGTTTTTTGATGTCTTATATATATATATATATATATATATATATATATATATATATATATATATGTATATGTATATGTATATGTATATGTATATGTATATGTATATGTATATGTATATGTATATGTATATGTATATGTATATGTATATGTATATGTATATGTATATGTATATATATATATATATATATATATATATATATATATATATATATATATATATATATATATATATATATATATATATATATATATATATATATTATCACTTGCAGTAGATTTCATCTATAATTACTCAAAATTCATAATATTAGTGGTGAAATGACTGTGTTTTCCTATGTTGTGTCTGTGAGTTGCCTCTGTTAAAAACCTCTATCTGCCTCAGCTTCCATGTGAAGAACCACTGTCACTAAAACTACTGATTAGTTGACTCCATAAGCCCAATGGTAGCAAGCCTGCATTTTTCAACCTGCAATTATACAAAACAAGTTACAATTTCTATAGAGTTAGCCATCTAGTACTATCCTTATTTAAAATCATAAACCCCCATTGGGAGAGCCCTCTCAAACTGAAGAGGCTAATATTCAGTTAGAAGTGGTTTGAAAAAGTTACACTGAGTTGTTTTATGAGCAGTTAATCAGGATCAATTTGGTGATAACATAGCCAAAATTATTCATGTTCTGCAAGGAACCTATAAGAGCATAAATAAAAGAGTATTCTTCATCACTAGAATTGTGATCGATTATCTTCCTTTTGGATGATATTTCTCCAACTGTAGTTGTTGAAGCATGATGCCTTCTCTTTCTCTTCTTTCCTTGAGGGTAATCCCTTTGATAATGACCAAATCTATGAAAATGATAACATTCAATTTTTGATAAGTCAATTTTTCTAGAGGGAGGAAGTCTTCTTTCTTGAGGAGTAGATGTACTTCTTTGATTTTGATTTGGGGTAGACTTTCGACTTTTATTCCTTTGAAACTTCCCAAAATTCTTCTTTCCATTGTGGCCTTTTTAATGAGTAGAGAAAGCTTGTGAATCGTCATTTGGATTCCTCTTGAGTATAGGTTGTCCACAATTTTTCAAAGGTAGGAGGACTCTCTCTCGCATTGATTCCATATACAAAAGGAATCCAAGAGGAAGGAAAATCATTGAGAGAAATAGTCACTAATTATTTGTCAAAAAATTGTTCTTCAATTGCCTTTAGTTGATCCCTTATTTGAGATAGGATGAAACAGTATCATTGTTTTTCATCTTGGCATCTTTAAGTTTAATTCTGAGGCTAATATATTGGTTCATATTGTTGATAGTATAAAGACCAATGAGAACATCATATATAGCCTTAGAAAACTCATGATCAACAATGCAAGGGATAATAGGGTCTCTTACTAATTCAACAATGATACTCCTTGCTAAGTTGTATTTTTATTTATACTTCTCAACTTCTATTTAAGAGGATTGATCTCTTCGTTTATCCATTTTTCCTATCACAATACCCAAAACTTCGTTTCTGGAAAGAATAAGATCCACCATATTTTTCCATGCTTTGAAATTGGAGACTCCTTCTAATTTATGCTCGGAATTCATGAAGGTATTCATGGTAAATGTGTCTAGTCAAGAGAATGATGCTCTTCAAATACTCTTCAAATTCCTTTTCCAAGTGATCTCAATACTTTAGATCTTTCACCTTAGCTCTGATACCATGTTGTTTTTCAAGTGAATGTAGAACAAGAGAAAAAAAAATTAAAATTTTCCATTCATAACCATTCAAAGGTCAACTTGTGACAATACAAAATATTGAGTCAACAGAGAGATAATATTATTGATTTTTTCACTATAAAAATACCAGTCAAAGTCCAGTCAAAGTGTAGAACTGTAGCAGCTCGGTCAATAGAAGTGCATAGTGGTCAATGCGGGAGAAAAATTCCAAAGTCAACAAGGTTGAAATTCCACATAGCAAAGTAAATAGGATCGATGGTTAACAATATGAAGTCAACAGAATATTCAACCTCCTTCACAGTTCAATCAAGCAATCAGAAAAATCTTAGTCAATGCATGTCAATGTTAGGTCAAAGACATTCAACGCTGGACAAATATGTTCCTTCTTTCTTCACACGTGTGAGGCAATTGTAGTAAATCAAATGAGTTTTATATGTGTTGTGTTAAAATTACCTCCAACATGGCTCTATTTATAGTGATAAATGTGGAATTTCATGATGCTTTAAAAGACACCTTTTGACCATGGAGCGGACCTGATCCTTTTGAAGTCGAATTGACCATCACCACAGGGGATTCATTGGGGGATAAATATGTACCATGTGCATTCATATTGGGGGATATATATTGAGGAAAAAATGACATAATATATTGAGCATATAATAGGGGGTAATGGGTTTTTATATGTTGTGTATAAAAAAATGAAGCTCAAAGTTAATGAATTAATATAAAGGGGTATAGAAAATGTTAATTAAAAAATGGATACCTACAATATCTAGTGAAAGTAGGGTTTTTAAATTGGGAAGGTGTATTGGGTTCATATTGTTAGGGGGTTAAATGAAGTGATTTTTAGAGTTTTTTTCCAATATGTAGTCAAATTAAGGGCATTTTTTAGTATGCCACGAATGCACATGCTATGTCAGAGGTTCATTGATTGAAGCCCCTGTGACCATCACAAAAATTAATTTTGTCTCCAATACTCTTCCAATGAAAGTTCTGATTGAAGCTACACTTTTCAACACCTACGCATGTTATCATAGTTGGTATCAATGTTTATGCTTCTTGATTAGTTGTTTAATACATTAATGATAAATTAATTACATACATATTGTTTTTGAGTTATATAGTTTTATTTGTCATAATGATGGCATATAAACATTAATATAAGCCTTAACCACCAATTAATTAAAATGATGTTGGGGATCAAAATGGGTTTGTTACTGCCCCCAGCAGGCCCAGTGGACCCGGCGGCTCCTCCGATTTCACAGAAGCGCACTCATGAGTCTTCATCCTCAGATTCAGATAAGGAGACTCCTCCTTCTCTGCAGAATAGTTTGCAAGTGGTTCCTGTCCAGCCAGCTCATAATGGCTGGGTCACAGTCAGTAAAAAGAAAGGGAAAAAATGTCGATTGGGAGATTCTACCCATTCTGGATCAGCTCCCTAGTCCTGCTCTTTGTCTTATGTTCATCTTGTTATCTTTTGCTTATGCCGTGGATGTTCTTTAGGACCGAGGTTGATACTCCATCATTTCCGGCTCCATTGCTCTCTTGCTTTGCTGCTATGCAAGCTTTGATTGTACTATATTTCTTTACTTAATAGAATTAGTCTTATTCAGAAAAAAAAAAAAAAAAAAATGGGTTTGTTACATTTTGATCTAAGACTAATGAGGTATCCTAAAGTAGACACTCCATTCTCTTTATCCTCATCAAAGTTTGAATCTTTATATCCAACTAGTTTGAAGTTCTCCATGTCAAAGTATTTAAGCCCAAAATCTTGAGCTCCATTCAAGTACATTGGAAATATCTTTGCAACACACATATTGTTTTAACCATATACAATTAATTGTTTCAAATATAATCTTAATAAAAATAGAAAATATGCAATGGAACACACGCATATTTAACATGGATATTTTACCCTAGAAAACCAAACTAGGAAAACCATAAATATTTTTTTAGTATATTATATCTTTAAAATATTAAAATATAATATGTGTATCCCATAACTTACATAAACACAAAATACATTAACTCTATATTAGAATACAACAGTAACTCTTTACCTAAAATTACAAAACCTTGGGTTGAATGACCATGTGTTAGAAAAAAACTAAAAGTGAAACCATGCGATGAAAACCATAAAAAACATATGCAAAAATCCACCCAATTTTTTTTTTAGGGACACCACACCCCTTGTCAACCTCCCCCCTGTCCACCCCCAAGTGCACTCAATGCATACAAAGCATGCATGCGTCTAATCTTGCAAATAATATAACACATGTTGAACATTTTCCCACTTGTTTTTTTTCTTGCATACAGTTGGGTAGAAGAGTACATGATCAACATTCGAAGGCACCAATCACATTTATTCTCTACACCAAAAAATATTTACTTCTCACAAATTTTGTTAGTGAATCTAAAACATTCTTCAAAGTCTCCACCTTCACCAACAACATGTTGTTGTATTTCACCATGTTTCTCACACAGTGATATTGAACATCAATATGCTTTATCTTAAAATGATAAGTTGGGTTCTTCACCAAAAATATCGCACATTGACTATGAAAATCTATCCTTATATCTTCTTGTACCAACCGAATACATAAACACAATCTGTATAACCATGTTTCTTCCTTGATCGAATGAGTGGTTGTCATGTATCCAAAAATTTTAGTAGAGAGTGACACTACAGACTATCCCATGCTCATATATTTGATTGTTCCTCCAAATATGTTAAACACATACCCACTTGTAGATATTTTGTGATTAAGATCCTCGACCTAGTCAACATCAACAAATCCATGTATGTAAAACACTTTGTATAGTCCTATAATTCCATGGTAGAACAATTTGTAACCAGTAGTGCCACACAACTGCCTAAAAAGCATCTTTACTACTACCTAATACACCTTCCCTAGTTTTGACATATACATACTCATTTATCTCACTGCTTGTTAATGTGTGTAACTCGGATAGGTGTTCTAGTCTCAAGTGGTGTATATGAGGCTAGAAACATAGTTGGATTAATTATATCAAATACCTAGAAAAAATTTGTGAGGAAAATTGTCTGAATTAGAATTAATTATCCAGTTTAATTATTTTCCTAATTCTAACTTAGGAAAAGTGGTTAATTAATCTAGATGAATTGAGACAAATTGATTTTCCTCTAATGACTTCTAGAAAATTCATTTGATGGGGTCAATATTATCTTAGCCATCAATTGGGATTAGATTGTGGTCGTTGATTTCTCAACGAGATATTATAAGAGGAAATCGATGGTAATTTGGAGAATACATTCATGTGAAATATTTTCATTGATAGCAAGGGTGCATTGATAACGTGGAGGACACCAATAGTTTGGTTTTAGCAGGAGAAATTGAGGAGATTATTTCTAGAGAAATTATTCACAGAGATTCCAGTGTTCATAGAGAAGGAAGGAGTCCAAACTATTCTAAAAGAGGGAGCTTGATTCAGCAAGTGTGAATTTCCATTTTACCTAGCGCGACTTGATAAAGCTACAGATTGATTTCTAGTTTCCAGTGATAGTTGTTGGAGGAAGTGTTAGTGGCTTTAGTGTGTTGTTAGAGACAGTATATTTGTTGGAACAATTTTTTGTAAATTGAGTGAGTTCCAAAAAGAGGTCGTGTGCATTTCCAGTTTGTGAGTGTGAGTTACTAAAGGAGATGTGAGTTGAAAAGAGAGGGTTGAGTTGGTTTCCAGAAGGAAATCATGGATTTCCAAATTGATTTTTCCAATAGAAGTGAAGGAAAAATATTGTTGGATATTTTTCAGTGTCGGGTAAGCAGTCAATGTAATCCTTGATTTGCAGAAGCATTAATAATATATTAACCCTCATCTGCAAAACTATTTTTCCCCACACTAGGGTTTTTCTAGGGACATTTGTCCAAAAATATTGGTGTTCATTATTTGTGTGTGTGATATTTTCTCATTTCCTATAATTTAATTTTAGTGAAGTTGCAGTATTTTTTTTATTCAGTATTTTTCGCATATCAAATGCAAAATAAAAATAATTTATTTTTTAAAGATCGGTGAATAATAACCAATAAATGCAACCGTATTAAAAATTTAACATGGTGTCAGAGAGGATTTGAGGGCAGAAGAGGCTTTGTGCAAGCACATGAAGAGAAAAATCGAGGTTTTATAAAACCTAGTTTGAATTCTTTCAACGAGTTTAAGAGATCGAGACAGAGTGGATGGAGCCTCGAATTTTGGTTTCTGGAAAGCTAGAATTTTCTTATTGAATGAAGAGAATGGCCTCAAGGAGTATGCAACCAGTGTGATAGTCACACCTACAGATCAAACATAGCTAACAACAAACAATAAGGAAGAGGCTAAAGTGAAGAGGATAATCCTTGATAGAGTTAAGGAAAGCATTGTTCCACATATCACAAAGCTAGATACAATGAAGAGAATATGAGATGTATTTTTAAAGTTGTACCAGAATGTTACCAAAAAATAGGAAGTTGATTCTCAAAGAGAAGCTAAGAAACACCAAGATGAACAAGGGTGAATACATTGTTAGCTACCTCACCAAGCTCAGACTTGTTAGGGATGAGTTAGTGGTAGTTGGAGATAATCCAAATGTTGATGAGCTAATGTGAGTAGCCCTAAATGGATTTACTAAGAAATGGGATTTATTTGTTCAAGTCATCAATGGATGAGACACCTTACCAAGTTGGGATCGAATGTGTAGTGATTTTACTCAATGGGATTTTAAACTAAGTCTTGTCAATGATACTAGTAGTAAAACTCAGAAAAGTGAGGAGAAATAGGAAAATGTGGCCCTAGCGGAAAATGGAAAGTGATGAAGGGGTTTAGCAAAGAATTAAACCCAAAAGGTGAGAAGAAGAAGAAGGACCTTTCCAATGTCAAATGCTATGGTTTTCATGACCTTTTCCACTATTTCAACAATTTTCCACAAATAAAGAAGAGTGAAAATAAGGGAAGGAAGTAGGCATTAGCTTCAACAAGTGCAATTGATCTCTCTAGCATAATGGAACAATAATTCGCACTTATAGGTTGCCTAACTAGCTCAATCTCATAGTTTTTTTTGTAAAATGACAGTGGGGCATCATTTCATATGATGGGAGTTAGGGTGTACTTCTCCAATTATAAGGAGACTAGCATCATATTCCAGATTTAGATGGGGAACAAGTCCAAGTGTAATCTAGTTGGAAGAGTGATTGTTTTATTTCAGAGGGATAATGGTAAGTCGATTAATATTCATAATGTGTTGCATGTGCCAGGATTGGGAGTCAATTTTATTTTTGGATATATCTTCAGGAGAAGGGGTGAAATGTACTCTTTAGAGGGGTGTAGGTGTTGATCAAGAATAGAGATTGGAAATCACCCATAGCGATTGGAGTCA
Organism: Pinus albicaulis; assembly: GCA_034641835.2. NCBI lineage: Eukaryota > Viridiplantae > Streptophyta > Pinopsida > Pinales > Pinaceae > Pinus > Pinus albicaulis. Next base: position 847,285,660 of record CM076581.1, read on the forward strand.
AGAGTAGCTAGTATTTACAAGATGCAGTCTGATACTCCTAAGGAATTGGTTAGCAATAGTAATCCTAGAGATTAGGGATAAATGGGGCATAGGAGGATGGGCCATATACATCATGGAGAACTTAGATTTCTTCGTGATATAATGACAAGTGTTACAGAGGTGGCCTCATAGCATGATAATGTTTGTTGGGGGTGTGTGTTGGGGAAGTTTGCGAAAGCATATTTTCCAATGAGTGACACCAAAACCAAGTGTATTATTGATCTAGTACATCAAAATATATGTGGATAGATGTCAACAAAGTCTCTCATGGGATATGAATATTATGTTACTTTTATTAATGATTTCTCCAGGAATACCTAGATATACTTCGTGAAGACCAAGGATGAGGTCTTTAGTCACTTTCAGGAGTTTAAAGCTCTAGTGGAGAATGTGATAGGTAGGAAGGTGAAGGTTCTTTAGTCATATAATGGAGGAAATTACACAAGGAAATATTTCCATGAATTATGTACCAGGGAATAAAAATAAAGAGACAGTGGATAATTCCTTACAACCCATAGTAGAATGGGATTATTGAGAGGAATAATTGTTCTATATCAAAGGAAATAAAAGCTATGCTATATGACCAGGATATGACATGTTACTTATGGGCAGACACATGCAATACAACATTTTATATAAAAAATAGGGTTCTACATTGGGCATTTGGAAAGATGACACCATAGGAGGCATTCATAGGTAAGAAGCCAAATGTCAGTTATTTTGTGATAGTTGGAAGTTTGGCATATAGTCACATTATAGAAGATACACATTCCAAGTTGGATCAGACTTCAGAGAGGGGGTAACTAGTGGATCACAACGAGACCTCAAAGACATATTGGATATTCATTCCAGGGGCTAGAAGAGTTATTTTCAGGCCAGATGTCAAGTTCATGGAGGACAAGGCATACATGAGATCCAAATATTTTCCAACAGTGGATGTTCAGAGTGAGCAGCCAAAAAAATCCTGAAGAGTTGAGCAGAACGATCAGGGTCAACAAAGAACAAGTATAGTCAGTAGTACAAGCACAAGTTTAGGTGTATGAGTTCCTAAGAGTTCTCAAAGTATGGAATAGCTGATGTATCAAATCAGAGAGATGCATTAGGAGGACATAGAGGTTTACATTCTATCCTCTACAGTTGGTACGAGGAACCATGAGATTCAGAAAATGCTCAAGGTTGCTTAGGATTTTGTGGGAGCTCCTACAATGGGAAGTAGACAACAAAGACAACTATAGAGGTACACTGGCTACATTGCATTGGTTACTCAGTTAGTATATAATGATCCTTCCATCTATTAGGAAGCCACATAGTAGTTGGTGTGGTGAGATGTGATGATTGATGATCCAGGTGGATATTGGTGGCCACCTTCCTATTCCACTTGGGGCCCCACCATTGTCTCTTTCATTTTTTTCACAACTTACTATTTTTAGCAGTTTCTCGGGTCCTGAGCTTCCAGAGCTATTTTTAAGTCCCAAACGGAGATAGTATGCCGAATATACGTCCCCGAGAAGTTGAAACACCAATTTACCCAAACGAGGCCCACAGTTTTGGTGCTTCATCTCCTAGGGTTAGGTTTTTGGATGTTTAGAGTTCTCCATTGTTTATCCATAATAAATAGGCCCTCGAGCCTCATTGTAACATAGTTGAGAGGTCTGTAGCCGCCACATCTCTTCTCAGAGATTCGCTACCAGCACCCTAGCTATTTTATTTCCATCATTTTTGTAATCATATTTCTGTGATTTGATATTAATGAAATGAAGCATTATTTCCGTTGTATTTCAATGTTTATGGTTATTTCTGTATTCTGTTGTGTTCCTGCATAAATCTGGATCAATGGTATCAGAGCGGTCTGCTTTTTCTTGTTGGGAAAAATACTGAGAGGGGGGGAAAATCAGTATTTATTGCTGACAATAAAACTCTTTACTTCTTCTGCTTTTAAACCCATGCGCTACTTTACTGAACACAACTCGCGTATACACACGGATATCCTTAAGGAAACTCACGTATGTCCAGAGATCTAATTATGCATTTATTTCTTAACTTAGATCATTGCATCATTCATTCAACAGATGTTTAGTAAACAGTAGACATGTGCAGTAAGAACAGAACAAATCATCACACATAAGAAACACACATGAACACCAGGATTTAAGGTGGAAACCTAATTCGGGAGAAAACCACCATTGCCATCGTCTCAGTCTTCAATATTTATTATATAAATAAAACTTCTTATAACCATGTACTGGCGCAGACTCATACCAGCACGCAGGCACCCACCTGCAGAAGGCTACAACCTTCTCTCGTTTACCATCCTCTCCTGGAAGGGAGCTACAACCCCCTGCACTCATTTACCAGCCTCTCCTGGAAGGGAGCTACTACCCCCTGATATGAGTACCAGCTTCTACTGGCAGAAAGCTTCCACTTTCATACTGAAGGCTTCAACCCTCAGATCCACTGTAGACCACGTTTCATCAATTTTCAAACTAGATCAAACAGCTTCAACACAACCCTTCACTTATCAACAAACATACTTTGCCCATTGCTTCAAACAGAACAGTGAAACCACTGTAACTAGAATATCATAGAAAACCCAGACTTCAGAATAGATATGAAGAAACACATTCAACCTTGAGACCCCATTAGTTCAGATACCATACGCGCTTTTATTTAATTAGACCCACGTATACACACGCTTTTCATGAGACGAACCCGCGTATACATTTGTGCATTTTTCAGATAAACCCTAACTTTCCATACGTGCTTTTGTCTAGACCAATCCGCGTATACACGCGCTTTTCACGAAACAAACCTGTGTATAGATATATAAAAGATAAAATTTGTAGAACTGACCAGATCTATGAACTTACCCAGATTTCTTCAATTTCTTCAACAGATTTGCGCCAGGTCTTCATCACTTCTTTTTAGATCATCCTAGAGATTCACCATTTCTAGATCTAGAGATCTTGAACCTTCATCATGTTCATAGATGCATCATAGATTCAGATCTGTCAATTAAGAGCAGAGTTCAACCATGCAGATATACTTCAGAGTGAAGTATTCATTAAAGCCCAGACACTTGCACGCCTCTGCACTTGTGATTTTCTTCTCCTTATATAGATTTAGCCTTTTTCAATACCATGAGCCAAAACCACACAACTTCTGATGGTATTCCTGGATGGGATCAAATATATAATCAAGCGCTCAATACTTTGGTTCAATACCATGGTAATGTCCCCTGGTTTTCTAAATTTAGAGCGCAAATGGGAATACGCTACTTGTCACGTACATTTCCGCGTACATACGCGACTTCCTCTTTACAAACCCGCATATGCCTTGTGACATACCTTGTTCAACATTATTCTGGCACTTTCTGAGTTCGTTTCTTCTGCTACTTCTGAACTGATCTGTAGATACATCAGATTTGCATCATTAACAACTCATCAAGTCAGTTTTCATCAAGTATGTTTTCATCAAGTACAATAGGTTGCCATCAACTTTATCAAGTCAGTTTCCATCAAGGACAACACTCTGCATCATATTGCCAACAATCTCCCCCTTTGGACTTGATGGCAACCATGATGGTGTTTTATCATCACAACAGATAGATACATTGATTATAACCATTATGCAAACACCATGATACTCTCCCCCTATTCAAACACCATGTTACTCTCCCCCTTTGACATCAAGGGAAAAGGGCGGATCAAAACCAAGACAAGGTTTTTCTTCCCTTGTATAAAGAAGAGATGTTGTAGATCTGATGTGCACTGAAGTTACTATGCTCCCCCTGAGTTCATGCTGAATCTTCAATCATATTTTTTTTTTCAATGAAGTACATGACTCTATGACCTTTCCTATCACCAAGGACTCATACTTACATCAATGATCCAACCAAGTGGATTTACATATGTGACACAAGTACCCAACCAAGTGGGTTTACACATTTTGACTCAACTACCCAACCAAGTGGGTTTACAAATTTGAATAAGCCCTTACATGACTGAATATTACAATTTACATCATAGGTCACAATATAACCTTTTCATCAAATTACAAATATGACTTTTTATAACCAATACCAAAAATACCTCAAGAAAGAGATCATATTTCATAACCATCATAATGCCAACAATGCATTATATTCAGTAAGGCTAATGCTCCCCCTGAAACTGTGCATCCAATGCATCCTTTCCATATGACCAAAACTCCTCTTTAGCTTGTGCAACCTGAACACTTTCAACAGCCAATCATCAAGGCATCTTCACCCAATATCAGAGAATGAAACAGAAATATAGGAGCTGAAACATCACCAGAGAAACCATACAGTGTCATAGATACCAAACAGCACTACAGCTGTGCTGAAGAATGCTGACAACAAACAAAATTTGTCAACAACCAACCATACGTGGTTTTCTGTGTATGAACTCGCGTATACACGTGACTGTATTTCAGGAAACCCGCGTATCCAATTTAATCTTCAAAATTTTAATCAGATCTGATCCTCTGCATGGCAGAGACTACTCCCAGCTTTTGTCTGAGATATTCGAACGTTTCCCTGGGCAGAGGTTTGGTAAATATATCAGCAACTTGTTCTTTGGAGGGAACATACTCCAACTTCACCTTTTGTTCAAGCACTTGTTCACGTAAGAAGTTATACTTGATGGGAATGTGCTTGGTCTTGGAATGCATAACAGGATTCTTTGAGATACTGATGGCACTTTTATTATCACACATAATGGAGATAGGAGGTGAACATTTGATTTGAATGTCTTGTAAGGTTTGCATCATCCAAAGAAGTTGAGTGCAACATGATGCGGCAGCCACATATTCTGCTTCTGCTATAGATAAGGCAATAGAGTTTTGCTTCTTGTTGAACCAAGATACTAACCGGGGCCCCATATAGAATGCACCACCACTAGTGCTTTTCCGATCATCAACATTTCCAGCCCAATCTGCATCAGTGTAAGCATGAAGAGTAAGATCAGAATTCTTTGGATACCATAGTCCAAAGTCTTGAGTTCCTTGTAGATATTTGAATATTCTTTTGACAGCCTGAAGGTGAGACTCTTTGGGATTAGCTTGGAATCATCCAAAAATCCCAACTGCATGCATAATGTCCGGTATAGTCCCAGTGTGGTAAAGTAGACTTCCTATCATAGATTTGTATTCTGGTTGATTCATCGTGGGAGAATCATCATGAGAACTGAGATTACATCCGGTTATCATTGGTGTACTTACATGTTTTCATTCTTCCATGCCATACTTCTTCAAAATTTGCTTTAAGGTATTTTTCTTGTGATAAGAATATACCATCTATAGGTTGATGCACTTGCAAGCCAAGAAAGAATGTTAGTTCCCCAAGTAAAGACATTTCAAATTCTTGCTGCATGACAGAAGCAAATTTCTGACTCATAGATTCTTCATTACTTCCAAAAATGATATCATCAACATATACAACCACAATCAATAGTTTATCATTTACAATTTTTGTGTATAAGTTGCTATCAGCAGACCCTTTTGAAAATCCTTGTTGATGAAGATATTTGTCAAGACGATAATACCATGTCCTTGGAGCTTGTTTGAGACCATATAGAGCCTTTTTAAGTCTACAAACAAGATTTTTATCATTTCCCAAAATGAATCCTTCTGCTTGTTCTATGTAAACTTCTTCTTCTAGATCACCATTGAGAAATGCAGATTTAACATCCATTTGATAAACTTTGATTTTTTGAAAACTTGAAAAAGAAAGAAACATTCTTATGGCTTCAAGTCGAGCTACAGGAGAAAAAGTTTCTTCAAAGTCTATACCTTCATGTTGAGTATACCCCTTGCAGACAAGTCTAGCTTTGTTTCTAACAACATCCCCATTCTCATTTAACTTGTTTTTGAATATCCATTTAGTTCCAATGACATTTTTGTTATGAGGTCTTGGTACTAATTCCCAAGTGTGATTCTTTTCAATTTGATCAAGCTCTTCATTCATGGCTTGAATCCAACATTCATATTTTCTAGCTTGATTGACATTGTGTGGTTCAATAGTGGATAGAAATTCCAGATAGCTAGAAGATCCCACAAGAGTCCTTCTTGTTTGTACACCTGATCCCTTATCTCCCAAAATTTGAGATTCTGGATGATTCTTTTGAACATATCTGGATGGAGCTTTTTCAGATAAATTATCTTCAGGTTCTTCATTGGGTTCACTGTCTATATCATTGATATTTGATGTAGAAGGACATAAGTCACCATCCTCTTCATTTATTGTTTGTTTTTCTTATTTTGGGGTTGCAGGAGACTCATCAATAACAACATCAACACATTCAACAATCTTCGAAAGTCTTTTGTTGTAACATTTATATGCTCTACTTGTAGAGGAGTAACCAAGAAGTATTCCTTCATCTGCTCTAGGTTCAAACTTGCCAAGTTTTTCATCATTATTTTTGATAAAGTATTTACTTCCAAAAACTCTAAAATGCTTCACAGAGGGAGAATTACCATACCAGAGTTCATATGGAGTTTTGTTACTATTTACACGAACATGTGCCTTGTTGAGAATGTTTACCGCTGTATGTGCTGCTTCTCCCCAAAATGTGTCAGGTGTTCCAGAATCATCAAGCATAGCTCTAGCCATTTGTTGAATTGTTCTATTCATTCTTTCTTCTACGCCATTTTGTTGTGGAGTGCCAGCTACAAAGAACTGTCTTTTTATGCCATGTTGTTCACAAAATTCAAGGAATGCATCTGAAGTATATTCTCCTCCTCGATCAAATCTAAGACATTTTATTTTTTGATCTAATTCATTTTCAACCAGAGCCTTGAAGATCTGAAATTTCTCAAATGCTTCATCTTTGTATTTAAGCAATCCAATCCAACACATTCTAGAGAAATCATCAATAAATAAGATATAGTATTGTTCACCACGTGGTGACTTTTTCCTTACAGGTCCACATATGTCAGTATGAATGAGTTCAAGAGGCCTACTTGATGATCCTTCTTTGGCATTAAATTGCACTCTGGTCTGCTTACCGAATTGGCAAGATTTTCATATGAGACTTTCAGGTAGAGTAATATTGGGAAGACCACGAACAGCATTAAGTCTGCTTGATTTGTTGATTTGAGAGAAGCTTAGGTGCCCCAGCCTTCTATGCCATAGCCAGTTTTCTGGAGATTTACTCAAGTAACATTGTTCTTTGCAGTTCTTCAATACATACAGGTAGGCTTGGAGTTCTTTTTCCTTTTATAATTGTTTTACCTGTATCAAGATCACGTACCACACATTCTTTTGAACTAAATATAACTTCAGTTCCTTGATCACACATTTGACTTACACTCAACAGGTTATGCCTTAATCCATCCACATACATGACATCATTAGCCTTCACCTTTTCTTTTAGAAACACAGACCCTTTTCCTTTAATTATAGCAGGAGTATCATTTCCAAAAGTAACTTTCTTTTCCTTTTCTAGAGCACTATATGCAAGAAGTTTGTTTTTGTCACATGTAATGTGTCTTGAGCATCCACTATCAATGTACCATTGATTTTATTCACCTTCTGCAAATAACGCTATGCCACAATTTTCAACCTGCAATTCCTTCTTTTTCCATACTTTGGAACTTGAAGGAAAATGCCCTTTTGGCTGAACTTTGCTCCTGCATTCAGATTCTTCATGCCCAAAGTTATTGCAATAAGCACATTCAACTTCATTTAGAAGAGGAGAAAAGTTGTTATAGGTATTCTTCTTTGTTTCAATATCAATCCTTTTCTTTCTTGCTTCTCTAGTCATGATGGTTTTATATGCAACAGATTGAACAGCTTTATGACCAAAATTGTGACATGAGAAACATTGTCCATTGAAGAAGTAATTTTTGCGATCATGAAATATTCTACTTGAATTTACCTGTTGATTGGTGTTTCTTTGAGACATATTCCTGTTAGTGTTCTTTGAGTTGAGATGATCATGCTTTACCTGTAATGATTCTTTATTCCCTTGCTGAGTGGCAGAATTTTGTAAACCTGCTGTAGCTGCTTTTAGATAATTTGGTGCTGAAGCCTGAGAAGATTCTCCGGTATATCCAAGACCTGTCTTTATAAGAGGAGAATTTTGTACCTTGATAATCTCATCTAAGGTTTCAGATCCTTTGGCAAATCTAAGATTCAGAGTCTTTACTTTCTCAGAATCTTTTCTTAGACTTACCACTTCACATTCTAATTTCTCAATGTGTTTCTTTGCTTCTTCAAACTTCTTTTCAATAGTTTCTATGGTTATTTTCCTTTCTTCTAAGAGAATTTTACTTTCTTCTAAACGTATTTTGAGTTGATTGTTTTCTTCAAGAAAATCATTGTCCTCCAGAGCATCCACAAAAGTATCATTTTCTTCTCTAGATTCAAATGCCATGAGAATTCTAAGATCTTGTTCACATTCTTCCTCACTATCAGATAACCCATCACTGTCTTCATGAGTATAGTAATTTTTTCTAGTGATAAACTGATTCCTTCTTGCTACTTCCTTCCCTTTTGTAGGTGTTTCTTTATAAGCACACTTAGCAGCATAATGACCAAATCTTCCACACTCAAAACATTTGAAAGGAAGCTTACCTCTGAACCGTCCTGTACCAAGTTGAAGTTTCTTTACAAAATTTGCCTCATCTTCTTCTGCGATATATCCTGATCCTTCTGCTTCTTGTACTTCTTTCCCTTTAGTAGAAGCTCTGAAGACAGCCTCCTTGACTTCAGATGGCCCTCCTCTTCTCATTTCATATGCAGTTAGTATGCCATGAAGTTGTACCATAGTAAGATTTTGAAGATCCTATTTTTCTTCAAGAGCAGAAACTTTTGACTCAAATTTTGCTGTCAGCGATCTTAAAATTTTCTCAACCAAAGTAGATTCGGTTATTGTTTCTCCCAGATTTCTCATATGATTTACAACATCATCAAGACGTAAAAAGAAACTGGCAATATTCTCATCACTATGCATTCTTAAATTTTCATATTCAATTCTGAGAGTTTGAAGTTTTGCACTTTTTACCTTTGCATCACCTTCATAGCTTAGAATGATTTTGTCCCATATCTCCTTTGTTGTATTCAGCGACATAACTTTGACAAATTCTGATTTAGTTAGACTTTCCGTTAGAGCATTGAATGCCCTTGCATTTGTTTCATAATTCTTCTTTTCAGTTGGATCTGTTGGTATTACAGCTGGATATTGATATCCTTGTTCAAAAATGGCCCACACATCTGCTCCCATAGACTGAAGATAGGATCTCATCCTTATTTTCTAGAAGATTAAATTGCTTCCATTGAAGAGCGGAGGCTTGATAGATGTCGTTCCATCTTGATTGCTCATCTTGCTTGATCTTCCTTCTAGCGGTTAAGCTTTTTCAGAAGGTCCTGCTCCGATACCAATTGTTGGGAAAAATACTGAGAGGGGGGTTGAATCAGTATTTAGTGCTGACAATAAAAATCTTTACTTCTTCTGCTTTTAAACCCATACGCTACTTTACTGAACACAACTCACGTATACACGCGGATATCCTTAAGGAAACTCGCGTATGTCCAGAGATCTAATTATGCAGTTATTTCTTAACTTAGATCATTGCATCATTCATTCAACAGATGTTTAGTAAATAGTAAACAGGTGCAGTAAGAACAGAACAAATCATCACACATAAGCAACACACATGAACACCAGGATTTAAGGTGGAAACCCAATTCGGGAGAAAACCACCGTTGTCGTCGTCTCAGACTTCAATATTTATTATCTAAAGAAAACTTCTTACAACCATGTACTGGCACAGACTCATACCAGCATGCAGGCACCCACCTGCAGAAGGCTACAACCTTCTCTCGTTTACCAGCCTCTCCTGGAAGGGAGCTACAACCCCCTGCACTCGTTTACCAGCCTCTCCTGGAAGGGAGCTACTACCCCCTGATATGAGTACCAGCTTCTACTGGCAGAAAGCTTCCACTTTCATACTGAAGGCTTCAACCCTCAGATCCACTGCAGACCATGTTTCATCAATTTTCAAACTAGATCAAAAAGCTTCAACACAACCCTTCACTTATCAACAAACATACTTTTCCCATTGCTTCAAACAGAACAGTGAAACCATTGTAACCAGAATATCAGAGAAAACCCAGACTTCATAATAGATATGCAGAAACACATTCAACCTTGAGACCCCATTAGTTCAGACACCATACGTGCTTTTATTTAATCAGACCCGCGTATACACACGCTTTTCATGAGACGAACCCGCATATACATCTATGCATTTTTCAGATAAACCCTAACTTTCCATACGCGCTTTTGTCTAGACCGATCCGCGTATACACGCGCTTTTCACGAAACGAACCTGCGTATAGATCTATAAAAGATAAACTTTGCAGAACATACCAGATCTATGAACTTACCCAAATTTCTTCAATTTCTTCAATAGATTTGCGCCAGCTCTTCATCACTTCTTTTCAGATCATCCTAGAGATTCACCATTTCTAGATCTAGAGATCTTGAACCTTCATCATGTTCATAGATGCATCATAGATTCAGATCTGTCAATTAAGAGCAGAGTTCAACCATGCAGATATACTTCAGAGTGAATTATTCATTAAAGCCCAGACACTAGCACGCCTCTGCACTTATGATTTTCTTCTCCTTATATATATTTAGCCTTTGTCAATACCATGAGCCAAAACCACACAACTTCCGATGGTAGTCCTAGACGGGATCAAATAGATAATCAAGCGCTCAATACTTTGGGTCAATACCATGGTAATGTCCCCTAGTTTTCTAAATTTAGAGCACAAATGGGCATACGCTACTTGTCACGTACATTTCCACCTACATACGCGACTTCCTCTTTACAAACCCGCGTATGCCTTGTGACATACCTTGTTCAACATTATTCTGGCACTTTCTGAATTCGTTTCTTCTGCTACTTCTGAACTGATCTGTAGATACATCAGATTTACATCATTAACAACTCATCAAGTCATTTTTCATCAAGTAAAATAGGTTTCCATCAACTTTATCAAGTCGGTTTCCATCAAGGACAACACTCTGCATCATATTGCCAACATTTCTCGATCCTTCTTTTCATGTCCCCAATGAGGTCGAGGTATAAGGAGTTAGATCTCAATCTGGTGGAACCTTTGCAAGATCAGCCTCGGAAACCCCGATGGACACCCATGGGGGACGAAAAGAAAGATGAGGGAGCAGTAGATCCTATCAAAATATTGCTCGAGGAGGCCCTAGACAAACAAAGGAACACGATGATGGATAACTTTTCCCAGATCCTTCAATGACTGCCCACTAGTGGCACATCTACATCCAGAAGCCACTCTAGAGGTGCAACTCCCTTTAAGGTACAAGTAAACTTTGACATTGCCATATTTGAGGGTCAAACAGATGCAGATGTCGTAGATAGATGGTTGAATATATTAGAAGGATATTTCTTGTTTCATGACTTTTCCAACCGGGAGAATATTATTTTTGCACTCCTCAAAGCTACCCCCCATGTCAAGGACTGGTGGGAAACCTACTGTGAGAAAAAGGAAGAGACTGAACCCTCTCTATTCTCAGTCGTACCCACTTGGAATTCTTTCTGAGATGCCATCAAGGAACAATATTATCCCGTGGGGAACTATGAGGACAATTACATGCAATGGACCACACTGCGGAAACAAGGGGATTAAAATGTGCATGAGCTAACGAATTTGTTCCATACCCTACGCACAAAGTTGGATATCAAAGATTCAGAGAAACATTTGGTGCTAAAGTATCATGGTTGTCTGCACAGATACATTCAGGAGGAAATGGAGTTCCTTGACATCTCCTCGCTTGGTACGACATACCAGTATGCTGCCAAGATTGAGCAGAAATTCAAACAGAAGAAGCGAGACTTTGGATCTTCCAATCAAAAGCAATGCAAAGGTGCCCCCAAACAGCAGAACAAAGGACAAATCCAAGGCATGGTGGCCCAAGACAACCTGCCAAAGACACAAGAAAAGAAAAACACCGCAAAGCCAAAGAAGGACATAGGAAAGTGGTGTGAGTTCCATACGAGCTCCACTCATAACACAAGTGAGTGTCGGGCCAAGCAGTCACTGGTGGCCGAGATGAGGGCTTCTGAATCAGATGCATGCTCTAACTATGAATCAGAACCTAACAAGGTGAATGAAAAAGGAAAGAAGATTATTGATGTGGAGCCCAATGCCACTGTTTCCACTACGAAGATCTAGAAGGAGGAACCAGAAGATACAGAGGAGGCAGAGTGTCTCTTCCACTCTCAGATGTGGGTAAAGGGTTCCCCGCTACGGTTTATTTTCGACAATGTGATCCAAAAGAATCTCATTTCAGAAGATGTCGTGAAGCGGTTGGGCTTGCCGACCACAGGGCACCCACAACCATACACCATCGGGTGGCTTCACCAAGGACGGGATCCCCGCATCAGCCAGCAGTGCCGCTTTCCCTATAGAATCAAGCCCTTCACCTTCACGGATGAGGTATTGTGTGACATTGCTCCTATTGATGTTTCTAATGTATTATTAGGCCAACCATACTTGTGGAAGAGACATGTTGTGTATGAGTCCCAGCCTCGCGTTGTTATTGTTACTTTGGGAAATAAATTGTACAGGATACCAGAGGTACCACCGCCTCCCACTATCTCTTTGGTTACTTCAAAACCATTAGGGGAATTTTGAGGTCTAAAATGGGCCTCCTAAGGAAATTATAAAACAATAGTGGAAATAATAAAATAAGATTTGATTACATCATCAAATTTTAGAGGGAAAAAAAGAAAAAACTACTTTTTCAACTCATATTTTGAACTTATCTCCCTAAGGGTTTGCTCAAATTTCGAGCGGGAATAATCGTTAGATGCAAAATTTAATTCCTCATCCAAGGAGTACCCATGTTGGATACTTTTGATGAACTTTTCTACACGAAAAATGACAAATACATAAAAAATGTGATTGCAATCACTCTTTTTTATGTATTTCTCATTTTTCGTGTAGCAGGGTCCATCAAAAGTATGTGACATGGGTACTCCTTGGATGGGGAATTAAATTTTGCATCCAATGACTGTTCCCGCTCAAAATTTGAGTAAACCCTTAGGGAGATAAGTTGAAAATACGAGTTGAAAAAGTAGTTTTATTATTTTATTATTTTTTAATATTTTTACTTTTTTTCTCAAAAAATGGTGAATCATCCCCCATGGTTGACATCATCATCTTGAATCCTATTGGGTCTTATAAAGTTTATTTTAGTTGTATATTTTTCTTAGGAGGTCCATTTTAGACCTCAAAATTCCCCTAATGAATGCAGTAAGCTCATTTCCCAAACCAAGAAATTTGTTTTCCTAATGATCCACCCCCAAGGCAAGAAGAAGATTGTGGCCATGACCTCCATACATGGCTCCTCTGCACGACAACAACAAATGGACAAGGTTGTGGAGGAGTACGGGGACATCTTCACCTCGCCCACAGGGGTGCCTCTACACTGTCAGGTCAAGCACCCCATTGACCTGACTCTAGGTGCGCCACTACCCAATGGACCGAACTATAGGTGCTCTATTCTGCAGAATGATGAAATCAAGAGGCAGATTCAGGAGCTGCTGCAGAAATTTCAAATTTGGCCAAGTTCATCGCCTTGTGGGAGCCCGATCGTGTTGGTACAGAAGAAGGATGGGACTTGGAGACTCTGTATTAATTATCGAGCGTTGAACAAGATCACTGTCTGGAATAGGTACTCGATCCCACGGATTGATGACCTTCTGGAACAACTCAAAGGGGAAAAATATTTCAGCAAGATCGAATTGAAGTCTGGGTATCACCAAGTACCAATCGAACCCTCTGATGTGTGGAAGACTGCCTTCAAATCCAAGGAGGGCCTTTTCGAATGGCTCGTCATGCCTTTCGGATTGACAAATGCTCCCGCGACCTTCATGAGGTTGATGGATGACATCTTGCATCCATTCACCAACTCATTTGTAGTGGTATACTTGGATTACATTCTGATCTTCAGCCAAACTTGGGAAGAGCACCGCCACCACATCCGAGAAGTCCTCTAAACACTGCGGCAACACAAGTTGTGTGCCAATTTGGAGAAGTTCACTTTTGGCATAACTCAGGTTCAATATCTAGGATACATTATTGATAAAAGGGGGGTGCATGTGGATCCATCCAAGATCCAAGTCATTCAAGATTGGCCAGCCCCAACCACCCAAACAGAGCTTCGCAGCTTTCTGGTTCTTGCTAATTTCTACCGCAGGTTTGTGTTGGGATTCTCTCATATCACTTGGCCCTTGAGTCAAGTCACCAAGGGAGGAGCGAAAGCAAAATTCTGCCCTAGTGCTCACATTACCAGACTTGCAACAACCATTTTATATCGAGACAAATGCCTCTGACTATGTTATTGGGGTAGTTCTTACTCAACAGGGGCATCCAGTGGCATATCACAGTGAGACATTGTCTGACACAATTCAAAAGTATTCCCACTTATGACAAAGAAATGTATTCCATTGTGTAGGCTTGTCGACAATGGAAGCATTACATTTTGCGGAAGGAGACAATCATACACACAGACCACCGACCCCTGCAGTTCATACAGATGCAAGGGAAGTTGCAAAATGATCGCCATCAGAAGTGGTCCACATATCTACAACAATTTCATTTGAACATCAAGTACAAGAAGGGTAGCACCAATAATGTTGCAGACTGCCTCAGCCGACCACCGATCATGCCCATAACCACCATTCTCAACTCTTGTGGGCATGATACTTCTGATTGGCCGCATCTCTATAAGAGCAATCCAGAATTCAGCTACACATACAAGGCACTCTTGGGGGGTATGCAAGTTCCAAATTTTCACCTCCAAGATGCACTATTACGTCGCCTAGGACACCTTTATGTTCCTTAAAGCGAGCATGCCAAGATGATATGAGAAGCGCACTACAGTCAAGTCACTGGGCATTTTGGGGTCGAGAAAACAATGGCAATACTGCAGAATTATTTCTATTGGCCGAACCTCCGACAGGATGTCAGGAAGTACATCAAATCCTGCACTGCTTGTACCATTGCCAAACCAACCATCAAGAATCAAGGGCTCTATACTCCGCTACCTACCCCTAGTCGACCTTGGGAATCCATCTCCATGGATTACATGTCAAGCCTTCCTTCTACTAAGCATGGAAATGACTGTGTTTTCGTGGTCATCGACATATTCTCAAAGATGGCCATTATGGAAGCCTGCAAGAAGAATATCACAGCAGAAGCCACTGCTAAATCTTCATTGAACAAGTGTGGGTACACTTTGGGATCCCACAGTCTATCATATAAAATCACGACAACAGGTTCCTCAGCACATTTTGGTCTAGCCTCTAGTCAATGTTGGACACCAAGCTCACCAAGTCCACAAATTTCCATCCCCAAACTGATGGCCAAACAGAGGTCATCAATAGGATGATTGTACACATTCTGCGCATGTACAATTCAAAGAATCCATGCACATGGGATGAGATCCTTCCCTATGTACAACACAGTTATAACCGGGCTCTCCACATCTCAATCGGCCACATCCCCTTTCAGGTGGGTTTGGGATTCCAGCCACTATGTCCCATTGACGTAGCCATGCCATTTGCAGTTACTCAGGCCGATTCGGCTCATGTCCAGTCTGAAGCTAACAAAGCAAACAACTTCATTGAGTGCATTCAGCACATTTTCCAATAGGTTCATGACATATTGGACAGAGCCAATGCTAAGTACAAGAAACGACATGATCAACATCGGGTGCCACACAACTTCCAGGTGGGCGAAAAAGTGTGGCTACATTTGCAGAAGGAGTGCCTCACTAGACCCCACTGCAAGATTTTCCCACTCTGATATGGGTCGTACAACATCACCAAGGCTGTAGGGAACAATGCCTTCGAGCTCAGTATTCCACCATTCCTTGGTCTGCACCCAGTATTCAATGTAGACCGCCTTCGTCCCTACTTCCCACCTCTATTGGACACCTCTGACATTGCAGAAGAACTCACACACAAATATTTAAACCCAGACTGCATGGAACAGGCCACCACAGACTGTATCATGGACATGAAAATCAAGAACACTCGCTCATAGAAGATCCAACTGTATCAGGTTGTCAAAACTGGCCAACTCTTGCACCAAGGCAAGTGGTTCACCAGGGACCAAGTTCAACAGAAGTTTCCTCATCTGATGGAGGAACTCAACACAATGGGGACCATTGCTTCCTAAGGGGGGAGGAATGATCCAGGTGGATATTGGTGGCCACCCGCCTATTCCACTTGGGACCCCACCATTGTCTCTTTCTGTTTTTTCACAACTTACTATTTTTAGCATTTTTTCGAGTCCTGAACTTTCGGAGCCGTTTTGAAGCCCCAAACGAAGATAGTATGTCGAAGTTACATCCCCGGAAAGTTTGAAAAACCAATTTACCCAAACGGGGCCCATAGTTTTGGCGCTTCATCTACTGGGGTTAGGTTTTTGGACGTTTAGAGTTCTCCATTGTTTCTCCATAATAAATAGGACCTCAAGCCACATTGTAACACAGTTGAGAGGTATGTAGCCACCACATCTCTTCTCAGAGATTTGCTACCAGCACCCTAGCTATTTTATTTCCATCATGTTTGTAAGAATATTTCTGTGATTTGACATTAATGAAATGAAGCCTTATTTCTGATGTATTTCTATGTTTATGGTTATTTCTGTATTCTGTTGCATTCCTGCATAAATCCGGATCAATTGAGGAGTATACCTCAATTATGCAGAATGATGTGTGGGAGGTTGTGCCTAGACTGATAAATCAGGTGGTGGTTTTTGACACGTTGGATATTTAATATAAATCAAGGTGCATATGGAAGCATCGAGAAATACAACACAAGGTTTGTGGAAAATGGGTTCTCTTAGAAGGAGGGAATAGACTACAAGGAGACATTTTTTCCTATGGCCAGGTATACTTCTATGTAAGCCTTGATATCACTCACAGCAAAGATGGGATGGGAGATCCATCAAATGGATGTCAAGACAACATTCCTTAATGGTGAGGTGGAAGAGGAGGTATATAGAGAACAACCAAATGGTTTTGTAGCATACAACAGAGAAACCCACGAGTGCATGTTGAAGAGAGCCTTGTACGGGATCAAGAAGACTCCTAGGGCATGGGTTGACTACATTGATAGACACTTGCAAGGCATTGAATTCATGAAAGTTAGGGAGATGCAAACCTCTAATACTTTGTGGTTGGGGTTGAGATTCTCTCATATAGGAGGGCAAGAGGGAAATTGCAGCAGAGTTTGAGGTGAAGTATTTTGGAATTATGCACTATTTTCTATGAATGGAGGTTTGGAAGATAGATGGAGATATTTTCCTTTGGAAAGGTAAATACTACATCGAGATCCAAAGGAGGTTCAAGATGGAGGATTATAGAGTTATGTCTACACCCATGATCATGAATTGGAGTAAGGTAGATGCATCCAGGAAGAAGGATGTGGACCCCACCTTATACAAGAAGTTGATTGGAACTCTCATGTATTTAGTCAACACCATGCCAGATATATCCTATGAAATATACTCCCTTAGTCATTTCATGGCGGAACTGAAGAGAGTGCATTAGACAATGGTAAAGAATATGTTACAATATTCGTGTGATATAATCGATTATGTGATCAAATATGCTCAAGGTGATGGTATCAGGTTGGTAGGATATATTGACGCATACTTCCAAGATAATAAATTTATGGTGGCACTTCATCATGGGATCGGGAGTTGTCTCTTAGTACAGAAGGAAGAAAAATTCCATGGCACCGATTTTTGTAGAGGAAGAATTCATAACATCTAGCATGGTTACATGTGAGGCCATATGGCTTCAAAATTGCAACCAAATATCTGAGAATGCGGTGTTTCACAACAGGTCCAAACATATAGATATCATATATCACTTCATCATGGATTGTATACAATGCAAGGTTTTTTTAGCTAGAGTATATATCTATTTATCAGCACGTATCATACATTCTAACGAAGGCCTTGGGGAAGGCGCAATTCATCTTCCTCCGAGAAAAATTGGATGTTATGTAAAACACCTTCCTCATTAATAGGGAGTGTTAGTTTGCATAGCTCGGAAAGGTGTTCTAGTCTCAGGTGGTGTCTATAATACAAGAAACACAGTTGGATTAATTATTTCTAATACCTAGAAAAATAATATAAGTAAATTTTTCTTACTTAGAATTAATTAGTCAATATAATTATTTTCCTAATTCTAACTTAAGAAAAGTGACTAATTAATCGGGATAAATTGACACAAATCAATTTTCCTCTAGTGACTTCTACAAAATTCATTTGATGAGGTCAATATGATCTTATCCATTGATTGAGATTAGATCATGGCCATTTATTTCTCAACGATATATTATAAGAGGAAAAGGATGGGCATTTGGAGAACACATTCATATGGAAAATTGGCATTTATAGCAAGGGCTCAGTGATAGCATGGAGGACACTACCCGCATGGTTTCAGCAAGTGAAATTAAGGATATTATTTCTAGAGAAATTATTCTCAACTATTTCAGTATTTTGATAGAAGGAAGGAGGTTGAATTATTTTGCAAGTGGGAGGTCAATTCAGCTAGTGTGAATTTCCATTTTACCCATTAATAGTTGTTGAAGCTACATATTGATTTCTAGTTGTCGGCGACAGTAGTTGGAGGAAGTGTAAGTGTATTTATTGTGTTACTGGAGGTAGTATATGTGTCATAACAATTTTCCGGAGGCTGGGCGAGTTCCAAAAAGAGGTTGTGCGCATTTCCAATCTGCCAGTGTGATTTGCACAAAGTGGGTCGAGTTAATTTGCAAAAGGAAATCATGTATTTCCAAATCAATTTTTCTAGTAGAAGTGAAGGAAACATATTTCCATAGCTCTGGTAGTGTCAGGAAAAAATTTGATGTAATCCTTCATTTGTTGAATAATTAATAATATAAACACTCATCTGCAAAATTGGTTTTCCCCGCATTGGGGGTTTTCTAGGGACATTTGTCCAAAAATATCAGTGTTCATTATTTGTGTGTGCGAATATTTTGTTAGTTCTTGTAATTTGATTTTGGTCAAGATACAGTACTATTTTTATTTAGTATCTTTTGCATAAGACAAATAATCTATTTTTTAAAGATAGTTGAATAATAACTAGTAATTGCAACAGTATTAAAAATTTCACAAATTCTCGATCTAGTATAGACCATTGCATATATCAAACCACCAACCACACTAGCTTATGAAGCATGAGATGTGTCCTCTTTCTCTTCCTATGTATTGGGACATTTATTTGCAAGTAACTTTACACATGTATCAATAGTGATATTTACTAGTTTGCATTTTGCATATTAAGCCTTGGTAATATTTTATTGACATACTTCCTCTAATTTAACCAAACTTTCCTATTTTCACATTGTAATTCAATTTCCATTCGAAACTTATGAAATTTGTAACACCAATATCCTTCATGTCAAATTTAGAGAAAAAAATGAGTTTTCAATTCTTGGATGATTCCTTGTCATTTCCAATTAGCAACTTATATGTAGTGCCCACTCTAGTGATCTAACCCTAATATGACATTATCCTTGATACATTATTATTTAAGGACCTTAGGTTGACGATCCAGATATTTGACTCTTACTGTGAATGGATGTGATAATAATTTTTTTCGAGTTTGATGTTATGATGATAATAATTGTGATGGACGTGTTTTATGACTATGTCTAAACGTATAATGGATTCATTATGTGAATTTTTACATTAGTTCTTTCTCCCAATTACAAACATGTTGATGAGTATATCATGATAATGATTTAGAATACAAAATTATATTGTTGACTAATATTATGAATCAAATATTATTAATGATCATTGAGTGTGGCAGCAGACCACCTAGATGCACTTGCATGTGATGAGTTGAAAACCTCTGGTTAATTGGTTTGAATTACATATTAATATCTCAAGAAATTTTAAAAAGTTCAAATTAAAATTTTGTTGTGAATTCTAATGACATGATAGTTGTTGTAAGAATAGGTTAGTTTCTTGGCCAAACAACTCACACATGGGTGATGGGGCCATACAAATGGATAGAACTTCATTGGAGTGGTGTAACAATGTCCTTGATTTCACCCGCTAACACTCCCATCGTGAATTGGGCTAGAAGGTGTTAGGATACCTCCACCTTGAAAATCACGATGTCGTGGGGGTAGACCCCAGATTGGGCCACTCACAAGGATTTTACTGGGGGACGCGCATCAAGGCGGATTCCTTGACCTCCACCTCACCAAAATCACTATAGCTCATAATCACTTACAATAGAATTATCTCATCCATCCAACAATAGATAAAAAATTCCCCTCTGCCATATCTTACCCATTTTTTTAAAGGAGGCCTCATAGGTGACACTTTCCACTTCATGCATAATTAATTATTTTTATTAATCCAAAAGTATGATTATTCACCCACCCATGTGTCACCCTCTCACTAAGGCTCTCTAAAATTATTTACTTAAATTTCTATTCAAATATAATATTTCCACTCGCTCCAACATGACTCCCTATTTCTTCTCCTAGTTGTCTCTTGATCCCCCTGTTATCACTCAGATTTTCCTTGAAGTTGTTTGGAAGAGGAAAGGGGTCCGAGGTAACCACAAACCAACTTTTAGGTACAGAATCTAGCCAATCTGTACCCAGAGAGGGCTCTCTCTTTAATTTTTAGCTTTTTTTTTTAAAGATATTAGGCTAGTTATGAAAGTTTAGGGATTTTGATTGTGTTTGGGTGATGGAATTCAATAGTAGAGGGGTAGGACCTAGTAGTTTAGGGCATTGGGCTAATGGAGTCAAAAAAAGATGGCTTAACTGGATTTAGTTTTTTTAACAAGGGATGGTTTCACAGGGCAAGGTAGTCAAATAGGGAACAAATAAAGATTTAAAATGAATGGAATGGACTCAAAATGGGTGAAGGGAAATTAAGAATCCTTCAACATATTTCGAAAGAGGGAACTTGAATGATTATTAATAAAGATAAATTAAGAATTCTTTACCAGATAATCAGAATGAATAAACTAGGAAACAAGAGAAATTAAGAATTCACTGTTCATACTGGTTCAGAGGAAAACATTAAGAATAACAACGATTGAAAATAGATTGTACTCAAGCACTTTCTGAATTATTATTTTCTATTTATCATTCAGATATGAAACATATATGGTATAATAAACAAGAAAAACATTAAAACATAAGGTATAGAAAACTTATTGATCTGGTGTCTGACTCAAGAATCTTGTGAAAAGTCCTTTGTGTCAATTCTTTATCCAGATAGCCATGTAAAATTTGTCCAACAACACTTTAATCCAAAATCATCAGTATTATAGCAAAGTCTAAGAATCCACCCCCTTCAATACTCTAATTGACGGAGTATTTATATAAAAAATTACAAAAATATCTCCTAATAGAGTGAGATATATTTTAGGATGACTCATGAATAAGTTACAAGAAAATAGAGACAAATAGTCTTGTAGATAGGAGAAGAAGTAAACCAATGTTGTGTTGTTCCTATTTTTTTGAGTGTGCTGGAGGTAGGCCCTATAATTTGGCTTGATGTTGTTTTCTTTTCTAACTCTGCGCTGGCTGCTCTATTTTTACTAATACTCTTTATCTGTACTGATACATTTTGACCTGTTTTATCTCTGTTTAATTTCTGTTTATATTTTTTACCATTACTTACTGTAGTAAATAACCAAAATTCATCCAAGGATATTTTTACAAAATGTCCAACATGTCTTCCCAACATTGTGCTTCTGGTATTCTAGTTCTTTGAAGCTTTCTCAGGGTCTCATTAGTTTCTGTGTATCTAAAAAAGGTAGGGTGTATTGGAAATAAGTGTTTCACCTCATGTTCGAGATAAAACATGTTTTCCAGACTGTCATAGAGAACTCTTCCCTTAGGCAGTGCTTTTGCTGCTGATGAACTTGTCGATGGACTTGCCTGGTTGTCTGCATACTTATTCAATTTCTCAACATAGCTTTGATGGCTCATTAGTTTATCAGGAGTAACTAAAGGACTTGGCAACCCTTTACTCTACAAAATATCAAATCTTTTCGTAAAATCATTGATTTCTTCCTGCATATTATAGCACCTTCTTTCTAAGTTTTGCATCAGAGTTCTTTTAGTAAAAACCTTTTTTACCTCCAAAATTGTCCCTGTTCTATCTTGAATGCCTAGTTATTCAAGTTGATATTTATTCTTGGTATTTAAAAACTGTATGAGCTTGTTGGCTTCTTCAGGCATATTTCCTAATTCTGCCCTTGCCTTTTGAACTTCTTCTAGATCCAGTTTAACTAAATCATTTTTCTCATACATTATTTGGATTGATGGCCAAACATCATCTATTGATTGAATGATGTTGTTCTAAATAATTTCCTTGATTTCGTTCAAAGTTTTCTCCAATGTGAGATCATTTTCTAATGCTTTCACCAATTTTTCTAACCTATTGATCTCTGTTGTCTTTTCTGCAACATTTATCTGTGAGAGATCATACTTTTGTTCTAAGGTAGTAAATTGTACCTTTGCTTTCTGGAGCTCTGTAACTTGGAGCTTCAATTCCTCCATTGATTTTAATAGTTCTTCTGTGCTTAAATTGGCAGTGTTACCCTGTGCTAGTCCTGCTGACTGCCCTATTGTTGTTGTACCTGTGACCACTTCTGCTATGGCTACCGTGATGTTTGATGCTAGTGTTGTTCCAAGGGTATAAGAGACTGCCGTTGAGACTACTGGTATCACGTTGGGAGGCTGAGAGGTCGACTCTCCCTGCTTGTCCTTCAATGCTTTTTCAAGTTCTTGTTTAGTCTCAGTCAGTTGCTCGTTAAGTTTTAAGAGAAAATCCATTAGCTTTTCTTCAGATGTTTGCTTTATAACCTCAGCCATTTGTGGATGCCTTGAATGTGGTAGCTTTAATTGTTTCCTTAGGGCTGCAATATCATCATTTTTCTTTTTGATCAAGGCTTCTGTAGCCTTAACATCTTTGGGATTATGACCCAATCCAATAATTATTTCTTCCAAAGATTTTATTCTGTTATCCTTGGCCTGGGAGGAAGCTTTTTCCAGATGCAGTTGAGCAGTTGTATTATCCAAGGAATTTTGTAATCTTTGGGCCATCATTGACTTACCAGTTAAGGTTGAATAAATCATTTCTCCAGTTTGTTTATGTAATTCAATCTGATCCAAAGGATGAATATCCTTTGCCATGACTTCAAAATTGGTTCTAACATAGTATACTACTGTTTGAGGTTGCTGCACTTTAGGATTGAAATGACTCATCACCATTTTACCTTCCTGGATGTCATAGGCTGACATCAATCTCTGTTGATTTTTGGGGGCCATTTTTAAATATTGATTATAAACTTGAAGTCTTAATGGATCATTTCTGGCTTTTATGTTTATAAATGTCTTCTTAATATCCCAAGCATCCTTCACAGGTGGTCCAAAGGATGATACCTCTGCACTTTGTTTTCTTTCTATCTCCTTTCTCTGTGATTTGGTGGATGTCCCACTGATTGTGAATGTTTTTTGGTTGTCTAACCCTTCTCTCCTCTGCCTATCAGTGGTCTCTTCAACAAATTCTTCTTCTGAGAGAGGATTTAATCTTTTCCTTTTGATACCAAGCTTTTCTGAAGGTCCACTGATAGGGGTAGTTGTTTTTGCGTCTCTCTTTTTACTTTTTTCCTCATTGAGGGGAGTTTGCAAGATTGAAGTTTTTGCCACATTGATTTGAGTGGGAGAAGTTTGTATTTGGGCCTGCTCCTTGGAAGTTTCAGGTTTCTCAGACATTCTGAATTGCTTTGTGGCCTGTGTAATAGTCTCTTTTTCCTTACCTTTGGATGTTGTTGTGGCTGGTGTGCTGGTTTCCTGTAAATGTTGCTGAGAGGTTCCAGTAGAGGAGGGACCAATCCCTGATCTTCGTACCTGCCCAAAAGAATCCAAGTCAAGTATTTTCTCAAGATCTCTCATAACATTCTCAACATTGACATGTTCACTATCCTTTCCTACTAGGGTCCCTTCCATCCATTCATCCATGTTTGCAAATTGCTCAATCTCTGGAATCCTATGGTGAAGGTATGGTGACAATCTGTTTTTCATTCTCCTATCACATATAAAGCTGTTAGGGTCATAAGGTACCCACCAAAAACTTTTTTGCAACTTGAGATAATCTTCTAGAATTATTTCCGCTTCTTTCCCTGCATCCCTAGTATTACAAACAAAAGGGCCTAATTGACTCTTGATTCTGAGCTGAGCTTTCTTCTTAGCATTATAAAAATGGACTAGGTCTGAATTTATCATTTATCTGAAGTATTCTAAGGCAAAAAGCCTCATTGGAACATACTTTGGTAGCTTGAAAGGACAGAGCTCACACCCATATATCCTAATTTCTATATGGTTTTTGTATAGGTACCAGTCACTTATCCTGTATTGCTTGGAAAGTTAGAGGATTTTCTTCATATCACTATTGACCCTAGGAGGGGAAACTCCTGTTAATAAGGTGGTTGTTGGGTGAACAAATAGGTCAATGAATTCATTGTAAGAGTAAGGGGACTCAAAGGAATTATGCAAGATTGGA
This sequence comes from Pinus albicaulis, assembly GCA_034641835.2. Classification (NCBI taxonomy): domain Eukaryota; kingdom Viridiplantae; phylum Streptophyta; class Pinopsida; order Pinales; family Pinaceae; genus Pinus; species Pinus albicaulis. The sequence goes on from CM076581.1 coordinate 847,310,354, forward strand.
TTCCCACATTCCAAAAATATCAGAGCCATTCAGGTAATTATCTCTGCATTGGCAAAATATTCTGAGAGGATTTTCGCTAAAGATGAGGACTTTTAGCTGGAAATCCCTATCCGCTAGAGGCAGATAGTCTAAATATCTATGGGGGGCATTCAAAGGTGCAACATTCAAAGCCACAGGGGTTTCCATTTCTGGTTCTTGTGGATTCAGAAATGGATTTGGGTTTTTAGTGGAAAAATGGGCAAAATTACAAGTTTGGGGACTTAGGGGGTGAAACAAAGACTGAATTGTACTGTTTTTTTAGTCTTTTTCTGTGGAATTAAAGTAAAAACCAAGACTTGCAGGGTTCGACGGAAATTCGATAAATACATGTTTCAGGAAGTGAATAGTGAGGAAACAGGTGTAGGCAATAGTTGACTGGTTCAGCAGAAAATCATTTTAGCAATGTGGCGGTTGGAAATCTTCAACAATTGATTTTGACGTTTTTTTCATGGTAGCACTGGTCGCAGCATAAAATGATGAGAATACGTGCATTTGTTTGTTTTATTCACAAATTCAAGGGTGGCGGGGGTTTGTTATTTTGGACAGATGACGTACGCAAGAAAGGGTCTTTTGTCGTATGCGGAGGGTGGTAAGCGGTATGTATCGCACCGCTTTTGGAGATCGGTGGTATTCGACCGAGAGCCAGCGATTCCATACATCTTGTGACGCGTGGCGAGGCACTGTTCGTAAAACCACTCCGCGATCGCGCGTTATCGTTCGGTCGTGGAGGGCCATGCGATATGGATCACAGCGGTTGGATATGGAACGGTTAATCACACGGCTATCGAGGAGGCGAGATGATGGGAGATTAATAAGGGCGGGCCCAATACAATCAAAGATTATTTAATCATATCGGAAGCAATATGATTGGTCGGGTAAGTTATTAATTAACCGTGGGGGTTAATTAATCCTTTTTTTAATGTTAACACTGTAATATGGTTATATTTCAACCAAGGGGCGGGATATGTAATATTTGGGGGTTTTTGTATAGTTATAGTAATACGGGAATGGGTAGATGTTATAGGGGAATTAGATAATATAAGTTAAAAGTTAATATGTCAAAATGAATGAGAAAACGCTAAGCATAAAAACATTAGGATTTTGTACTTAACTTAGGCTTAAATGAGAAAGGGTTTTTATGGGATACTGTACCATTTTTCCTAAATAAAATAGGATTTTACTTAGGAAAAAATTTATGGAAATAAATGAATGACTTATGGATGGTTTTAAGTACTTAGGATTTTTTAAATTATTGGGCCGAGGGTCCGGTCCCTCCAAAAATCAAGGAAATGCCTTGAGCCCCTGTAATTTTCAAATGCCTTAGTACTAAGGGGAAATTAGTGAAATTTTTAGGAAAAAATGAGAAGAGGAGTTAATCATTTGACTTTGTTTTGCTTGAAATTTCTCCAGTATAATGTTTGCCTTGCATTTGTGATGTAAATAAGGATTAACACATTTAGATTCATAATCCATCACATGTAATTCTGCAACATCATCTACCTACCCTACCTACTTTAATCTAGCATTTTTTCTTCTTTATTAGGGTGCACTTAGACTGGCAAACCCTTATCACACTTTCTTTTTTTTTTACATGTAGAAATCTATCTAAGTCTAACCTTATTACATCCAAGGGCTCAGATTAATCTATTGAGCTCCTTATATTTACTCTACCTATCTACTTATCTTCCAAGATTAAACAGTTTGGTCAGATTTTATTCTCTACATCTAAAACATAAAATTCAAACATGAACTAGCCAAGCTTACACTGTTTGACTGTTCACCAATTGTGGCATAAGTTACAATTTGCACACAATTTGTTTATTACATAAGAGAAAAAAGTAGTGGCATTTAGACTTGCACACTTTCCTTGGCCTTTCTTTTGGTGGGGTTCATTTTCTTTTACTTTTTTGGTCATTTTATTCTTTTCACCCTTTGATTTTTCTTTTAGGGTACACCCTCTTTACATTTTTTAAATTTTTTTATTTTTTTTTGACAATATGGAAAACCTTTGCAACAAGGAAAGGTATGAACATATTACATAGCCCATGAAGTCAATCATGATATATGACACCTATTGGTATAGGAGCATAACACTGGCTCCACTGGGGATGGCTTTTCCTGGTGAAAAGTCAAGAACAGCAGGTCAGTTGTCCTCAGAATGATTTTGACTGAACTATGGAATCTTCTTCTGCTTGTTGCTTTATTGTATGTATGACAGTGACATTTTTGAAGCTTAGGGCCTTCTCTTCGGGCTTTAACTCCAGCAAGTTACTATCCAATCAAAACTGTGACATTACAAAGGATATAGTATGTACATGTTAAAAATCAGGATACCTTAATAAGTAGGATCGAAGTAATGTTTCAACATTCAACCATTAACTGGCCCATCTTCAGTTTTTGTACCATCCAAGTTTTTCAAAAAATATGTGTTGTTTCCTTGTAAGGTATAGATAATATAAGGTCCTTTCCATAGGAAGTCGAACTTCCCATGTTTTCCCTTATCCTCTCTTCTGGAATCCCATCTTAACACTTTGTTTCTGAGTTGGAAATCTGCTGCCTTGGTTCTTTTATCAAATATCTTCTTAAGCTTCTCCTGTAATACTTGGGATCTTTGATATACTTCCTCTCTGGTCTGCTGCAAATTGATGGTCTGGTTTATCCTCCTTTAAATATCATTAGGTTCAACCTGAGCTTCTTGAAGTAATTTCATTACAGGAACTCCTAAAGATGAAGGAAATACAGCCTCCATGCCATAGACTAACTCATAAGGACTGGTCCCAATAGATTTTTTGGTGGTGAGTCTGTATGCCCATAGTGCATTTGTAAGTTTCTTATGCCAATTTTTCTTATTTTCCTCCAATAATTTTTTAATAATATTAATGAGACTCTTGTTGGAGGACTCAGCCAGTCCATTACCTTGAGGGTAATAGGCTATGGAATGACTTAAGGTAATATGGTATTTGTTACAGAAACTTATCATCTTCTTGGATTTAAAGGCAGCAGCATTATCAGTTATGATTTTATCAGGACAGCCAAATCTAGATAATATGTTGGTTTCTAAAAATCCTATGATCACGGTGTCATTGGCTTGTCTGGAAGGAATAGCTTCTATCCATTTGGTGAAATAGTCTGTGGCAGTGAGGATCCATTTGTGTTGTCCAGAAGAGGGAGGATGGATTTCTCCAATGAACTCCAGGCCCCATTGTTGGAAGGTTTTTTATGTGGAAATTGGTTTCATGGGTAAAGGTAATAGTTTTCTCTTGCCTTCAAAAATTTGACATTTATGGCAAGTAGTGACAAATTTCTTTACATCAGTGAACAAGGTTGGCCAATAAAATCTAGCTCTTAGGATCTTGTCTGCAGTTGATTTCTAGTAAAAATGTCCACCACAGTCTCTTGCATGAAATTCTTGGAGAGCCTTGTTAGCTTCATCTTTTAATAAAAAATTCAATAGAATACCTTCATGATTTTTCCAAAAAAGAACATTATCTAAATACAAAACTTTGAAGATGTCATCTTTAAAAACCTTTTCTTCATTTTGGATAACCCTGGAGGAGCTTGCAGGTTTAATAGTACATAAATTATATCAGCATACCAAGGTGAATCTAAGAAGGCCTGACTGATTTGTGGAGTTGCCATCTCATGTTCGTTATCTAGTTCATTAATGTCCAGGGTTTGACAATTTGTTTCTGTCATGAGCTTGGCCAATCCCTGTCATTTTATAAGCTTTGTAGATTTTATTTCAATATCATACTCTAATATGGTAGCAATCCATTTACCTCTTTTTCCCTCAATTCCATCCTGAGTTAGGATGTCTTTAACGACGGCATTTGGTACATAGGCTATCACATGGGAATACAATATGTAGACTCTAAAGTCTTTAATGGCTTTTAAAAGTGCAAAAGTTTGTTTTTCCATGATATTGTATTTTAATGATGCATCCCTTAGTGCTTTACTAAAAAAGGCTATGGGTTTCTCACATCCTTGATCATCGTTTTGTAATAAAACATCTGCTATAGTGTGTTCTGATGCAAATGAAAATATTATGAAGTCTCTATCAAATTGTGGACTTGTAAGGACCGGTGTTTTGGTCAAAGCCATTTTAATTTCTTCAAATGCTTGTTTGGATTCTACTGTCCATTTAATACTTGAATCCTTTTTTAACATATTGTTAATAAATCTAATTAGTTCAGCTAATCTAGATATGAATCTTCTCAAAAAAATTATTTTTCCTAAGAAAGCTTGAAGTTCTTTGACATTCCTAGGGTGAGGTCTCTGCAGTATATCTTCTATTCTAGCAAGATCAATTATAATGCCATCTTTAGAGATGATATGGCCAAAGAGTTTACCTTCCTCTAGACCAAAGAAGGACTTCTTTGGATTCAAAGAGATACCATATTTTCTGCATTTTAGGAATACTTGTCTAAGATGGTCCAAATGTTGCTGATCTGATTTAGAAAAAACAGTTAAGTCATCCAGATATATAACAAGAAAATCATGAATTTCTTTTGCAAATGCTATGTCCATTGCTCGTTGGAAGGTTGCTCCTGCATTTTTAAGTCCAAATGGCATTTTAACATACTTGAATGTGCCCCATGGTGTTTTGAAGGCCGTTTTTTCCTAGTCATCAGGATGAACCAGAATCTGGTTATACCCTGAGAACCCATCTAGAAGTGAAATCCTAGAAGCACCTACTACCCTTTGTAAAATGAGATCCATTTTGGGTAAAGGGTAATTATCCTTCAAAGAAACCTTATTTACATTTCTTAAATCAACACATAATCTGATCTCTCCAGTTTTTTTCCTAGTAGGTAGTAAATTATATACCCATTCTGAAAACCTAATGGGAGCAATTATCCCTGCATCATACATACGTTTGATTTCTTTTTCAATTAAGGGCAGCAGTACAGGGTTAATTCTTCTGAGTTTATGTTTGAAAGGTTTCTGATTTTCTCTCAGAGGTATTGTATGCTGAATTATAGAGGTGTCATATGATTTCAAGTCTCCATAGCTCCAGGCATAAACATCCTGCAATTCTCTCACTAATTAAACATATTTTAGTTTTTGGTCAGGGGGCAAAGATTTAGATAACTTTATCATTTTTGGATTTTCTTCAGTCCCCAAGTTATATTCCTCAATGTCTGTTTTTAATGGTTCCATCTTAGGTTTCTTTGGAATATCATTAGAATCAAAGAGATCTTCCAGAGGAGTTAATCCTTTAGGCAAATGATTGCCTTTTAAATTAATGACCTCAGATTCTCCTTCCATAATCTCATCAACATCCATGTGTTTAAGGTCCTTCATTTCTTTGTTGTTGAAATTTGTTGGATGAAATATTTGAATTTCACTTTCTTCTGAAATGTTTGTTTCTTGCTCATTTGTTTGATCAAATTCAATAACTGTATCTACGTCTATGTTACTGTTAGAAAATTCTTTCTCTAAAGTCAGAAAATTGTTAATCTGCTCATCACTTGCAAACACTTTCCAGTTCCTAAAATTATCAGGTATGGTTGGTCTGTGTCTAATCTCAACTGTGAACTGATGATTAGGTTCGAATGGTAATTTACAGGTGTTGGCAAACATTGCCAGACTATGGGCATGCAAGTTTTGTTTTCTTGGGATTTTAGCAAGCTGAGCTTGTAGAAAAGTATTGAGTATCTCTACAATTTTTCCTCTATATTCTCTCAATCTGGGATCGTTTGTTAGATAGTGTCCTTTGATCTGTTGAATGATTAAATCAAAATCTCCTATGACAGATACTCTAATTGCCCCTAATCTTTTGACAAGTTTAAGACCTAGCAAAAGAGCTTCATATTATGCCATATTATTGGTGCACTTAAAGTTTAATCTGTAGGCATGGCCTTCAGCATGATCGTTTTCAAGGTTGTGGACCCAAACTCTTGCTCCTGCTCCTAATTTGTTAACTGAACCATCAAATTCTAAGTGCCAAATAATTTCATGTTCATAATTGGTATCAGGAGTCTCAGGAACTTTTTTGATAGTGAGATCTGGTTCTTTACTTTCTTCTTGTTTCTCTTGGGTATTTGATGTTTCATTGTTTTCAGAGATTTCCTGGATTTGAACACTAGATTTTTCATTTGTAATTTCTTTTGGTTCTGCTGCGAAAACTTCTAATTCAGTAGGAGGATCAATTTCAGCATTATAAAGAATAAATGAATCCATATCAGAGTGTACAGAGTATATGGGGAAATTTTTGGGTTTCTCCTGACTACTAACTACATATTTCATTAAAGTTTCACTGTATAGTTTCTTTGGGTGGCCAAACACTGAAATAGTACCGTATGACATGTCCAATTGAAGAGATCCTTGAATCTTTGCACCCCAAGATCTGGACAATAACATGCCATACTTTGGAGGAATATCTGCTACTACTATGTCCATCAAAATCATTTTTGTATGGTATTGAACCAGTGAAACACACAAGTCTTTGATTAATCCTAAACATCTCACCTGACTTGAATCGAAAGAAAACAGGTCTTTGTATGGCCTAGTGATATCTAGGTTTAATTTCTCCATTACAGATTTGGGCATTAGATTGTGATATGCCTCGGAATCAAGCATGGCATTATGAAGTATTTTGTCATGTATGTTTAAACTTATATAGAATGGAGGAGTTCCTCCATTAACAAGTTTTCCATTTACTTCAGGGCCAAAGAGTAATTTAGGTTGGTCATCAAAAACGTTTACTGAGTCTTCACTTCTAGTGATCTTGAGTGATCTATTGATTTGACTTTGGTAGACATCATGTTTAGCTAATTCAGACAATGGAACAACTATTTTTAATTTGCCTACTTCGGCCTCTAGATTAAAAGGTTTTTCAGTCTGAGTTCTTGTATTTTGGAGAGTTGGATTCTTTTTATCTTCTGTATTTTCTGTATTTTTCTCCTTCTCAGGAGTGGGGTTGTTGGCTAAGGTTGTTTCCAAATCAACTTCTGGAGTTTCTTCTACATTTCCTTTGAGAGGAAGAGTATTAGAGAGTTGTTTATTAAGTTGATTATCAGATACATCTTCAATAATTGGATTAGAAGGATTAGGATCTGATCTAGAAAGAATATGTATAGGGGTAGTATTGGTTTTACCTTTGAGGGGTTGTTTTGTAGCTTTCTGTTTATTGGTTTCAGGGACATCAATTCTTCTGCTCCTCGGATTATATTGCTTGTGGACTTCATAAATGGTTGTATCATATCCCTCCCTAAAGTCAAATGATTCTCCTTACTGAGTATGAAATTGTTTGAGAATGTGAGCTTCTTGATCCTCTTGGGTCAAGAAAACTTGTTGTTCATTATTGAGTCCCATTAGGTTTATGGTTGTATCTTCTATTGGTTCATCAGAATTTGAGGCTTCGGCGTAATTTTCCTGGAATGGAGGCCTAATGTTTGGTCAGGACTAGTCTTTCCAGTGTTTTGGTTTTTGTTCTTTCTGAAATTTGGATTTCTCCCAGTATTGCTCGGTTGACCATCCCAAGGAGATTTCCTTTCAATTGTTTCTACTCTATCTCCTAGCCTTTCCATCCCTTTAATAATAGCATCTAGTTTCTGTTCAAATGCCGAGGGTTCTTCTTTTAATGGTATCCTCCTTTCACTTCTGGCTTTATTTCGTTTGGATATCAGGTTGGCTTCAACACTGACAGCTATACTTTGCATATCTTCTAAAGTCCGAGGAGATCTTTCCCTAAGCTGGTATGTCGTATCAGAATCAAATCCATCAGGGAATTTGATTAATGCTAAATCTGGAGGAGGTCTGAGGTTTTGGGGGATAGCATTGTAAACATTATTGAACCTAGTGCAGTAATCTTGCACCATTTCTTGTGTTCCTCTTTTCAGGTTTTCATATTCTGATAAGATTTGGAGAGGATCTTTCTTCTTTTCCCATCTGTTTAAGAATGTTCTATAAAGAGATTATGGGTCAGTGATATTGTTTGCAGGAAGGGTTCTAAACCAATTTTTAACTTTTCCAGTCAGACTTTGAACAAATATTCTCATTCTTACATCATCTGCATCTATTTCATATATTTCAAAATAATCAGACATTTTTTTAGTATGCTGTTGTGCAGTGTAAGTACTAGAACCATCAAATGGAGTGATTTTTCTTTGGTAGTCTTGGGGCATAGCCCCAGGATTGTCTGGTAATACCAAGGGAGCATATATGTTCTCCATTGCAGTAGGTAGCGATGAAACAATAGCCGAGGTTGATCTCGGAGTGATGGATGGAGGGGTAGAAGGGGTGGTTTGAGGTTGAAATGTTTGAGGAAATGTTGATGAACTTGGAGAGGTTGTAGTGATCACAGAAAGATTTTGTGTTCCTTCAAAGGTAAGCTCAGATTGTACAATGTTCCTCAAATGTTTTTCAAGATGTGAAGTAACAAATTCAAGTTGTAAATCTTCAATAAATACTGGGTCTTGAACCAAGTGAGCCAACTCAGATTCAGAAAAAGTTACAAATAAAGAAGTTTCAAATTGCTCATCAAAGGGTTCATCCTCAAGGTAAATCCACTTCAGAGGGCAGGATATTGATCTATAGAGAGGCCGAGAGCTAGCAGAACTCTCTTGGCTCTCCTGTAGCATAAGAATTCTGGGGATCAGATTAGGATTTTCAAACACAAGCGGTGGATTTGGATCAGGATTAGCCCTAATGTAATGAGTCCTTTCTGAAGCCAGGTTTCTAGGTGATTTTTTGGTTTTTTGTCTAAATGGAATTAACAATACAACTTCAACAATCTCTTTAAGAGGTTTTAGATATTAGATATAGATTTTCTTAAAGATTTATTTGACTAGAGGAACTGATCAAGTGTTTGAAGCCGGATGTTCAGTTCATAAACTAGACTGAAGTAGCATTTATTTACTTATGCAACTACAAAGCAAGAGCATTTCAAAGGCTACCTAGCTAACTTCAGGCTCCGTCTGTATTTTATAAAATAAACAATAGTAACAAGCAAATTTTTCGATCCCCAATGGAGTCACCACTATGTTATCACTCAAATTTTCCTTGAAGTTGTTGGGAAGAGGAAAGGGGTCCGAGGTAACCACAAATCAACTTTTAGGTACAGAATCTAGCCAATCTGTACCCATAGAGGGCTCTCTCTTTAAGTTTTAGCTTTGTTTTTGAAATATATTAGGCTAGTTATGAAATTTTAGGGATTTTGATTATGTTTGGGTGATGGAATTCAATAGCAGAGGGGTAGGACCGAGTAGTTTAGGCCATTGGGCTAATGGAGTCAAAAAAATATGGCTTAGCTGGATTTAGTTTTTTTAACAAGGGATGGTTTCACAGGGCAAGGTAGTCAAATAGGGAACAAATAAAGATTTAAAATGAATGGAATGGACTCAAAATGGGTGAAGGGAAATTAAGAATCCTTCAACATATTTCGAAAGAGGGAACTTGAATGATTATTAATAAAGAGCAATTAAGAATTCTTTACCAGATAATCAGAATGAATAAACTAGGAAACAGGAGAAATTAAGAATTCACTGTTCATACTGGTTCAGAGGAAAACATTAAGAATAACAACGATTGAAAACAGATTGCACTCAAGCACTTTCTGAATTATTCTTTTCCGTTTATCATTCAGATATGAAACATAGATGGTATAATAAACAAGAAAAACATTAAAACATAAGGTATAGAAAACTTATTGATCCGGTGTCTGACTCAAGAATCCTGTGAAAAGTCCTTTGTGTCAATTCTTTATCCAGCTAGCCATGCAAAATTTGTCCAACAGCACTTTATTCCAAAATAATCAGTGTTACAGCAAAGTCTAAGAATCCACCCCCTTCAATACTCTAATTGACGGAGTATTTATATAAAAAATTGCAAAAATATCTCCTAACAGAGTGAGATATATTTTAGGATGACTCATGAATAAGTTACAAGAAAATAGAGAAAGATAGTCTCGTAGATAGGAGAAGAATTAAACCGATGTTGTGTTGTTCCTATTTTTGTGAGTGTGCTGGAGGTAGGCCCTATAATTTGGCTTGATGCTGTTTTCTTTGGTAACTCTGTGTTGGCTGCTCTGTTTTCACTGATACTCTTTATCTGTACTGATACACTTTGACCTGTTTGATCTCTGTTTAATTTCTGTTTATCCTTTTTACCATTAATTACTGTAGTAAATAACCAAAATTCATCCAAGGATATATTTACAAAATGTCCAACATGTCTTCCCACAATTGTGCTTCTGGTATTCTAGTTCTTTGAAGCTTTCTCAGGGTCTCATCAGTTTTTGTGTATCTAAAAAATGTAGGCTATATTGGAAATAAATGTTTCACCTCATGTTCGAGATAAAACAAGTTTTCCAGACTGTCATAGAGAACTCTTCCCTTAGGCAATGCTTTTGCGGCTGATGAACTTGTCGATGGACTTGCCTGGTTGTCTGCATACTTATTCAATTTATCAACATAGCTTTGATGGCTCATTAGTTTATCAGGAGTAACTAAAGGACTTGGCAACCCTTTACTCTGCAAAATATCAAATCTTTTCGTAAAAGCATTGATTTCTTCCTGCATATTATAGCACCTTCTTTCTAAGTTTTGCATCAGAGTTCTTTTAGTAAAAACCTTTTTTACCTCCAAAATTGTCCCTGTTATATCTTGAATGCCTAGTTCTTCAAGTTGATATTTATTCTTGGTATTTAAAAACTGTATGAGCTTGATGGCTTCTTCAGGCATATTTCCTAATTCTGCCCTTGCCTTTTGAACTTCTTCTAGAGCCAGTTTAACTAAATCATTTTTCTCATACATTATTTGGATTGATGGCCAAACATCATCTATTGATTGAATGATGTTGTCCCAAAGAATTTCCTTGATTTCGTTCAAAGGTTTCTCCAATGTGAGATCATTTTCTAATGCTTTCACCAATTTTTCTAACCTGTTGATCTTTGTTGTCTTTTCCGCAACATTTATCTATGAGATATCATACTTTTGTTCCAAGGTAGTAAATTGTACATTTGCTTTCTGGAGCTCTGTAACTTGGAGCTTCAATTCCTCCATTTATTTTAATAGTTCTTCTGTGCTTAAATTGGCAGTGTTACCCTGTGCTAGTCCTGCTAACTGCCCTGTTGTTGTTGTACCTGTGACCACTTCTATTGTGGCTGCTGTGATGTTTGATGCTAGTGTTGTTCCAAGGGTAGAAGGGACTCTCGTTGAGACTACTGGTATCACGTTGGGAGGCTGAGAGGTCGACTCTCCCTGCTTTTCCTTCAATTCTTTTCAAGTTCTTGTTCAGTCTCAGTCAGTTGCTCATTAAGTTTTAAGAGAAAATCCATTAGCTCTTCTTCAGATGTTTGCTTTATAACCTCAGCCATTTGTGGATGCCTTGAATGTGGTAGCTTTAATTGTTTCCTTAGGGCTGCAATATCATCATCTTTCTTTTTTATCAAGGCTTCTGTAGCCTTAAAATCTTTGGGATTATGACCCAATCCAATAATTATTTCTTCCAAAGATTTTATTCTATTATCCTTGGCCTGGGAGGAAGCTTTTTCCAGATGCAGTTGAGCAGTTGTATTATCCAAGGAATTTTGTAATCTTTGGGCCATCATTGACTTACCAGTCAAGGTTGAATAAATCATTTCTCCAGTTTTTTTATGTAATTCAATCCGATCCAAAGGATGAATATCCTTTTCCATGACTTCAAAATTGGTTCTAACACAGTCTACTGCTGTTTGAGGCTACTGCACTTTAGGATTGAAATGACTCATCCCCATTTTACCTTCCTAGATGTCATAGGCTGACATCAATCTCTGTTGATTTTTGGGGGCCATTTTTAAATATTGATTATAAACTTGAAGTATTAATGGATCATTTCTGGCTTTTATGTTTATAAATGTCTTCTTAATATCCCAAGCATCCTTCACCGGTGGTCTAAAGGATGATACCTCTACACTTTGTTGTCTTTCTAGCTCCTTTCTCTATGATTTGGTGGATGTCCCACTGATTGTGAATGTTTGTTGGTTGTCTAACCCTTCTCTCCTCTGCCTATCAGTGGTCTCTTCAACAAATTCTTCTTCTGAGAGAGGATTTAATCTTTTTCTTTTGATACCAGGCTTTTCTGAAGGTCCACTGATAGGGGTAGTTGTTTTTGCGTCTCTCTTTTTAATTTTTTCCTCATTGAGGGGAGTTTGCAAGATTGAAGTTTCTGCCACATTGATTTGAGTGGGAGAAGTTTGTATTTGGGCCTGCTCCTTGGAATTTTTGAGTTGCTCAGACATTTTGAATTGCTCTGTGGCCTGTGTAATAGTCTCTTTTTCCTTACCTTTGGATGTTGTTGTGGCTGGTGTGCTGGTTTCCTGTAAATGTTGCTGAGAGGCTCCAGCAGAGGAGGGACCAATCCCTGATCTTCGTACCTACCCAAAAGAATCCAGGTCAAGTATTTTCTCAAGATATGTCATAAAATTCTCAACATTGACCTGTTCACTATCCTTTCCTACTAGGGTCCCTTCCATACATTCATCCATGTTTGCAAATTGTTCAATCTCTGGAATCCTATGGTGAAGGTATGGTGACAATCTGTTTTTCATTCTCCTATCACATATAAAGCTGTTAGGGTCATAAGGTACCCACCAAAAAAAAATTTGCAACTTGAGATAATCTTCTAGAATTATTTTCGCTTCTTTCCCTGCATCCCTATTATTACAGACAAAAGGGCCTAATTGACTCTTGATTCTGAGCTGAGCTTTCTTCTTGGCATTATAAAAATGGACTAGGTCTGAATTTATCATTTGTCTGAAGTATTCTAAGGCAAAGAGCCTCATCGGAACATACTTTGGTAGCTTGAAAGGACAGAGATCACACCCGTATATCATAATTTCCGTATGGTTTTTGTATAGGTACCAATCACCTATCCTGTATTGCTTGAAAAGTTGGAGGATTTTCTTCATATCACTATTGACCCTAGGAGGGGAAACTCCTGTTAATAAGGTGGTTGCTGGGTTAGCAAATAGGTCAATGAATTCATTGTAAGAGTAAGGGGACTCAAAGGAATTATGGAAGATTGGATTCCAACAGTCCAAAAATATCAGAGCCATTCATATAATTATCTCTGCATTGGCAAAAGATTCTGAGAGGATTTTCGCTAAAGATGAGGTATTTTATCTGGAAATCCCTATCTGCTAGAGGCAGATACTCTAAATCTTTATGGGGGGGATTCAGAGGTGCAACATTCAAAGCCACAGGGGTTTCCATTTCTGGTTCTTGTGGATTCGGAAAGGAATTTGGGTTTTTAGTGGAAAAATGGGCAAAATTACAAGTCTGGGAACTTAGGGGGTGAAACAAAGACTGAATTGTACTGTTTTTTTAGTATTTTTCTTTGGAATTAAAGTAAAAACCAAGAATTGTAGGGTTCGACGGAAATTGGATAAATACCTGTTTCAGGAAGTGAATAGTGAGGAAACAGGTGCAGGCAATAGTTGACTGGTTCAGCTGAAAATCATTTTAGCAATGTGGCGGTTGGAAATCTTCAACAACTGATTTTGACGTTTTTTGCATGGGAGCACTGGTCACAGCATAAAATGATGAGAATACATGCATTTCTTTTTTTATTCACAAAGTCAAGGTTGGCGAGGGTTTTGTTATTTTGCACAAATGACGTATGCAAGAAAGGGTCTTTTGTCGTATGCGGAGGGTGGTAAGCAGTATGTATCGCACCGCTTTTGGAGATGGGTGGTATTCGGCCGGGAGCCAGCGATTCCATACATCTTGTGACGCATGGGGAGGCACTATTCGCAAAACCACTCCGCAATCGCGCGCTATCGTTCGGTCGTGGAGGGCCATGCGATATGGATGACAGTAGTTGGATATGGAAGGGTTAATCGGATGGCTATCGGGGAGGCGAGATGACGGGAGATTAATAAGGGTGGGCCCAATACAATTAAAGATTATTTAATCATATCGGGAGAAATATGATTGGTTGGGTAAGTTATTAATTATCCATGGGGGTTAATTAATCCCTTTTTTAATGTTAACACTGTAATATGGTTATATTTCAACCAAGGGGTGGGATATGTAATATTTGGGGGTTTTTGTATAGTTATAGTAATACGGGAATGGGTAGATGTTATAGGGGAATTAGATAATATAAGTTAAAAGTTAATATGTCAAAATGAATGAGAAAGCGTTAAGTATAAAAACATTAGGATTATATATTCAACTTAGACTTAAATGAGAAAGGGTTTTTATGGGATATTGTACCATTTTTCCTAAATAAAATAGGATTTTACTTAAGAAAAAATTTATGGAAATAAATGAATGACTTATGGACGGTTTTAAGTACTTAGGATTTTTTAATTATTGGGCTGAGGGTCCGGTCCCTCCAAAAGTCAAGGAAATTCCTTGAGCCCCTCTAATTTTCAAATGCCTTAGTACGAAGGGGAAATTAGTGAAATTTTTAGGGAAAAATGAGAAGGGGATTTAATCATTTGACTTTGTTTTTCTTGAAATTTCTCCAATATAATGTCTACCTTACATTTGTGATGAAAATAAGGATTAACACATTTAGAGTCATAATCCATCACATGTAATTCTGCAACATCATCTACCTACCCTACCTACTTTAATCTAGCATTTTTTCTTCTTTATTAGGGTGCACTTAGACTGGAAAACCCTTATCACACTTTCTTTTCTTTTACATGTAGAAATATATCTAAGTCTAACCTAATTACATCCAAGGGCTCAGATTAAGCTATTGAGCTCCTTATATTTACTCTACCTATCTACTTATCTGCCAAGATTAAACAGTTTGGTCAGATTTTATTCTCTATTTCTAAAACATAAAATTCAAACATGAACTAGCCAAGCTTAAGCTATTTGACTGTTCACCAATTGTGGCATAAGTTACAATTTTTTTATTACATAAGAGCAAAAAGTAGTGGCATTTAGACTTGCACACTTTCCTTGGCCTTTCTTTTGGTGGGGTTCATTTTCTTTTACTTTTTTGGCCATTTTATTCTTTTCACCCTTTCATTTTTCTTTTAGGGTACACCCTCTTTACATTTTTTAAATTTTTTGATTTTTTTTTTTGACAATATGGAAAACCTTTGCAACAAGGAAAGGTATGAACATATTACATAGCCCATCAAGTCAATCATGATATATGACACATATTCGTATAGGAGCATAACACCCCCTTTTCTACTCCTTAATTTGTGTACATTACTAAAGTCAATTGATAGGTATTAGATTTGGTCTCCCAACTACAACCTAATTTAACTCAACTTGACTCTTAAATGGATATTTTTGTGTTGGCTCTTTCCACATGGAGGTTCTCTAAATTTTCTCTAATTTAATTTATTAGTATTTATTTTCATTCACCACTCTCTTTTCTTAATGAGGTTAAGCTATTTTAGGATTAATCTTTATAATTAACTCTATGTCCCTCCCTCGCTCGCCCCCCCTTTTCCTATTAAAACACATGTGCACATTATCTACCTAATATTTTCCAAATGTGGGAAGGGTAGAATTCTCAAGTGGTCCAATCTTTTTATTTCTTCCCATTCTCCCTTTACCCCAAGTTTTATTCTTAATTAGATATCTTGGTCTTAAAACCTCATTTACCACATTATGTGAATTATTATGATTAACATATCTAAATTATATTGTAATTGTTTCTTCCTGATGCCTAGTGTTATCACCAAATTGATCTTGATTGGCTGCTCATCAAACAACTCAGTGTAATTGTTTCAAACCACTTCTAACTGAAGATTAGCCTCTTCAATTGGAGAGGGCTCTCTCAAGGGGTGTTTATGATTTTGAATAATGATAGTACTAGATGGCTAACTCTATGGAATTATAAATTGTTTTTTTATGATTGAAGGTTGAAAAATGAAGGCTTGCTACCATTGGGCTTGTGGAGTCAACAATCAGTAATCTTAGTGACAGTGGTTCTTTACATGGAAGCTGAGGTAGATAGAGGTTTTTAACAGAGATAACTCACACACATAACATAGGAAACCACAGTCATTTCACCACTAAAGGAAGTCAGAGTATAATACTTATGAATTCAGAGTAATTAGAGATGAAATCTACAAAAAGTGATTAAACATAAATATTCAGATCAATAACATATCAAAAACCTCATGAGAATCTCAAGTCTAGAAAGTAGAATGTCACTTTGCATTACTAATAATGGTCAAAAAAAATACAAGCAACAATTTGGTGCAAATTTTCTCCAACTCTTTGATTCTTTGATGTTTTGTATATAAATAGACATTATTTACAATATGGATGATCTGCCTGATGGCTATATCCTCAAATTCTCCTATGATACCTTTCATAACTGAAATCAACAACTTACAACATAAAACTGACAGCTACATTTTAAAGGAACCAAATCCTAAGAGGAATCTATCTCCTATTTATTACATTCCTCTATCCTATCTGTGAAATAGTTACATGATGGTTACATAATGAATATCACATGCTCAAAGGACACATGACCAAGTTCACCACCACTTTACATATTTAAAGCACCCCTAGATCTGTGGAACATAACCCTGCCTTTTAGGAATGGATGACCTTCATCTTCAACGTTGTTTTGACTGATGACCTAGCTGCATGGCACTCCCTTTGAGTCATAAATATCTGCTAATAAGGTCCTTTGACATGCTGGAGGTCTCCAGTTGGAAAAAACTACTTTTAAGATGCTCAAAATCCTCTAACAATTGCTCGCTACGAAAACAGGACAGTTTCGTAGCGAATTTTAGTAGCATCAGAGAAATGGCCTTTCCATCCATATTCTTCACTTCTTTGCTGCTCCATCATCTTCATCATGTCATGACACCTTAAAACCATGGATCCCTCTCCTTATACCATGCCAAAACTGAATTTAAATGCAAAAAGGCACCTACAGGTTTTTTCAGAGCGTATTTCTCGCTTCAAGCCTAGGGTACACTACAAAACTGTGCAAAAAACCAGAAATTGCTCTTTTCAAAATTATCTTCAAAAACTGTCCTCTAGCTACAAAATTTGAGTTCTCTACATGTTATGAACCTCTGAAGGCATATTCTATCTCAAATTATTACTCCTGTGGTGTTTCGTCCTCATTTAAAATCAGTTGACTAATGGGCTCTTCTACCACAGTAATTTTCAATCCTTTCTTTTCCAACTCCTCATGAATCAGATCCAATTTTTCTTGAATATCTTGCACTTTGTCCTTTAATGCCCTATTCTTGGATTGCAAGTGTAGGTTTATATTTTTGATGTGTTTGACTTCTCCCCTTAGTGGCTGAGTCCACTTTATCAACCTTTCTGTATTGTCCAAGGTCTTTGAGACACTTGTGACTTGATCTTCCTAGATTTTCCTCATTTGTTCAAATTGAACCTTCTTAGCTCTATTCTTATTTGCTTCTTGCTTCAAGACTGATATCTCCTTACCTACCTCCTTCAACTGCTTGTTAAGGGTTTTAATTTCTAATTTTTCAATGATTTTCTCTTTACCCTTTCTTTGTTTGATAATCAGTTTTTCTTTTGCAGGTGAAGATAGATCTATGATGCTTGGTGGCTGGGTAGTTCCATTGATATTCTCAGTCTCTTTGTTTCTTTCCATGAACTTTCTTGCATGTCTGGTCATTGGCTTCTTAGGCTGAAAAATGAAACCAACATCATCACCTGCAAAATCTAATTTTTTATATGTCTTACCTTTCTTCAGCTTTCTTCCTCCATCTTGAATATCTTCAACTTGCACAATGGGTGATTCTTCAATGTCAATTGCATGCAAGATGTCCTCTAAGTTTCCTTTAGCCATTTTTTGGCTCCTAGTAACTCTCTTGTTGCCTTGTTTGCTAACTGTTTGATTTTTTTTTGTAGGTGATGTTTTAGGTGTGTCAATCTTCTGCAAAGGCTTTGTCTCCATGCTCACTGGTTCTGGTGGGGATGATATATTTCCTTCTTCAACTTCCTCTGCCACTATTGGTGATGAAATATTTCTAGGTTTGGAGGCTCTCTTAGGAGTGACAACATCAATTTCAAAACCACTCATGAACGGAAAGGAAGTCTGATCTCTGTCTAGTCTCTTCAATTCCTATAACACCAACAACTTAATTAAACCATGGTGAAAGAGAGAAGTTTCATTTCCTTCTATTTTAATTTGTACCTTGTTTGAAATTTTTCCTAGACTTCTGTATAAATAAAAGGGAAAGTCAAGTGATTTCTTACCCACAAAATGTAGAAGAAGCCTAAGGTGGTAGGAGTAGACCATGTGAAACCTTCCTTCATAGGTAAAATACTTATGAATGATTATCAGCAACTTTGAATAGTTTTCCTTCATGAAACTCCTCGGGATAGCATTTTTCAAATAAATTTCACTATGCTCTGGTTTGATGAACTCTTTGCAATCTTGCATTATGAACTTGATTCCTTTAAACCACTGTTATCCTCCTCTAGGGATTCCTCTTGCTGTTGAAATGTTGTCTGGTGTCACTGTTAAGTTCAACATTCCCACTTTTGAAGTTGTTCTAGTGAAACTGTTAGCAAAATCCTTGGAAACTTGTAGATGAAAACCCTACAACCTTTGATAGAATTGAAAGCAACCTGTTCTTCTGAAAATATCCATGGTAGTTGGGTCTTCATTGAGCAAATTCATGTCCATGGGCTCATACCTGTGGCAGTAACCAAATTTTTTTGTTTTCTTCCTTGCAGCCATGGGTGGCTTTATATCTTCTCAACCTCGCTTGCTTGATGACACCTGCAACCTTTAAATATGCCAGCAACCTGCTTAGATCAATGAAGAAGCTCAAGATAAATCCAATTACATGCAAAGATAAAGCAGAGTATGACAAAAAGAATAATTGGGTAAGGTTTTAAGGATTAAATGACATCTCATGCATTAATCATGACACATGTATACTAAAAATGGTAATGATGACCTCAGACATGGCTTTGTACGTTTGAATTAACCATAACAGACTCGAATGACCTCCACCCTAACTCCTCCAATCATGAACTGACACTTCATATCGAATTTGACAAGACAGGTAAGAAAACAAGTTTTCGTGTCGTAGCTAGTTTATTCTTTGATAGTTTCGGTACAAAACTATTAGGTAGTTTCATAGCGAAAACTATTGTTTTGTTGTATAAAATGCTACGAAAAGATGAAAAACTGGCTTAAGCACCCTTTTTGAATTTAAATGCATAGGGAATTAAAACTGACACCATATGATGACTGATGGGACATGAAATGACCTAAATGGAGGCGGCCTTGAACTTTAGGATAGGTTAAACATGTAAAAACTGAAAATTTCCTATACCAACTTGAAAGGCTTAAGGAGACCTTATCCTTTTGATGAGTGAAATGTATGACCATCTCAAGTAACGTTTCACAATTTTGTGAGTGATAATAGTGGATCCACTTGGGATGGTGTGCCCCTGTGGTACACCAAAGAACCTGTAGGTCGAGTGGCATCCATTTTTTTGAAAATAAAAACTCTGAAATTTTCCAAGCCTTCTTCAAACTCTAATGGCCTTCACCTCGGGCACAAGTTTGATGATGAGATTTTATTTTTTGGCATAGAAGCATAATAAAATGGAATATATACAATGGAGTGAAAAAAATAGTAGAACTTAAGAGGAATAGTGCTTTAGAAACCTTCCATTGACAGGACCTCCTGCACAAGGTTTTCCATCCATCTCCTACAGTAGATAAGTTTTGTTGCCATGGAATGCAGCTACTATGAATGGACCTTTCCAGATATTCTCAATTTTATCATGTTTCCCCTTTTCTTCAATTTTGACCTCCCACTTCAATACCACATCTTGAATTTGAAAATTTTCCTCTTTGACCTTCCTGTCAAATGTCTTCTTTATTCTGTTTTGAGACTGCTGATTGTTGTTATATACTTCCTCCCTTTTTCCGTATGGGCCTATCAACTATTTTAACTGCTGATTGAAGGTTGTCATTGATGTCAACCCAAGCAGCACCAGGGGCTAACCCAATATTGCATGGAATTTTGACCTACCAAATTAATATATTCTGGGTAAATAATGATTTTGATGGTTTCTACTTGCCAAGATGTTTTCGTTGATATATGGCACGCCATGTAATTCTTCACGGTTTGAGAGATATTCATGTTTGAAGTTTGTACCCCCAGTTAGTGGGCTAAAACCCCATGGGGTTGGAGCATGGGTCATTGAAAAGTCATAATTAATATTTTTTAAGCACCTAAAATCCCTCCCACGTTCACTTATTGAAGCCCCTCTCAACTTAATCATTTATATAAATTGTGATCTTCATTTCCTCCTTAGGCAAGGGATTCGACCATCTGAAACAGGTCATCGTGGAATTTTCACTCTAAATTTTTTTCTACGAAGGTTCAGAAGTTGAAATTTTTATGAGGCAAATCTGAAATCCTGAGGAAGCTGCTGTAAAAATTTCAGATTAAGGTACGCAATCATTTTGGAGATATTATTTGTGGAAGTCAGGGTTTTTGCAGGCTCCTGAAATTCATCTCAAAGAAGTGACCTTGGTAAATTTGTCATAACTCTCTATATGAGTATCGGATTGAAATTATGTAAAAAGTGGTGAATAGTGCACTGTCTGTACTTTTCTCTCTATCAATTTCAGAGCCAAATGAAGAAAAAGTGACACGTGGCATGCCGTACAAGTGCGCTCTGCTGAAACAGTCCATAATTAGGGCATTGTGAGAGATTGGGTATAAATCTCTCTTGAAGAATCCAAATTGGGTCAGACCTATGGCATTGGAAATATGACTCAAAGGAATACTACAGGACTGAAAATCAGATATTGGGGATCTAAAATAATAGAGATACACTAGATTCAATATCGAGCTCCTAGAAGGAAAAGAAATAGCTAGATCATGTGTTTTCAAGGGTTGCAAAGGACCATAATTTCTAGGGAAACAAAGAAAATCAAGCTGCAGCAGAGGGTAGCATGAAAAGAGAATCAACCAAGGTGCATAACAGCAGTAAGAAGTTCATCCTATGAAGTCTTCAAGTGGGCAGCACTGCATACAATCATTGAAAAGGTATCATTGTACTAAGTCATTGTAAATACATTATTGTAAAAATTGTACTAGTGTCTATCTGCCAAGGGTTGAAGAGGCAGTGTTGGGCGGTCTAGGATCATCATTAGGTGGTTGTGTAAAAGTTGGGGTTATGGTCTAGTATATATTCTTCTTCTACATCATTCTATATCATTGTAAAGTGGACCATTTTCCCCGGGTATCCCGGGTACGAGAGTTCATTCTTCTTTTATTCTTCTATAGGGTGGTAGGGTGGTGATAGGGTGATTTGTAACTCATTGGGTGTTGGGGCATACGTTCAGTTGACTACTGAATAATCTCAGGCGTTGGAGCATCCATCCAATGGGAGCCGGAGAAGAATGCTTTTCTAGATTCTAGGAAGTTGGAGCTTTATTTTCAATTGGAGTTGAATATTAAAGAATTATTAGAAAAGAATTAGGTGGTTTTTGTCCCGGAGTGGGTTTCCACCATAAAAACTGTGTGCATTTGTGTTCCTCTTGTTTGCTTCTATCATTGTACAAACACTGATAGTAATTGAAGATTAACTAATGCTCTAATTGAAAGGAATATTAATTCACCCCCCTCTCGCATTTCCAACAACAATGTGCTTGGTTCCTTCAATAGCAGTTTAACAGTTGGAAGAAGGTCATGGAGCATACCAAGAATGGTGTACCTCTATTCAATGAAAATAATTATGCACTTTGGAAAGGAAGAATGGAGGTCTATCTCTTGGTGCAAGGTTATGAAGTATGGGACACTGTTCAAAATGGATTTACATCAACTACGGATGAACAAGGTAAGAAGAATTTGGTAAATGATGCAAAAGCAAAGAATATTATTATCAGTGGACTTATTGAATCTGCTTATCATAAGGTGTTGGGTTGTAAAACTGCCAAAAATGTATGGGACAAGCTTGAGAATATATATGCAGGTGACTCAAATGTCAAAGACGCAAAACTTCAAATCTATAGAGCAAAATTTGAGCAACTCATAATGAGAGAAGATTGCAACATTGTTGCATACTTCCAATACGTTGATGAAATAACCAATACTCTAGAAGGATTGGGAGAGCCAGTTGACGAGAAGACTATTATACGGAAGATTCTTAGAACGTTACCAGGGAGATTCAACCCAAAGGAATCGGTCTTATAATACAGTGAAAATATGGACAAACTCAGCAAAGAGGAATTACATGGAGTTCTCATAGCATATGAAATGAGACTTGATGAAGAAGAGCGTACTTCGCATCTAGAAACCATGTTCGTTGCATCTAAGAAAACCAATAAGGATAAACAACCTTCAATTGAAAAGACATGCACCTGCAAGTGTGAAGAAAATGGAGATGATGAAGAAGGTCTTTTAGATGAAGAATATACTTACTTCACGAGAAAACTAAAAATTGGTAAGGGACTATTCAAAGGTAAACTTCCATTGATACGTTTCAGCTGTAATGAGGTTGGGCATTTTGCAACAAAATGTCCAAACAGAAGTAATGGAAACTCAAAAGGAAAGAAAGGCTTTAAGAAATTCAACAAGCAAGGATCCAAAAGGAACTTTCTCTCTAAAGAAGATAGCTCATCATCCGATGAAGACAATGACAGTGAAGAAGAAGCCAATGAGAGAGTATTGTTTATGGCCAAGAACAATAAACCGAAGCACAATAAACAAGAGGTATCAAACAATAAAGAAGAAGGATGGACCATAGAATAATTTTATGAGGAAGCAATCAAGCTTATAAAAGATCTCAAGGCGGAGAAGATTCGTTCCAAAACTCTTGAAGAACAAGTTCAAGGTCTCAAAATTGAAGTTGAAGAACACAAATGCATTGAAGAGTCACTTCAAAAGAAGTTGGAAGAAATCAACCAAGAAAGGGAAGAATTAGAAGCCGAAGTAGTCTCACTGCGTGAGGAAGTGAAGAAAGGAAAAACTATCCAAAACTATGCCAACAGCTCAAGGGCATTGGAAGAACTCATCAACAATCAATGATATTACAATGACAAAACTGGCATTGGTTACAAAGAAGAAGAAGCAGGACCTTCTACAACAAAATACAATGAACCTATGAGATCTGACATGCATGTAGACTTCATTGGACAAGATTCACAAGAACAGCCTTGGAAGACAATTCCTTGACGAAAATTTCCATCCAGGTACCAACATATTTTTTATGGCTACTGTTATTCATGTGGAAAATTTGGTCATAAAGCTGTAGAATGTCGCACGTACCCTAGGAACGAATACAATTCCAGGAGATCTCTCAAATATGAACCTCCCAGGGCTCAGCGAAACATCAATAGATTTGAACATTTAAGAAATAATATTGAATGTTACAAATGTCGAAACTTTGGACACATAGCCAAAGACTGCAGACTTTAAAATCCTCCAGAAGAATCTTCGAAGCCACAGAACGAACGAACATTGAAGAAGAAGAAGAATGATAATTGTGCTCTCGCTTTCAAGGCTCAAAAGAAAAAAGATGTGTGGTATGTTGATAGCGGTTGCTCAACGCATATGACTGGAGATAGAAATAAATTTCTATCTCTGAAAGAGAAGAAGGATGGAACCGTGTCCTTTGGAAATGATGGATCTTCAAATGTTATAGGATCAGGTACTATCACTCTCAGAAGCAAAGATGCTCTAGCCAATAATGTTCTATTGGTTGAAAACATGAATCACAATCTGCTAAGTGTTGGACAAATCTGTGATCAAGGACACACAATACTATTCAACTCCACGAAATGCGAAATCAGAAAAGGCATGTATGGTGAAATTGTGGCTACAGCAAGTCGAGCTCCAAATGACATATATGTTCTGGACATTTTAGCAGCGAATTTTAGCCCAAAGGCGAATTTTAAGGGATTTTAAATTTTATTAGGGCGAATTTTTTATATAAAACCCATTTTCTATAGTTTAATAAAGTTAGCCCAATAAATATTTTAAAAATAATTAATTATTAAATATTATCCCACCAAAAAAAGGGCGCATAAAATTGGAAACATGAAATTCGCCCCCGATTTTTTTTTGTTGGAGCAGATTTCCATGGAATTCGCCTGGATTTACAGGGTCGAAGGGAGGGTGTTGTGCTCAACTTAGTGTTCCTAAATTGAGTTAATTAATTGTCAACCAGGGCTAGTAAACTGTTGAAGTGTGGTGCAATATATGTGCCTAGGTATTTTTTTCTCACTACGTTGTGTTTAGTGTTTTTCTGATGTTTTTGGCTTTATGGTTTTATGTTAAAAAAGAAAAGAACCAAGTGTTGGTAAAGAGAAGTGGATGGTTACACTAAAACAAAGCAAAACCTATTATAAACTTGTGTATGGCACTAAAGAACAGAAAATGCAAAGCTTGATAATGACTCCTAAATCACAACATGAACTCAATAACTCATAACATGAACTTATCCAATTCATCCATTAGAAATATGTTGGAATAGCTTGATAAAAGGACAAGTTTAGTGCAAATGAGGTTCTCTTAAGTTAAACAATCATCTTACAATATTACAAAGAATCTCATCCATGGCTAGAAGTTTATTGGAACACAATTGAAAAAGATTATTTGTAACCCAGTAGGATTTCTACTCTGAATTAACTTGTAATGCTAAGATTAATCCATTCTGCAGCTCAACTTGTCACTACTAAGCCTCATTCGAAAGTTGGAGATTTTTTAGAATAGTTATTGGGAAAAAGGCTTATTTGTGAAATTGCAAAAGATTGCAAAATAATCAAGGCCTTAAACTGATATCACTAATTCCTATCCATATAATGATGCATTAATAGAAAGTCAGAACAAGAGTAGTTTGTAAACAATGAAGGCCGTGAAGTCTAATTTTGACAGTCAATACAACTTGAAGAACAATGGATAACATTGAACTAGGATTCAATTGATCAAACTTGAAACACAGTGACCAAAACTAAACTAGAATGCCATTAACCTAACTTAAAATACAGTGAATTGGAACTGAACTAGAATGCCACTAATCTAACTTGAAGTACAGTGAACAGAGTTGAACTAAAGTGCCATTATCAAACTTGAAATACAGTGACAGAATTAAACTAAAGTGGCATCTACCTCCGAAGTATTTCTAAGATGCAACTAATTCTATGAAATACTACAGCCCTATCTCGTTCAATATGAGTGATATTTGGGAATAGTTTGTAAAAAAAAGTCTGGCTGTATCATTCAATGCAAATGAGCATAAAACATAAAGTTCAACAAAACGCAGTAAGCTCTAAAACACCACAGCTATGTCTCATCCGGAGTTAGTGATATTTTGGAAGAGATTAATAGGAACAGGACTAGCTGTAACAACTGATATAATTGAGCACAAAAACATAAAGTTCAAAGAAATGCAACTAACTCCTAAAATACTACATCTATGCCTCATCCAATATTAGTAGTATTTTGGAATAATTCGTAAGAATGAAACTAAACTGTAGCATCCAATTCAAGTGAATATAAAACACAAAGTTCAGAAAATTGCTTAAACTAGGAATGCAGTTACTTATCTAAATCATATGAACAAAGCTTCTTAGATAGCAGGGGCGCTCTACCACCGGATTAGCATGCAAATCTACTCAAGATTGACTTAGCTCTTGCAATAAGGTGATGCTTCTTTCATTAAAGGAGAAAATACTTCAAAACAGAGTGTTACAGTCTTCTGAGATCTAGCAACCAAAACGAAATCTAGCTAGTTGTTTCTCGGTCTCTCGAGCCATACTTATAACAAAATTACATAACTGTCTTTGAGATAACATAGGGATAAATGTCTTTCCAAATTAAAATCAAACTAGAACTCTGGTGGTGGTCTCGTACTATGATTAAGGACATATGGACAGTCCTTGTCCTATTAGGAGTCTATCTCCTAGTTTTAGTTTCCCACGTGCATAACCACCTGTAGAATTATGTTCAAACTTCGTGGGGAGCAATGAATGATGTGGATGAAATCTGGAGTTCACCCATATGCATTTTTCCCTGAGATGACACCTGGAACCTGCGTAGACATGAAGACAGATGCGGAATCGGCAACTAGCTACAGAATGTCTGCATTCTGTAGCTAGGTCTAGTCAAAAAGTACTACAACAACAAAATCATGAAAATATAGCAAGTTAGTCATTGTACACATTCCTAAAGTAACTTTAATCAATCTTATTGATCATTTAAGCTTGTAATTAATAATGAACAAAGGAAATGAAGTGGAATGTGGTGGAAGAAAAGATCTTTGGGGCTCAACATACCCCCACTGCTAGGTTCTTGCATGTCCTCATGCAACTATTCCATGTACTCTGAGACCTCTGCTAGGACATTCAACCCTCTTCTTCTACTTTTCCTGACATTCAATGGCCTTCTGGGCTTCCTTATGACTAACTTGAATCTCAAATTTGTTAGTGCCCTGCTTAACGTTTTGTTTTTCTTCTTCAATTTTTCACTGGCCTTGTACAACTTTTGCATTTGTAGAGACAGAGTTGAATTCATATCACTTTTTAGCTTAACCTGCTCCCTTAAAATGTCATTCTCATTCTTGATATGCCTATTGAGTACTTCTAACTCATATGTATCTCTTCTTAGCATATCAATTGCAGATTTTGGTGGACTAGGAGTTCTGTCTCTACTTTAAGAAGCTCTCTTCTGTAGTGTCTCAACATAATTGTAAATTTCTTGCTGTGCTGGGTCTATTTCAGGGGCTCCTTCTTCAAAATCCTCCTCATACTGATACTCAGGTGATCTAGCAGTAGGTTTTTCTTCATCCTCAATGTTTATGATTCCAGTTTGTCTAACCTTTGTTTTCTTTAGTATACCTCTGAGTCTGTGGCTCCGTCTTGGTTGAGATGGCCCTTCTCCTTTCTCTCTGGCAGATTTTCTTATTATCCTCTCCTTCTTAAGCTGCTTCTTAATTTGGGCCAATTTCTCAGAAATCATCTCTTCACTGTCCTCTTGTATTTTTTTACCAGTTTCAGTTTCAGTTTTGGAAGTTTTCCATCTCCTGCTTCTTTTTATAGGTTTGCCTTCAAGTGGAGATTCCTTGGGTTCTTCAAAGTGATTCCTCACTAAGAATTCATCCCAATTATCTCCCATTTTTTCCAAATTATGTTCAATTAATATTTTGACTAAACCATGGTGGTACAAGGTTGTTTCCAGAAATTGAACTCTCTTTTGAACATTTGAGGCCATTCTCTTTAAACTATGAAGCAGGAAAAAGGGAAAATTGATTTCTTCTTCTAAGAAATGCATCATTAACCGAATATGATAAACATAGAGGGTACCAAATCTTCCTTCACAAGTGATAATTTTTTGCAAAATGAGCAACATATTCCTCCATTTGTTTTTCAGTGCTGAACTAGGAATACCCTTTTTAAAAATGGAAACATCCATACCTGGTTATTTGAGTATTTGCTTCCATGCCTCGTTATGAAATTCTCTATTTTTGAACCACCTTTCTCCTTGCCTGGGTAATTCTGTTGCTTCTGCAATGAAGACTTCTGTAATGGTGAATTTAACATATCCTATTTCGGCTTCAGCTCCATTGAAGGACCGTGCAAATGTTTTAGTCACCTCTTTTGAAAACCACTGAATTTTTCCAAAAATTGCAACCACCCAGCCTGTTGTAGCATTTCTCTGATTTGTGGATAACCCTCCAAGTACTTGGTTCCAACCGGTTCGGTCCTCACTATGAGACCCATAGCTTCTCTTTCCAACCTTCAATTTACTGCTCTTCTATCCACTGTGAAAATGGCTATTAAAGAGTTGTTTTTGCCCCACAGATGCTTCCTCTGTTTTACAGACCGGAATGGCTAAGAGTTGGCTACGGAAAAGAATGATATGGAGTGGTTACAAAATGAGTATAATGAGGTGAGGGTGATGTAAACGAATTAATGAGTTGGGAAATATCTCGGAAGAAAAGACCGCGGAAGAATTCTCGTGTAAAATTCAAAATCATCACTAAATGCTTCGGCTAGTGACGTGACTGATTCAGGTCACTTCAATACTTAACCGTTAAGTTTTAAATGATGATTTGGAATGGGATTTGGAATGGTGGAGTAGAAGGAATTTTGTCCAAATTTTTTATGATAGGTTTGTTAGGAATGATCAACACGACTAATTAAAATAACTTTTTGAATCATACATGACTTAACTATACTAAAACTTTCATGATCTGTCATTATAATAATTTCACAACTTTTACCTTTGCCTTTCCTCTGATTTTTGTGATCTCCATATGCTTTTTCCTCCTCTGAAAATCATTGATCTCAGTCCTCATAGATCCTTTGATTTGCTTGTTGTCATGGATATGTAGGATTAATTTGCTGTAGATCAAGTGATTACTGGATAGTGCCTTCAGGATCTCTGGCTGCAGAATGTCTGTCTGGCTGCAGAATGTCTGATTGGCTGCAGAATGCCTGACTGACTGCAGAATGTACCTGTTGAATCCTTGAAACATGAAATGGAATGGTTTGAAACATGAATGAAATGTTGTACGGAATGAGTGAAAATGGATAATGAAGTAATGGGGTATGAATGAAGTGAATAATGGAATGAAATGGATCACAACTTATGAAGTGGAGTGAAGTATGAAAAGTGGCCTGCAATTTATGATGTGTATTATTCAATTGCTGAAAAAGATCAAATTTAAAAATCTGAGATGGAAATGAGGTGGACCATGGAGTGAAATGAATGAAGTGTGGATGAATGAATGAAATGGAATATGGATGAATGGAGTGAAATGGATCATAAGTGAAATGGATCTACACTTATGATTTTGTAATAACTGCTTGCAAAAAAAGAACAAATTTGAAAAGCTAAAGTGTCAGAAAGATTCTGATTTTCACTCTATATTTTCTGTATAAACATGCTAATCAGTGATTAGTTTTCATGTTTATAATTTTTTTTCAAATATCTGACTTCAGAAAATTCAATTAAGTTGATGAAGAAGAAAGATTCTTCTTCATTAACTTCACATCATTGTTTTCCTGGAATCTCTTGACAAATTCTTCTCTTGATAGTGGCTTATGATACAGCTTCAATCTAGGACCATTTACAATAAAAGTGACCTCTTCTTCATCTATTGTCCTGATTTTTATTGCTCCATTGTCAAAAAATTTCACAATTTCATATGGCCCAAGCCAATGTGTTTGGAATTTACCTTGAAAATCTTTGAATTTTGAATCAAACAAGAGAGCCCAGTCACCTTCTTTGAATTTCTTTTCCTTGATATACTTATCATGCCATCTAGTCCTTTGCTGCTGGACTATACTTGTTTTCTGAACTGCATCTTGTCTGATCTCATCCAATTCATTAATCTACTCCAATCTATGCTTTTGTGCCTCTGTTAGATCAAGTCCTAGCTGAACTGCCATTTTGAAATTTTGAATCTGGAACTCTATGGGGAACAAGACTTGTTTTCCATAAACAAGTTCATAGGAAGTATGACCTGTTGTGCTTCTCCATGTAGTTCTATAGGCCCACAAAGCTTCAGGAAGCCTGTCTACCCAATCTCTTCTATGTAAATGAACATTCTTTGTTAGGATCCCTTCAATGACCTTATTGGTAGATTCCACTTGACCATTTGCTTGTGGATGATAGGGAGTAGATTTTCTGTGCCTGATTTTGTACCTCTCCATCATTTGTTCCACTAGCCTTGATGTAAATTGAGCTCCTTGATCTGTAACAATTTCCCTTGGGACACCAAAACAAGTAAAAATATCCTCAAAAAGAAAATTAACTACAAATGCTTCAGTAGCAGAAAGTAATGGCTTAGCCTCTACCCATTTGGTAACATAATCAGTGCAAACTAATATATATTTCTTTTGTCTTGATGGAGGACTAATAGGTCCTACAAAATCCAAAGCCCACTTTTCAAAAGGTTCAATATGTACCTGGGGCTGCAATGGCATCTCACCTGAAGGAGAAGGTTTCCCTACCCTTTGGCAACTATCACACCTTTTGACATACTCTTTAGCATCTTTAAAAAGGGATGGTCAATAGTATCCTAAATGAAGGACCTTATAAGCTGTCATTTTATCAGCAAAGTGTCCGCCACAAGGTTCATCATGACATGCTTTGAGAATCTCAGGCATCTCATCGTCCCGAACACATCTCCTAATGATAAAATCTAGACCTATCTTGTATAACTCATTAGCAACCCATGAATATTTTGCACCGTCATAAACGATTTTTATTTTATCTCTTGCATTCATTATTGAAGGAAATTTTCCTGAAACTAAATAATTAGCAATGTCAGCAAACCAAGGAGTCTGAGTAGAAATTGAAAAAAGATATTCATCAGGGAATTGATCTTCAACTGGAGTATTGTCTTGGATGTTTTGGAGTCTAGATAGGAAATCAGCGACTGTGTTTTTTTTTCCTGGCCTATCTAGAATGGTAATGTTGAATTATTGTAAAAGCAATAACCATCTTATGACTCTGCCATTATTAATTGATTTATTCATTAGATATCTAATTGCAGAATGATCTGTGTGAACAAAAGTTTCATAGCCTGTTATATAGTGTCTGAATTTGTTAATGGCATGAACAACAGCTAAAAACTCTTTTTCAGTTACAGTATAGTTTAACTCTGAAGGAGTCAAATTTTTACTTGATCAAGGTGGATATTGGTGGCCACCCGCCTATTCCACTTGGGCCCCCACCATTGTCTCTTTTAGTTTTTCAGTTTCGGCATAACTTACTATTTTTAGCAGTTTTTCGGGTCCTGAACTTTCGGAGCCATTTTGAGGCACTAAACGACGTTTTTTGGGTATGCTTTTACCAGTGAATTGGATCATCCAATTCATCCCGAAAGTTGTAGTCCTCGGATAGAGCTTTCTAATGATGTATCATGTGCGTCAAATGGAGATAGGATGCCAAAGTTACGTCCCTGGGAAGTTGAAACATCAATTTACCCAAACAGGGCCCATAGTTGTGGTGCTTCATCTCTTAGGGTTAGGTTTTTGGGATGTTTAGGTTTCTCCATTATTTCTCAATAATAAATAGGCCCTCGAGCCTCATTGTAACTCATTTCAGAGGCCTGTAGTAGCCACATCTCTTCTCAGAGATAGCTACCAGTGCCCTAGCTAGTTTTATTTCCATTCTGTCTGTAAGCAAATTTCAGTTCTTTGATATTAATGAAATGAAGTGTTAATTCCGCTGCATCTCTGTATTTATGGTTATATGTTTATTCTGTTGCGTTCCTACATAAATCTAGATCAGTGGTATCAGAGCGGTCTGCTTTTTCTCGATCCTTCTTTGCATGTCCCCAACGAGGTCGGGGTATAAGGAGCTAGGGCTTGATCTGGTGGAACCTTTGCAAGATCAGCCTCACAAACCTCGATGGACGCCCATGGGGGACGAAAAGAAAGATGAGGGAGCAGGAGATCCTATCAAAATATTGCTCGAGGAGGCCCTCGAAAAACAAAGGAACGTGATGATGGATAACTTTGCTCAGATCCTTCAACGACTGCCCACCGGCGGTGCATCTGCATCCAGTAACCACTCTGGAGTGGCGACTCCTTTTAAGGTACAAGTAAATTTTGACATTCCCATATTTTAGGGTCAAATAGACGCAGATGCCGTAGATAGATGGTTGAATCTATTAGAAGGATATTTCTTTGTTCATGACTTTTCAGACCGGGAGAAGATTATTTTTGCACTCCTCAAAGCTACCCCCCATGTTAAGGACTGGTGGGAAACCTACTGTGAGAACAAGGACCAGATAGAACCCTCTCTGTTCTTGGTCGTACCAACTTGGAATTCTTTCCGAGACGCCGTCAAGGAACAGTACTATCCCGTGGGGAGCTATGAGGACAAGTACATACAATGGACCACGCCGCGACAACAAAGGGATCAAGATGTGCATGAGCTGACGAATCTGTTCCATACCCTGCGCACAAAGTTGGGTATCAAAGATTCAGAGAAACATCTGGTGCTAAAGTATCGCAGCTGTCTGCACAGATACATTCAGGAGAAAATGGAGTTCCTCGACATCTCCTCGCTTGGTACGGCATACCGGTATGCTGCCAAGATTGAGCAGAAATTCAAACAGAAGAAGCGAGACTTTGGATCTGCGAATCAAAAGCAAGGAAAAGGTGCTTCCAAACCGCAGAACAAAGGACAGAGCCAAGGCATGGCGGATAAAGACAACCCGTCAAAGCCACAAGAAAAGAACAACACCGTAAAGCCAAAGAAGGACACGGGAAAGTGGTGTGAGTTCCATAAGAGCTCCACTCACAACACAAGGGAGTGTCGGGCCAAGCAGTCGCTAGTGGCCGAGATGAGGGCTTCTGAGTCAGATGCATGCTCCGACTCCGAATCAGAACCTGAAAAGGGGAATGAAAAAGGGAAACAGATTATTGATGCGGAGCCCAACGCCACTGTTGCCACTACAAAGGTCCAGAAGGAGGAACCAGAAGATCCAGAGGAGGAGGAACGCCTCTTCCACTCCCAGATGTGGGTAAAGGGCTCCCCTGTACAGTTCATTGTCGACAATGGGAGCCAAAATAACCTCATTTCAATAGACGCCGTGAAGCGGTTGGGCTTGCCAACCACAGCTCACCCACATCCATACACCATCGGGTGGCTTCACCAAGGACGAGATCTCTGCGTCAGCCAGCAGTGTCGCCTTCCCTATAGCATTAAGCCCTTCGCAGATGAGGTATTACGTGACGTTGCTCCTATTGATGTTTCTGATGTTTTATTAGGACAACCATACTTGTGGAAGCGTCATGCTGTGTATGAGTCTTGACCTCGTGCTATTATTATTACTTTGGGAAATAAGTTGTACAGGATACCAGAGGTACCACCTCCTACGACTATCTCTTTGGTTACTGCAAAACAATGCAGTAAGCTCATTTCCCAAACCAGGAAATTCGTTTTCCTAATGATCCGCCCCCAGGGCAAGAAGAAGACTGTGGCCACGACCTCCAGACAGGGCCCCTCTGCACGACAACAACAAATGGATAAGGTCGTGGAGGAGTACGGGGACATCTTCACCTCACCCACAGGGGTTCCTCTGCACTGCCAGGTCAAGCACCCGATTGATCTGACCCCAGGTGCGCCACTACCCAATGGACCTATCTATCGACGCTCTGTTCTGGAAAATGATGAAATCAAGAGGCAGATTCAGGAGCTGTTGCAGAAAGGTCACATCAGACCAAGTTCATCGCCCTGTGGGAGTCCGATCGTGTTGGTACAGAAGAAGGATGGGACGTGGAGACTCTGTATTGACTATCGGGCGCTGAACAAGATCACTGTCCGGAATAGGTACCCAATCCCACGGATTGATGACCTTATGGACCAACTCCAAGGTGCAAAATATTTCAGTAAGATCGACCTGAAGTCTGGGTATCACCAGGTACCAATTGAACCCTCTGATGTGTGGAAGATTGCCTTCAAAGCTAAGGAAGGCCTTTTTGAATGGCTGGTCATGCCTTTCGGGTTGACGAATGCTCCTGCAACCTTCATGAGGATGATGGACGACATCTTGCGGCCATTCACCAACTCATTCGTAGTGGTGTACTTGGATGACATTTTGATCTTCAACAAGACTTGGGAAGAGCACCTTCATCACATCCGACAAGTCCTCCAAACACTGCGGCAACACAAGTTGTGTGCCAATTTGGAGAAGTGCACGTTTGGCATGACCCAGGTTCAATATCTGGGATACATTATTGATGAAAGGGGGTGCATGTGGATCCAGCCAAGATCCAAGTCATTCAGGATTGGCCAGCCCCGACCACTATAACAGAGCTTCGCAGCTTTCTGGGTCTTGCTAATTTCTACCGCAGATTCGTGTTGGGATTCTCTCATATCACTTGGCCCTTGAGTCAAGTCACCAAAGGAGGAGCAAGAGAAAAATTCTTTTGGTCGGAACCCCAACAGAAGGCGTTCAAAGAATTGAAAAATCGCCTCTGTTCTGCCCCAGTGCTCACCTTACCAGACTTGCAGCAGCCATTTGAGATCGAGACAGATGCCTCTGACTATGCTATTGGGGCAGTTCTTACTCAACAGGGACATCTAGTGTCATATCACAGTGAGACATTGTCTGAGACAGTTCGCAAGTATCCCACCTATGATAAAGAATTGTAATCCATTGTGCAAGCCTGTCGACAATGGAAGAATTACATTTTGGGGAAGGAAACAATCATCCACACAGACCATCGGCCCCTGCAGTTCATACAGACACAAGGGAAGTTGCAGAATGATCGCCATCAGAAGTGGTCCACATATCTACAACAGTTTCATTTGAACATAAAGTACAAGAAGGGTAGCACCAATAATGTTGCAAACTGCCTCAGCCGACCACCGTTCGTGGCGCTCACCACCGTGCTCAACTCTTGTGGGCACGAGACTTCTGATTGGCCGC
The DNA here is from genome assembly GCA_034641835.2 of Pinus albicaulis. Taxonomy (NCBI): domain Eukaryota; kingdom Viridiplantae; phylum Streptophyta; class Pinopsida; order Pinales; family Pinaceae; genus Pinus; species Pinus albicaulis. Next base: position 847,344,727 of record CM076581.1, read on the forward strand.
TTCTCTATGAGAGTGACCCAGAATTCAGCCACACTTACAAGGCACTCTTGGGGGGCATGCGAGTTCCAAATTTTCACCTCCAAGATGCACTTTTATGTCACCTGGGACACCTTTGTGTTCCTTCAAGCGAGCGTGCCAAGATGATATGGGAAGCACACTACAGTCGAGTCGCTGGGCATTTCGGGGTCGAGAAAACAGTAGCAATACTACAGAAGTATTTCTATTGGCCGAACCTTCGAAAGGATGTCGAGAAGCACATCAGATCCTGCACCGCTTGTGCCATTGCCAAACCGACCATCAAGAAGCAAGGCCTATATACTCCACTACCTACCCCTAGTCGACCTTGGGAATCCATCTCCATGGATTACATGTCGGGCCTGCCCTCTACTAAGAATGGCAATGACTGTGTTTTCGTGGTCGTTGACAGATTCTTGAAGATGGCCATTATGGCAGCCTGTAAGAAGAATATCACAGCAGATGCTACTGCTAAACTCTTCTTTGAACGAGTATGGGTACACTTTGGGATCCCACAGTCTATCATATCAGATCGAGATAGCAGGTTCCTCAGCACATTTTGGTCTAGCCTCTAGTCAATGTTGGACACAAAGCTCACCAAGTCCACAGCTTTCCATCCCCAAACAGATGGCCAGACAGAGGTCGTCAACAAAATGATTGTACACATTCTGCGCATGTACAATTCAAAGCATCCATGCACATGGGACGAGAGCCTCCCCTATGTACAACATAGTTATAATCGGGCTCTCCACAGTTCAATCGGCCATAGCCCCTTTCAGGTGGGCTTGGGATTCCAGCCACCATGTCCCATTGACGTAGCCATGCCATTTGCAGCTGCTCAGGCCAATTCAGCTCATGTCCAGTCTGAAGTTGACAAAGCAAGTAGCTTCATCGAGCGCATTCAACACATCCGCCAACAGGTTCATGATATATTGGACAAAGCCAATGCGAAGTACAAGCAGCGCCATGATCAACACCGGGTGCCACACAACTTCCAGGTGGGCGACAAAGTATGGTTGCATTTGCAGAAGGAGCGCCTCACTGGACCTCACCGCAAGCTTCGCCCGCTCCGATACGGGCCGTACACCATCACCAAGGCTGTAGGGAACAATGCTTTCGAGCTTAGTATTCCACCATTCCTTGGTCCGCACCCAGTCTTCAATGTGGATCGCCTTCGTCCTTACTTCCCACCTCTACTGGACACTTCGGACATTGCAGAACAACTCACACCAACAGAGTTAAACCCAGACTGCATGGAACAAGCCACCACAGATTGTATCATGGACATGAAAATTAAGAACACTCGCCAACAGAGGATCCAACTGTATCGGGTTGTCAAAGCTGGCCAACTCCTGCACCAAGGAAAGTGGTTCACCAGGGACCAAGTTCATCAGAAATTTCCTCATCTCATGGAGGAACTTAACGCAATGGGGACCATTGCTTCCTAAGGGGGGAGGAATGATCCAGGTGGATATTGGTGGCCACCCACCTATTCCCCTTGGCCCCCCACCATTGTCTCTTTCAGTTTTTCAGTTTCGGCATAACTTACTATTTTTAGCAGTTTTTCGGGTCCTGAACTTCCGGAGCCGTTTTGAGGCCCTAAACGACGTTTTTTGGGTATGCTTTTACCAATGAATTGGATCATCCAATTCGTCCCGACAGTTGTAGTCCTCGGATAGAGCTTTCTAATGATGTATCATGTGCGTCAAACGGAGATAGGATGCCAAAGTTACGTCCCTGGGAAGTTGAAACACCAATTTACCCAAACGAGGCCCATAGTTGTGGCGCTTCATCTCCTAGGGTTAGGTTTTTGGGATGTTTAGGGTTCTCCATTGTTTCTCAATAATAAATAGGCCCTCGAGCCTCATTGTAACTGAGTTCAGAGGCCTGTAGCCGCCACATCTCTTCTCAGAGATAGCTACCAGTGCCCTAGCTAGTTTTATTTCCATTCTGTCTGTAAGCAAATTTCAGTTCTTTGATATTAATGAAATGAAGTGTTAATTCCATTGCATCTCTGTATTTATGGTTATATTTTTATTCTGTTGTGTTCCTACATAAATCTGGATCATTACTGGTATAGTAGATTGCATAAGGAATCAGGTCTTTTTGTCCCAATACTGCTCCTATAGTTGTATCCGAGGCATCTGTTGAAATATGAAAAGGTAACTTCCAGTTAGGTCCCCTTAAAATAGGTGCTTTAGAAATTTTTGTTTTCGGGGTCTCAAAGGCTAACTGGCAATCAGGATTCCATTTGAATTCACAGTCCTTGGTAAGTAATTTGAAGAGTGGAGATGCTACCTTGGTGAAGTTTTCTATAAACCTTCGATAATATCCTGTAAATCCGAGAAAACTCCTAACATCTTTTTGACAACTTGGAATAGATAAGTTAGAGATGACTTCAAATTTTGACTCATCAACTCTAATCCCATCCCTTGAAATGTGATGTCCTAAAACAATTCCTTCAAAAAACATCATAAAACATTTCTCATGACTTAGTGAAAGGTTTGCTTCTTTACATCTCTTTAAAACTTTTTCCAAGTTTTCTAAAGCTTCTTCAAATGTATTTCCATAAACTGTGAAATCATCCATATATACCTCTACACAATCATGTATTAGATTTGAAAAAATTCCTAGTACTGCCCTTTGAAATGTTGCAGGTGCATTGCATAATCCAAATGGCAATACTCGGTAAGCATAGGTACCCCAAGGACAGGTAAATGTGGTTTTGTCTTGATCCTCAAGTCCTACTTGAATTTGACTATAACCACTAAACCCATATAGAAATGAGAAGTACTTTTTGCCAGCTAAGGTATCTAACACCCGATCTATGAAAGGTAGGGGAAAATGATCTTTAAGAGTAGCTTTGTTCAATTCTCGGTAGTCAATGCATACCCTCCATTTACCATTTTTCTTTGGCACAATTACCAAATGAGAAACCCATTGACTATCTGAAATAGGATAGATAAAGTTGACATTCAAAAATTTCTGCAATTCTTCTTTAACAATCTCCCTAAGATTTGGATTCATCCGTCTTTGAGGTTGTCTGATTGGTTTACAATTTTCCTCTATGTAGATGTGATGAGTGAAAGTCTTAGGGCTTATCCCTTTCATATCAGTGTACTCCCATGCATATGTAGAAGAATGTCTCTGTAAGATCTTGACTAGCTCTTCTTGTTGAGATTTCTCTAGGTTCTTGTTTATGTTTAAAGTTTTTCCTGGAAATATCTCAATTGTAGAGCTGCCAAATTTATCCATAGAATAAAGAGACATCTGTCTTGATGATAAAAACTCAATGTTGGATTCTTCTTGAAATTGTTCATGTTTGTATTCTGAAGAGGATTCAAAGTTCTCTAAGGTATTCAGAATTTGGCTATCTTCACTGATTTCTGAAATTGTGAAGAGAGGTTGTAAGTATTCTTCATCCTCTATCCATTGAGTATCATCTAATTATGTAATTGTCTTTGCTGGAGGATACAAGGTAAATTTATTAGTTGAACTACCATCATAGATGTACATATCACCGGATCTACAACTAATGAGAGCATCATCTGTAGCTAACCAAGGTCTTCCCAATATAATAGGATGCCCTCCTAGATTATTCTTAGGAGTTAGGATCATAAAATCCACTGGATACTCCCAAGAATCTAGGGACACTGGAATGTCTTCTATTACCCCATCAGGTTTGATCACAGATCTGTCTGCTAATTGTAATAATGTGGGTGTAAAAAGAAGATTAGAAAGTTTCAGTTTATCCATGATTTGTCTACTCATGATATTGATTGCTGCTCCTAAATCAATAAGTGTGTTTTGGATCTCAGTTCCATTGATGTGAATTTTAACAACTGGATTTCTTGGGTCTAGATACTTTGGAATAGCAATCTTACCCATCATGATATCTGCGATTTTTCCTGCCAGTTGAATTTTATTTATCTCTCTTATTATTTTTCTTGTTTTCTTCTTGCTCAACTCCTTTATTGTCTTTGCTAAGATTGGAATTTCCTTGATAGCTTGCAATAATGGGATCTTAATACAAACATTTCTCAGCTCATCTAGGAAATCATAATTAGGCACCATAATTTGTTTTTCTACACCCCTATCAATTGTAATCTCTCTGGAAAGGGAGGTGTAGAAGTGGATGTTGATGGCTGCTCTAATACAGGAGTTGAAATTATTGGTTCTTTTTGTTTTGATTTTTCAATTTTTGGGTCTTGAAAAGATGTGTCTTCTTCAAGACTTTTATTTTCCCATAGAGAATCTTCCTCAGAGTTATCTTGTTCTTGTATGATCACAGAAGGTTTCCTCTTTTCAAGTATTCTTCCAGACCTAAGTTGAACATCACTAAGGTCTAGAGGAGTAATCAAATAGGTTGGAAATTGTTGGCCTTCTATCATGTAGGTGTTCTGAGGGATTTTATTGTTGGGGTTTGGTATGGGTTGGGCAGGCAACTGATTTGTTTTCTGAGGAAATGGTAATGAAAGTGGTTGATTTTGATGTTGTGGATTTTGAGGATTTTGTTGAGGATTTTTTTGTGGAGGAAAATGTGGGTATAGTGGATAAGATGGTGGATACTGATAGTACTGAGAGTATCTTCCATAGGGATTTTGTGCTCCTTGTGCCCAGGCTTGAGATTGATTTTGAAATTGGGGCCAAGGTTGCTGCCAAGAATTCCAATTTGGTGGACTTTGATTTAACATTTGATCATGGAATCCTTGTGTTTGAGGTCCTTGCCAAGGCCTTCTAGAGACAAAATTGAGAGATTTTGTGAAATTTGTAGGAATTTTTTCTTGAAAGACAGCTTTAAGCCCAGGAAGTGAAGGACAACTCTTGGTCTCATGTTTTTTTGAACAAATTACACAAGTCTCTACAACTTTTCCATCCAAAAGACACTCTCTCAAGGCATGATTCCTTCTACATCTGGGACAAAAGATTGCTAAGGCATCAGATTCAGCATTTTGATTGTTTTTTAACTTAAGCGTGTCTATTTGTTCACTAAGACTCCCTAAGATGTCAAATTTGAATTCATCAAGCATATGCCCTATCTCTGCCCTACTCACTGTTCCAGAAGCAGATTTACTTTCCCTTGCAAGAGCAGGGTCTCTTGGTCCTTTTACAGTTTTGGATTTCCCTCTTGAAAGGTTGATACATAATTCAGTTATTTCAGGTAATGTAAGCTGAGATATATCCCCGTTTCCCATCATGTTAAGGATATCTAACCATTCATCCCTAATTGTCTTCAATAAGATATCTTTCAAGGTGTCTTGGTCTAAGTTTTCCATTTTTGCTCTTTTGATGTTGTAGTGAAATCTCTCCAACAAATCTTCCGGGTTTTCATCTTCTTTTTGTAGCATCTTAAACACTTCCTCCTTATGATTGACTAGCATACAATAATCTAAATACCTCTCTAGAAATGCTTGTTTCATGTCTTCCCATGTCCTAATAGAATTGTTGATCAAACTCATAAACCACTTCAATGCTGCTCCTTTCAATGTTGAAGGAAATAGTTTAAGTTTTTGAGCATCTTGTAAGTAGTCATAAGTTCTACATAGGACTTCAAATTAAAATAAGAAGGTTTCAGGATCTTTAGTTTTAAGTCCATAAAATTTTGGAAGGACAGAGGGTGAAATTTCTTTCATAGTTGTATTGGTTTCTTCATCTACTATAGGAAACCCAAAAGAGCTTCCCATTTCTCTTCTACCTCTTCCTCTTCCTCCTTATCCTTCTGCACCTCTACCTCCTTCTCCTCTACATCTACCTCTACCCCCTCCAAATAGTGTGTGTTCTCCATTAAAGACTCCTCCTCCCCCTTCTTGTGCCATAGTTGATTCTTCTGTGGAAGTGGAAAAGTTTGTGTCTCTAGCAGGGGTCATTGAATCTTCTTCTAAGACAGGTTCAGTGGATGAAGTGGAAGGTATTTCTGATGGAATGTCTGATCTTAAGTCCTCTGGAAGTCTAGGATTAGTAAAGGATGGAATGTGGGTTTGAGTTGGAGGTGTGCTGGCTCTTGGTCTTGGTGAAACAAGTGGTGTTCTAGGAATCAAGCTTTTGCTTCTTATGAATCTACCCCTTGAGTCTCTTTATCTATGCATGTAATTGTTTTTGGGAGTTAAGAAACAAGTCTATCTAGTTACACTTCCCCGGAAACGGCGCCAAAATTTTGTGCTCAACTTAGTGTTCCTAAATTGAGTTCATTAATTGTCAACCAGGGCTAGTAAACTGCTGAAGTGTGGTGCACTATATGTGCCTAGGTATTTGTTTCTCACTACGTTGTGTTTAGTGTTTTTCTTATGTTTTTGGATTTATGGTTGTATGTTAAAAAGGAAAAGAACCAAGTGTTGGTAAAGAGAAGTGGATGGTTACACTAAAACAAAGCAAAACCTATTCTAAACTTGTGTATGGCACTAAAGAACAGAAAATGCAAAGCTTGATAATGACTCCTAAATCACAACATGAACTCAATAACTCATAACATGAACTTATCCAATTCATCCATTAGAAATATGTTGGAATAGCTTGAGAAAAGGACAAGTTTAGTGCAAATGAGGTTCTCCTAATTTAAACAATCATCTTACAATATTACAAAGAATCTCATCCATGGCTAGAAGTTTATTGGAACACAATTGGAAAAGATTATTTGTAACCCAATAGGATTTCTACTCTGAATTAACTTGTAATGCTAATATTAATCCATTCTGCAGCTCAACTTGTCACTACTAAGCCTCATTCAAAAGTTGGAGATTTTCTAGAATAGTTATTGGGAAAAAGGCTTATTTGTGAAATTGCAAAAGATTGCAGAATAATCAAGGCCTTAAACTGATATTTACCAATTCTATCTTGACAAGTACCAATTCTATCCATAATGATGCATTAATAGAAAGTCAGAACAAGAGTAGTTTGTAAACAATGAAGGCCGTGAAGTCTAATTTTGACAGTTAATACAACTTGAAGAACAATGGATAACACTGAACTAGGATGCAATTGATCAAACTTGAAACACAGTGACCAAAACTAAACTAGAATGCCATTAACCTAACTTAAAATACAGTGAATTGGAACTGAACTAGAATGCCACTAATCTAACTTGAAGTACAGTGAACAGAGTTGAACTAAAGTGCCATTATCAAACTTGAAATACAGTGACAGAATTAAACTAAAGTGGCATCTACCTCCAAAGTATTTCTAAGATGCAACTAATTCTATGAAATACTACAGCCCTATCTCGTTCAATATGAGTGATATTTGGGAATAGTTTGTAAAAAAAAGTCCGGATGTATCATTCAATGCAAATGAGCATAAAACATAAAGTTCAACAAAACGCAGTAAGCTCTAAAACACCACAGCTATGTCTCATCCGGAGTTAGTGATATTTTGGAAGAGATTAATAGGAACAGGACTAGCTGTAACAACTGATATAATTGAGCACAAAAACATAAAGTTCAAAGAAATGCAACTAACTCCTAAAATACTACAGTTATGCCTCATCCAATATTAGTAGTATTTTGGAATAATTCGTAAGAATGAAACTAAACTGTAGCATCCAATTCAAGTGAATATAAAACACAAAGTTTAGAAAATTGCTTAAACTAGGAATGCAGTTACTTATCTAAATCATATGAACAAAGCTTCTCAGATAGCAGGGGCGCTCTACCACTGGATTAGCACGCAAATCTACTCAAGATTGACTTAGCTCTTGCAATAAAGTGATGCTTCTTTCATTAAAGGAGAAAGTACTTCAAAACTGAGTGTTACAGTCTTTTGAGATCTAGCAACCAAAACGAAATCTAGCTAGTTGTTTCTCGGTCTCTCGAGCCAAACTTATAACAAAATTACGTAACTGTCTTTGAGATAACATAGGGATAAATGTCTTTCCAAATTAAAATCAAACTAGAACTCTGGTGGTGGTCTCGTACTATGATTAAGGACATATGGACAGTCCTTGTCCTATTAGGAGTCTATCTCCTAGTTTTAGTTTCCCACGTGCATAACCACCTGTAGAATTATGTTCAAACTTCGTGGGGAGAAATGAATGATGTGGATGAAATCTGGAGTTCACCCATATGCGTTTTTCCCTGAGATGACACCTGGAACCTGCGTAGACATGAAGACAGCTGCGGAATCGGCAACTAGCTACAGAATGTCTGCATTCTATAGCTAGGTCTAGTCAAAAAGTACTACAACAACAAAATCATGAAAATATAGCAAGTTAGTCATTGTACACATTCCTAAAGTAACTTTAATCAATCTTATTGATCATTTAAGCTTGTAATTAATAATGGACAAAGGAAATGAAGTGGAATGTGGTGGAAGAAAAGATCTTTGGGGCTCAACATACCCCCACTGCTAGGTTCTTGCATGTCCTCATGCAACTATTCCATGTACTCTAAGACCTCTGTTGGAATAGCTTGAGAAAAGGACAAGTTTAGTGCAAATGAGGTTCTCCTAATTTAAACAATCATCTTACAATATTACAAAGAATCTCATCCATGGCTAGAAGTTTATTGGAACACAATTGGAAAAGATTATTTGTAAACCAATAGGATTTCAAATCTGAATTAACTTGTAATGCTAATATTAATCCATTCTGCAGCTCAACTTGTCACTACTAAGCCTCATTCAAAAGTTGGAGATTTTCTAGAATAGTTATTGGGAAAAAGGCTTATTTGTGAAATTGCAAAAGATTACAAAACAATCAAGGCCTTAAACTGATATCACTAATTCCTGTCCATATAATGATGCATTAATAGAAAGTCAGAACAAGATTAGTTTGTAAACAATGAAGGCCGTGAAGTCTAATTTTGACAGTTAATACAACTTGAAGAACAATGGATAACACTGAACTAGGATGCAATTGATCAAACTTGAAACATAGTGACCAAAACTAAACTAGAATGCCATTAACCTAACTTAAAATACAGTGAATTGGAACTGAACTAGAATGCCACTAATCTAACTTGAAGTACAGTGAACAGAGTTGAACTAAAGTGCCATTATCAAACTTGAAATACAGTGACAGAATTAAACTAAAGTGACATCTACCTCCGGAGTATTTCTAAGATGCAACTAATTCTATGAAATACTACAGCCCTATCTCATTCAATATGAGTGATATTTTGGAATAGTTTGTAAAAAAAATTCCGGTTGTATCATTCAATGCAAATGAGCATAAAACATAAAGTTCAACAAAACGCAGTAAGCTCTAAAACACCACAACTATGTCTCATCCAGAGTTAGTGATATTTTGGAAGAGATTAATAGGAACAGGACTAGCTGTAACAACTGATGTAATTGAGCAAAAAAACATAAAGTTCAAAGAAATGCAACTAACTCCTAAAATACTACATTTATGCCTCATCCAATATTAGTAGTATTTTGGAATAATTCGTAAGAACAAAATTAAACTGTAGCATCCAATTCAAGTGAATATAAAACACAAAGTTCAGAAAATTGCTTAAACTAGGAATGCAGTTACTTATCTAAATCATATGAACAAAGCTTCTCAGGTAGCAGGGGCCCTCTACCACCGGATTAGCACGCAAATCTACTCAAGATTGACTCAGCTCTTCCAATAAAGTGATGTTTCTTTCATTAAAGGAGAAAATACTTCAAAATAGAGTGTTACGGTCTTCTGAGATCTAGCAACCAAAACGAAATCTAGCTAGTTGTTTCTCAGTTTCCCGAGCCATACTTATAACAAAATTACATAACTTTCTTTGAGATAACATAGGGATAAATGTCTTTCCAAATTAAAATCAAACTATAACTCTAGTGGTGGTCTCATACTATGATTAAGGACATCTGGATAGTCCTTGTCCTATTAGGAGTCTATCTCCTAGTTTTAGTTTCCCACGTGCATAACCACCTGTAGAATTCTGTTCAAACTTCGTGGGGAGAAATGAATGATGTGGATGAAATTTGGAGTTCACCCATATGTGTTTTTCCCTGAGGTGATACCTGGAACCTGCGTAGACATGAAGACAGCTGCGGAATCGGCAACTAGCTACAGAATGTCTGCATTATGTAGCTAGGTCTAGTCAAAAAGTACTACAACAACAAAATCATGAAAATATAGCAAGTTAGTCATTGTACACATTCCTAAAGTAAATTTAATCAATATTATTGATCATTTAAGCCTGTAATTAATAATGGACAAAGGAAATGAAGTGGAATGTGGTGGAAGAAAAGAACATCTTTGGGGCTCAACATAGGGGTTAGAATGATTCGCCCCATCAGGCTGCTGTTCTAAAGAATTCTGGAGTGCTTTATTAAAGAAGTTTGAATCTCAAAGAACATAAACCTTAAATATTTTATAGCAGAACCGGCATTCCGAAGAAGACAGATTCCTCTCAAAAATGAAACACGAGATGTCAGTGATGACAGGAAAACCGGTATGTAGGTTCATCGAGGCTTGTGAAGTTCAGAGTTCAAGGTTTTCTTACTTTCCGAATTATCGGATTCCTTACATGTCAGAGCAGCTGAATCTGAAGGTTTCAACTGAAAGACCTGAGAAGCCTAGCACTGCATGGAGGATTTCTGAGCTGATGCCAAAGAAAAATGATTTGGAGGAGTTAAGTTGGAACAGTGAGTATTGGATTTCTCCTACATGCACTGATCAATTTGATTTGGTCTCCCTTGACCATGAGGTAGAACGAATACTAAAAGTGGTGGCCCTAAAGTCTGGTCACTTATTGGCGTTCATTCAGAATTTTGATGATCTCTGCCTGTATGTTTATAGTTGCTCGCGCATGGGTTTAAAGCTAGATGGCTTAAAACCTATAGGAAGATTCAGGAGGGGCTATGATTTATTGTCTGTTGACGAAGGTACTTGATTCGTAGCCTTGTATGATAAGCTATCCTCTAAGGTTGCAGTACACAAGTTTGATGAATCTTTCCGCAACCTAGATTGGATAGGGGTAGATGTGGATCTCTATACATTTTATGGCATTGGAACCTTAACCTAGATACATCTGATACTGGGAAAAAGGGAATTGATCTTGATTTATGATACAAACAGGGTCAGGGTGGTGGAACTCCATCAGCAGCCGATGATGAAACCCAGGCCACTAATTCTTCCTTCTCCTGTTTCACTGGCTCTTGTTTCTGCGGATGAACATTTTTTTTGGTCTTTGGCAAGTCCTCAGACCACAATGATGAAGTGGTAGAAGCTAGTAGGGATACGAAGGAAGTGGATGGAAAAGCTATTGACTCTTCAGTCATGGTTGATATATATGTCTTGGCGGATGTCATGAGTCACTTGAGGACTATTCATCTAAACAAAAGCATTAGAGATTTGGGAGAGCTTCAAGTGAAGATTGTGAATTTTGGAACATAGAGTTATCTTGTCTTCCTCAATGCATCAGCTCCTCGTAACATTTATTCCGACATATTGAAAATTGTTTCAGCCAAGGATGTTGTCCAACTGCAAGCTATACAAAGTACAGAAAACGAGGTAGCTCAGGTGCCTGAAGAAAGAAGAATTTGTGGATCTTGTCCACCACTGGAGTATATATACCATATCTTTGACAAGTTTGCAACCAGTCCTGCCCTGTTCAGTGAAGACAAGAGGGATGTTTTTTTCAATGTACTATTAAGCACCAAAGACATCGATCAAAAATGTAATGAGCGTGCATGTAAGAATGTCTTGAGATCTCTTCATCAACAACTGGAGAAGGAAAAAGGTAAAGATTTCTCAAACATAGAGATTCAAATAGATGTAAAAAGATTTGGACCATGGATATCTGGGGCCTTAGTTGATTTAACGGGCTTGACAACTAAGGCTATGGGAACATGGATTCGTACCCTTGCTTGCCTTGTTCCTATCCAAATAGCCCGAGCAGAAAACAATGGACTGCTTGCTCTCAAGGACAGGCTTCAGATACCACTGGAACTGAATTATGAAGACAGCTTATCTCTGACACATTTGATTACTTTCGGCATTCATGATACAGTTCTTAGAAACTGGGAGGGCGAGATAATGGTAATATCATCCATGGGAAAACAGAGCAGTGGAAAATATTACTTGTTAAATCACTTGTCAGGGTCTCTTTTGGATGTGGCAGGTGGAAGGTGTACAGATGGAGTGTGGATGACTGCAAGAGCAGCAGAGAAGCGCATCTATGTCGTGCTGGATTTTGAAGGACTGGGTAGTTTTGAGCGGACGGAACAAGAAGATATGCTCCTATCGGTTCTTAATGCAGCCATAAGAAATTTAACAATCTTCAACAAGAAGGTAGCCTCTTACATTTTCCGAGATTTTTTATTTTTTCTCAAAAATTATATTTACATCACAAAATGAACAATAAATATGGTAAAGTATCTCTGTTTTCCTGGGATTATCGCTGCAATAAATTCAGAAGAAGCCTAAACTTGAAATCTGATTTCCATTCTTAAATAAATCTTTCTTAGTGTTAACCTGGTCACATATCTTATTTGAAGGGAATTTTTATGTTGATTGAAAATTTGGGGACAGTTAGGAGAGGAGAGGAGAGGAGAAGGTAGGGTCAAATACTAGAAGGGCAATGAGGGATTATATTGTGGACAATAGAAGAATTGGGTTTGAATCTTATCAATGCTTAACCTGTGACAACCAAATATTTGAAACTTTTGGTTTGTAGCCAGTATTGTTTTGGTGTTGTAGTTTGGGTGCATGGTGATTTTGGGCCCTGGCTATTTGCAAGGTTAATGGCTTTGATGAAGCAGATATTTTGCAGTTATCTTATGGCAGTGAGTGGGAAGAGCTACTTCAATGATGATTTAATGATTGTATGACTCAATTAAAATAATGGGCAAAGTTAAGTGGAATTCTGTTGTATCTTCTGCATTATTACTCACTTGTATATTGGCTGGAGTTTGTGCTTCAATGACCTCTAGCCATATATGAGTCCATTCCATGTAATATAATATATCTTTTTGTGAAATCGAGTTGCATAAAATATGTGTTTTTCTTTCAATTGATTCTATTTGCAATATTTTTCAAAACAGTTTAGCAAGTTCTTCTATTCTATTAAATGGTTAAGACTCTATATATTATGGGAATTTCAAAGAGATATATTTGTTTAGACATGTTTGAGCCATTATGTATAAAATGCTTATAGGATATCCTCTTTTTATTTTGAAGAGTCAATGTCAACTTGTAGGAAGGTAAAACCATCTATTTGGTAATGTACTGGTTATTTGTTGTTATGGAAAGGTCTGTATATTATGGGAATTTCAAAGTGATATATCTGTTAGACATGTTTGTTTTGGTTTGGAATGGATAAGTTGTTAATTTCTTGATTTGTTATTGTATCCTGCTTGCAAATTTGACATTAATTTCTCGCTAGCTCACATGTTATTGGTTCCTCGTCTCATTTTTCAGCGTATATATTTGGCAATGTGAAGGAGATAGGGTACACATTTTTCCCACACTTTCTTGCTTATGGAGGATTTGATAGCAGATGCTTCTAAAAACAAACCTTTTCATAAAAAATTATCTAGAGCTTAAAGAGGATTCGTGTATGTAATAGTATAAGACTCACTAGCATTGTTCCCTACAGGTTGATAGAAAATTGGAGGGCACATTATATTACATGGATGCATGCATTTTCCAAATACATTAGTATTGTTTTAGGCATTAGCCATGTATTTGGCAGCTAAGCATTAACCATGTGATAGTGGTCCGCTCAGTTGTAAAGGGAGATTGCATTGGACTGTCTAGTGAATGGCCGAATCTTTTAACATAGATATGATTGTGAAAAGACATACTGGGAGATTGTGGGCGGTTGTTATATTTTTCTCCTTGATGAGAATTTTGAAAATTGATTTTATGTTGTTCTTCAGGATAGTTGATCGTTACTTCCATTGTTATGTTGAAGGTTTGGATGTCTATATTTAGCAGACGCTTTTATTGACCTTAACTTCAAGTCACAAGTAATGGCATGCATACGTGTAATATAATGGCATCCACTGATTGTCTATTAAGATTCAAGTAGATGTTTCTCAGCCTGGGAACATGAACATTGCTTGGTTTGTTTTTTCCCTTGGTACATTGCCTAGTTTGTTACAAGATGAAGCATGTTGCAAAATAAAATAATTGTTGTCTAGCTGAATCCAAGTACTATTTCAAACAATTGGTCTGATTTGGAATGCCTCTTTATTGGAAGCAAAGTAAAGCCTTTATATATCTCCATAGAAACACATATCTAATGAGGAGGTATGAATCTATGTGAACCCTATAATTAATGACTTAAAATTACTAGATTAATGTTTTTTCTTCTAGTTTCTTTACTAATATAATTGCAGTTTAGATCTCTATAATAGTCATACAATATATTTTGGCCACAATTTGTCCTTGCACAAGCTATGCTATTATAGTCTCCTGTATGACCAAAACATGGAGAGTTATTATAGTTGACCTTGATGACAATTACCCCAAGTTGAATTGTTTATCATGCCAGTCACTATTTTCATGTAATCTATAAGAATTACAACGGTGTATAAATTACAAGACATTCTAACATTAGAAGGTTCAACTATGTGGTATTTTCTGAGACCTATTTGGAGTGGGTTCCCTTACTCTAGATTTTAGAATGTAGACCTTTCTCCAGAAGACATTATCAGACACATTATTGGTGATTTCATAGTGGTTGATGATTCATGCTCCTCTTCTAGTAGCGACCGCTTGGCTGAATTGTGATTTGAGAACTCATCATTTGGCTATTACTATTGTTGTACACATTAGCCCCACTGACCTATCTTTGAGTTATCTTTGGTCACTGGTGGATATTAATATAATTTCTTTTTTCTTGAGTCAATGTTGTTATGTGTTGTGGTTTTGTGAATGTGTATGTTCTATGTACTTTGACTTAACAAAATCTCCCCATCTTCTTAACCCACTTAAAATGGATGTGCATGGCCTTTTAACTCAATAACAATAATGATATACTCTCCATAGATAACATTGCGAATTTGTAAATAACACTTGTTATCAATTTTCAGAATATGTGAAACAGTGAACCTACTGACTTGCTTGTATACAATATACATGAATTGGCCCATTAATTTCTCTATGCAGGATGTGTTCAAGTGTTAGAGTTCCATATTCACAAATTTATAAATATCTAAAGGTATGAAACCTGCCTATACATATATTTATACAACATGTACATGTCACATCATACATGTTTGTTTCATGCAATGTAGTTTGTATTAAGCTCAGCTGAAGTAGGTATTGTTTTCAGTTTTGTGTGGATTTGTACATTAATTGGTATTTCTGGATAATTTTTTACTGAACCTGGTAATGGCATGCTTATGGGCTATTTATCAAGCATGTTAAATTCTAATAAGGCCTAACATCTGATGGTAGATAGTGAATTGGAGAACTCACCTTAAATTTCCGGAAGAAGAAAAATTGTCTACAGAGGCCAAAGATCTTATCATTAAACTTCTTTGCAATGTAGAGCAGAGGCTTGGAACAAAAGGTGCCCATGAAATGAAGGTAAGAGGTGACTTTATTGATCTATTGTTTACATTTTAACCTTAATTTAATCTATAAAAGACACATTTCTTTGTCATTATCCTATAAGGGTTTTCTTTCTCTTTAATATTCTTGTGATTATCTTCTTTGATTGTCTCAGGCACATCCATGGTTTAAAGATGTTCAGTGGGACAAATTATATCAAATGGAAGCAACATTTTTGCCAGACGTTAATAGTAAACTGGATACTCAGAATTTTGAGAAATTTGAAGAGGTTAGCTGGCCATATTTTTCATTTGACCTTTTCAACTTTTTAATTGACTACCTCAAGAAAATTAACATTTTCTTGTGGACTCTGTAGAGTACTGAAAATCCTCCCTTTTTCTTAAAAAATGAAAAACATTGGAGGGATTGAACTGCATGAAGATAAAGCATATATGTTAAGAAATGACTGTTGGAATATTTTAAGTCCATGGAATCCTGCCATTATAGACTTAATATAGCACTTGGATGACATATTTAACTTCTTTCTTGTTTAATGAAACAACGTGATTATTTTCACTGCCCTTTTCTG
Source organism: Pinus albicaulis (assembly GCA_034641835.2). Taxonomy (NCBI): domain Eukaryota; kingdom Viridiplantae; phylum Streptophyta; class Pinopsida; order Pinales; family Pinaceae; genus Pinus; species Pinus albicaulis. The sequence continues at coordinate 847,360,764 of CM076581.1, forward strand.
AGCAGCTTCAACCCTTGAAAATTTGATTTTTGCATGCGCTCTTTGTCTATTTTAGTGTTTTTGTCGATCTCTATTTATCTCTCTTGTTAACTTCCCTGCTTAGTAAATTTTGTTCATGCCATGGCCTACACCATGGTCTCTTTTATGGTTTGGTGAGTGGTTTTTGTTAGTGTTTTAATTGAAATCTCCAAACTGTGCATTAAATGTAATTTAAGAAAGATACATTAATGTAATGTTGTATGCATTAGTAACTTAGTATCAGATACATTAATAATCTTATGCACACCCTAGCAAAATTGCAGATCTACAACCTTGAGTCTGTGCAGTATTTTCTTTCTACTGCTGTTCATTTCAACCTTTATACGATGCAGAACAAGTCTTTATGAAATAATAGCAAAAATCGCTAGAGGATGCTTCCGAAGGATTCCTGATTCTTAATGATTTAAGAACTTGGTAACTGCCTTGGTAACTTGCTAATGCTTCAGTTGACCATTTTGAGACAATTTTTTTTGCAGATAAGGATGGTAAAATGTGGTGACAACTAAGACACATGATTTGGGCAAAGTTAAATTCCTTTCTTCTATTTATTAATCATATAATTGAAAATTTCTATATTGGACATCATCACATCTAAGAGAATGTTATAAGAATAACACCTTATGAAACCCTCCATTGTGAAAAATAACAATAATATCCTTTATTGATGGGAGTTAGACAATAGCAGGGACAGTAACACAAATATTCTCATTGGAAAGGATCCTGGGATTGGTAGCAGGGACTCACACATCCTTTCAGAGCATCTCGTTCAGGCTTTAAATGATCAAGGGTATTTCTACATTCACTGGGTCTCAAATAGGGCTGCATTTTTTGGTATGAAAACTTGGAAAGATGCAAATGAACTTCACTTTGGAGATCACCTTGCACAGGAATGGTCTCACTACACAAAGTTGTTAAGACAATGTCTCATTTCTCTGTCCCCTTTTGAGGATACTTTGGTTTGGTCTTGTTGTCCTTGACACCTGGCATGTCCTTTTTCCTCAGATCAGCTGCTCACAAGTGTATTTGCTGCTCCAAAATACATTGTATACTCAGCCCTAGTAGATTTACTTCTGACAGTGGATTTTCCCATCAAATCATTGTATAATCAGCTCCATATAAGATCAACAACTCATAGTGAATTATTTCTCTAATTCACTGTATATCAATCCTTTAACAATCAACTTGCTCACACTCATTAGGTCCACCATCATGACTGTACATTAGCCCTTAAATACACGTTCATAGCTCCTAAATCTCAGATACATTAATAATCTTATGCACACCCCAGCAAAATTGCAGATCTGCAACCTTGAGTTTGTGCAGTTTTTCTTCCTGCTGCTATTCATTTCAACCTTTATACGATGCAGAACAAGTCTTTATGAAATAATAGCAAAGATCGCTAGAAGATGCTTCCAAAGGATTCCTAATTCTTAATTATTTAAGAACTTGGTAACTACCTTGGTAACTTGGTAACACTTCAGTTGACCATTTTGAGACAATTTGTTTTGCAGATAAGGATGATAAAATGTGGGGCCAACTAAGACACATGAGTTGGGAAAAGTTAAATTCCTTTCTTCTGTTTACTAATCATATAACTGAAAATTTTTATATTGGACATCATCACATCTAAGAGAATGTTATAAGAATAACACCTTATGAAACCCTCCATTGTGCAAAATAACAATAATATTCTTTATTGATGGGAGTTAGACAATAACAGGGACAATAACACAAATATTATCATTAGAAAGGATCCTGGGATTGGTAGTAGGGACTCACACATCCTTTCAGAGCATCTCATTTAGACTTTAAATGATCAAGGGTTTTTCTACCTTCACTAGGTCTCAAATAGGGCTAGATTTTTTGGTATGAAAACTTGGAAAGATGCGAATGAACTTCACTTTGGAGATCACCTTGCACAGGAATGGTCTCACTACACAAAGTTGTTAAGACAATGTCTCATTTCTCTGTCCCCTTTTAAGGATACTTTGGTTTGGTCTTGTTTTCCTTGACACCTGGCATGTCCTTTTTCCTCCTTAGATCAGCTGCTCACAAGTGTATTTGTTGCTCCAAAATACAATGTATACTCAGCCCTAGTAGAATTACTTCTGACAGTGGATTTTCCCAACAAATCATTGTACAATCAGCTCCATATAAGATCAACAACTCATAGTGAATTATTTCTCTAATTCACTATATATCAATAATTTAACAATCAACTTGCTCACACTCATTAGGTCCACCATCATGATTGTACATTAGCCCTTAAATACACGTTCATAGCTCCTAGATCTTAGCCTTCTTGTCTAGATCTTGATTCCTTATTTCTTTCAGTGATAAGATACATGGTCAGTCCTTCTTAGATCTTGTTCCAAGTCTACCAAACCCATAAAACCCTTCATCTATACCATTGATGCCCCGTTTCCACATCTGATCTGCTACAACACTCTGTTCAGACCTTAAGCGCTCTAGATTTTTCCTTCAACACCCTTGATCTGACCCTTGGAACCTCAAATATGATCCTTGGTTTACCAAAGCTAACCCTCGAGCTTCCAGATCTAAAGCTCAACACCTTTGTCTTAGCAGCATTAGGCCATATTATGCCTTAACCACCTTGCGGCCTTCTCTAACCCACACCAAGCTACTAATTTGTGCCTTGACCCTCTAAAATATGGCCTCTACAGACCTGCGGACAACCTAACCATCCTACGATGCTTCTCTCCCTTCTGTGTATAGTCTTTAGGAGTCTTAGTCCCTTTCCAACTGCCTTATAAGCCTTACGCTCTACCTACAACAAGAAAAATAGGGCCTCAACCCTTCTCCAATACTCAGAACAGAACACGGTTAGGTCTCTAACTTCTATGACCTTGCCTTAGCAAACTTGGGTTGCTCGCACTAGTTTTCCACCTTCATTAGGGTTGTTGCCTTATGAACAGAACTCGGCCCTCTTATGGCACGCTTAGTACAAGAGGGATACATTTCTCTTGCACACGATGTGTCATAAGCCTCTTCTTATATTCCTTTTATACTTTCCCTCTGTCTGCAATGAACTCTCGATCATACTATCTCAATGAGCAACTCTCCATCTTCATATCAAGGAAAAAAATTGATAGAGAAGAGGACGATTATCAACATCAATTTTTGAATCCAAACATCATAGCTCCCCCTTAATATTGAGAAGGTAACCCTGCCTATAATGTAACCATCTACAATTTTCTATTAATCTGGGATTTTATAGCTACCTCTGAAGCTCTGTTTTGGATGATCATCTAGCCTTTAATCATGTGCTATCCATACGAGAGAAGAGACTTCCATGAGGCAACTGATCCATGATAGGGAAGATTCCTTTGCATTCAGGTGACTATATCTATAAGATTATTTCTTATAGGATCTTCTGCTTATCATGCTCGAAGAGACATAGAATCTTTCATGTACCTTCTTCAGGACAACTTAGATTTTGTGTAGATGCGTGTTTCCCCAAAACATATTGTTCCATAGTTCCATGCACTTCTTTTCTTAGTTTATCTTTAAAATAGGGGCTCCAGGTGTGTTACATTTATGAAAAGTGATGTATTTTCTTTTACTAGTAGATCCCATGAGCTTCTTCTAAATAACATTTAAAAAGATGAACTATTCGATTGTTTTGTTCACAACAAGACTATAACACAGTTGGAAATCTACAAGAGATTCAATATATTATCATGGCTTACGGACTAAAACAATAATGCAGTAAATGATGTTGAGCTAGATATGCCATATATATAGAAGAGAGGATATAGCGCAAGAGCATATGATGATACAAATTACCAGAGATATGATGCCATTATTTCGGGAAATAACTCCCTATGATACAAATTACCAGAGATATGATGCCATTATTTCGGGAAATAACTCCCTAGAGGTTTTTTGGGTTGAAACCTCCACAGATCAGGGCATGCGATTCAAGAAGGAATCACACAACCATATCCATTCATGAAAAACTAGATAGAGTAGATCGAGGAACTTACCATAGGTCCTACGTTTGTAGTAGATCCCGCGGGGTCCAAACCCCCAGCAACCCTTCTTCCTCCTTAACCTGAAAACCAGAAAGAAACAAGCACGAAGAACTAGTTGTACAATATATATCTAACCTAAACATTAGTGAAATCCATGTGAAACATTAAATAAACCATAATAAATGCTTAAATAATAAATATTTTCACATATGCAAGCAGATTCCAACACGTGTATTTTAGGAATAAGATGGTTCTTCTGTATTATGAATAGCATGTAGAGTAGTAAAAGTGGAGAGATCACCTGAATCTTCCCACGATCTTTGATGAGACCGTCATCCGGATTCGTCCCTCCCTTGCCTCACTAAGACTCCTTGAGAATTTGTGCACACGAGATGACATATAGATGGATGAACATCTCCTAGAAACAAGGGTTTCCAATACTGAATTGGAAAAGTGCAGGAGGCACGGGAAATCAGACTTGGATTAGGGATTCCAACAGAGTATAATATCAATCATTTCTCTCTCCCTTAGGCCATACACATGAGGGATTTTTATACATCCTCAAAGTAGTTTCAATCAGTTGGAAACAGTTGGCCACATGCTAGGGTGGTTGAACTACTAGAGTAACCATAAACCTAGCCCGAAAATAGGGAATTTTTATATATTTTTTAATAATTTTAATGGAATACGCAGAAAAGTCTGTATGGACTCGCGTATACACGCGGAAAAAGCTGGGCATAACCGCGTATGGGATTTTTAACACTGTTTTTTAGTGAACTTTGTCCAAGTCTATGGGAATGTGTGCCCAAGGCCATAAAAACAATCATGAATCACATGAGGGTGAAAAATGATGCTATAACAGATGCCCCCTAATATATGAGGTCAGAAGGGGTACATGATCGCCGAAATGTATTATGCACATCGAAGGAACTTCGCAAGGACAAGAGAGGACTTCACCAGATTTCAGCCTGCCAAAAACCAATGAAAGAAAATAGAGAGTCAACTCATGCTGAGGCGGGCATACCCATGCTCAGTCCAAAAGATATGTATAGAGAGAGTACATAATAGATCCATAATGTATACAAGTATAACTGAACTGAAAGTACACAATGAATCATCTGAGCAGGGCCCGGAAGTAGAAGTCTGAATCAATGTCCAAGTATCACATATAGAAAGCTGATCAATGACGCTGAAAATAGATGTCTGATCACAAAAGTAACTGAATCTCCAAGTACCAAATCATAAGGGTGGAACTCATGGTACAATCACGCAACTCGGGAGCCAACATATAGGATGCTGCTATACTGAAACTGCAACATATAGGGGTGGACGGCATCACTGGCAGAAACTGAATGGATTGCCAAAAGTGAACCGAAAAATGCTGATGCAACCCGAGGTCTTCACCGATCACTACGGCACAATTCTACACAATGGGAATAAATGAGCTGAAGTCGACCATGTGAGAAATCGTTGGATTACCGGTCAATGATGTAAACCGTTAACCAACGCGAGACAACCCACCAATAATGAAAATGAGTGTCAAGGTGCCCCAGTACAATCTAACAAGTGCGAATAAATGAGTTGAATTCGAACACTTGGAAGAATCTACCAATCAGGAGGCAATGATGTTTCCCCACTGTCGATAGCGAAGAGTCTGCCACTGATGACTGCAAACCCTAAGGTACTGACAAAAAGACTCTAGACCTTATTCCTAGAGCAATGAGTCAGAGTCGATGGGAAAAGATCTGCTGGAAGGAAGAAATTAAGGCATCCCACATCATTCCAGCATGAGTGTAACCCGCAGGCCAAGATTTGGAAGGAATCAGACGAAGCAAAGTGACGGAACCAAACCGAAGTATGTTTCCGACATGCACAAGATGAAGCTAGCGCACGGAAGAAACCCTCTGAACCAACCAATAATGAAAGCTGACACAGAGGCGAGAAATCCACCAATAGGGTCAAATGGAAATCAAGGTACTGCACGAATCCCAAGTGTGATAATGTATGCTGACGTCGAACACAGGGGAAACCACTCAGTCAAAGACCCATAATGATGATCAAATGTTGAGCACAAGGTCGCCTATCAATGATGGAAATAAGGCCAGGGTGCGGCTCTAGGTTTGCTCTCAGAGCAATGTGTCGTAGTCGATAAGAGACAAACCCGCCAGCGAGAAGTCAATGAGGACCTTCTCAAACCAGCACGAGCAAAGGACCAAAACATCTGATGTGATAGAACAAGATACGGACCAGACCGAGAAGGCCGACTGAATATGAGTCAAGAGACACCGCAGAATGGCCGACTCAGGTTAGACTTCCCTTCAACAAAATCACGACTCGTGATGACCATGGCAGTAAACAATGACACTGTATAAGTCTGTTATGCAGGAGGCAAAACAAACTCTCCATATGATTGGAAGAGATAACCAACCGGGGGAGGACTGACCAGTGAAACAAGGATAAGGCTGAACCTAGGTCAAAACTAAAACCATCCCAAATGAAGGAAATATATAAGTGTATGTGCTTTGTTCAAGGGCGACAAACTGTACTGCCATAAAATTAATGGAGTAACATCCCATTCCCGCTCTTTTTTTATAATATTTGATTTTTTTGTCTTTTTCATATAAGCCTGAAAAAGAATAAAATAATGCTATAGTACAATGGATGGAACAAGTATCAAGAAACAGATGCACTAGTTCCTGGGATAGGAACAATCCTATGCTCAATGCAAGGTGGTGGAAACTGGTAAGCGATACTCAGAGGAATGTTCCATCCATGGGTAAAAAGGGTGTCAAGTCGCGATAGCTAAGTGCATGCAATGGTTAACTTGTATAGAAAGTCAAGGTCAAAATTTGGCTTAACATCGAGTCCAAATGAAGCCGGCTAAAGGCCAGGATAAACAAGTAGCCAATATGAAATGCAGTAATACAACTCAACAACACCAGGGAGCCTCTAGGGTAATATCTAGAAAAATGATAGTGAAGAAGAAGAAGAATGAAGCTTCAACACATAAGTCATGGTGGGAACTAAAGAGGACTCCCGGCCCTACATAAAACGCAGCATGGGCAACAAGTGCTAGCGAGGAACTAACTAGGAAGCCCATGTAAAGGAAGGCTCTACCACCAAGTCATGATTAAAAAATCGGCGAGTGAAATAGGTTAAGTACTCATGACTTGATGGGATCGACCCTATGGCAAGTGATCAGTATGGAGGCTAGTATGCAAGATGCAACGGAAAGTGAATTCCCTAACCTATATGCCAGTGAAGATCATATACCTACCATGACGGGTCAGCAGTCATGGATCAAAATCCGGAAAAATTCTCGATTTCGTCAAAAATGTACCTGAAAAAATACCAATCTGGGCACTTCCAAGCATCTGGGTTATGCAGCTTAAGATAGATTGAAAAATTAAGCATAACAAAATTTTGCGAAAAAATTTCAATTTTGGGCATAAATAGACAAATTACCTCATATTTGGTTCATTATTACATTGCTGATTTGGAAAAAAGTGCTCTGGAGCAAAAAACTTCTTTCGTCAAAACAGGAGCAACCGACTGTCAAATCGCACCGAATTTGTCAGGTAAGCTCATCAACCATCCTTGCTATTCATTTTTTCCGTTCATAAATTAAAATTTAGGAATTTTCACCGTATAATCTCATGCTAAAAATCACGGGTTTGCGCATACGCGGGTTGGTAATGAGAAAGTCGCGTATGCGCAATCCCAAATGAAAAAAATGTGTAGCTAATGAAGGAATTATTGAAATTTTTCAGGATGACCATATCATGGAGAGAGCGTGAACACAGTGCAATTGATCAAGAAGTCATGCAGGACCAAGCATCACTGAATATTCTTCGGAATTATGGATTACTCAAGTTTTTTAAAATGCCAAATATGAAGTGCAATGTCCGGTTGCTTGAAATGCTTGTGAACTATTGGGTACCGGAAGAGGACTGCTTTATGATAGATCAGATGCATATACGCATTGAAGTGGAAGATATATATTTTATCACTGGACTCTCCCGGAGGGGTGAGCCAGTAGACTTGCATGGTAAGCCTTTGGGAGGGCTCACCGTGGAATATTACGTCCACGTGTACTGCGTACAGGGTTCCAAGAAAGTTGGAACTCAAATTGCAATTAAGGATTTACGGGATTTGCACATGAAAATCCTCCTTTTCACCATTGGCAGGGTGGCAGGATCTGCCTCCCTACACCAGGCATCCAGGATGCAAATGAGTATAGTAGTGGAATGCTTAACTCATGTATATGATTGGTGCACAGCCCTACTGATGAACATGAAGCAACAATTGACCTCTATTCGCCAAGTAAAGACAAAACATTTTGGATACGGTACAATTCTGATGACATTCTTCTTCGAGAAGATTCCATTACTAAGACCCAGAGTGATCTCTACCATCACCAGCCCGAGAGACCCAAGAATTTCCCGCTGGGCAGACATGATGTAGAGATTGGGGGGAAGTGAAGTTCCCCGGACCACCTGGGATGATGAGTTCTTCCTATGGTGGGGAGAACAGATCATCGCTGTGGACGACTATCCCTATGCTAGGATGGATTTCAGAGGCGATCCAGACCTCGTTCTTCCAGCTGGCACGGCATGGGGCACAGTCGGTAAGTTCATGATTTTTGATTATGTAATTTTTTTGGATTTTTTCAATATGTATGAAAAAATGAAACATATTTTTTATTGGATTCCAAAGACTTACAATATTACAATGATCATGATGCAGATATTGGACCAGTCAGACCCGAGGGATACCCGCGACATAAGCGTCGCAGAGGCGAGGCAGATACAGTAGACTCGGAGAGAACTCTCCATACAGTACAGAGGAACTTGGAGGGATTAACTCGCTAAGTGCCTATGGCGGCAGTGGAGGATCTTCCCGAGGCCGTCCAGAGACGAGTGGTAGGAGTACCTCGTGACTGGGTGTGGTTATTCCGCCGAGTCGCGACTGCGATCATGTTCTATAGGAACACAACTTCTGGGCAGGGACCTCAGGAGTAGCAAGATATGATTTACCGGATGACTGTATATTTTTTTATACTGAACATGATAGGGCATAAGCCCAAATTTTGTATGACTTATGGATCCAAATTTTGTATAGTTTTTTGAAACACTCTGATGATATATACAGCGATTTTTTATATGATGTGACAAATGTATGAAAAAATGTATGATGTTTTTTATGATTAAATTTTATTGTATTGAATGATTAATATGCCAATCAAGTGCTTGATTAGCTAATGAGTCTGCCATCCAATTGTCAGCTCGAGGAATATGAATGAAAGCTAAAAAATGAAATGATCTTTGTAACAAACGTACCCTCAAAAACAACCGTAGTAAAAATGGATCTCGAACCTGATAAGTATTGTTCAACTACGACACCACCAGCTGGGAGTCCAAGAAAACTACTAACGAATCAAGACCCAAAGATATTGCCTCCGAGAGTAGATGAATAACTGCAGTTTATTCTGCTACATTATTGGAAGCAGGACCAATGCAGACTCCTCTTGATACTAACAGCTGACCGAATGGATGATGAAGCACCCAAGCCGCGGAAGCTAAGTTCCGGGTGTGTCTACTAGCACCATCGGCGAAACCGTAATGACTCATCACTCGACACAACCTGCCAAAGCAGATCAAAACATCACCATCACACCAAAAACCTAAAAACCAGATATGTACAAAACAAAAACTATATACAAAAGCAACATGCCAGACCGAAGCCTAGGAATAATACTTTTTCAAGTAGAGCCCATTTCTGGGCTCCGGCAACTCGTTTCCTTCGAAATCAACCAAGGTATATGCTCCTTTCTTAAGGACTTTTTTAACGATGAAGGGGCCATACCACATCGACTTAAATTTTCCTGCCCCCAAGGCATCCTTGTCTTGGGCATAAACCAAAACAAGGTCACCTTCTGAGAAAGTCCTAGGTTTGACCACCTTATCGTACTGAACTTTAACTCGGTTTTTATGCGCCTCATTCATCGTGGTGGCATCCTGACGCTGCTCATCAAGATGTTCCAGATGAAGGAGACGTTCTGCCAGACTAGAAGTGTCAGGAAGAAGCTCAACAGCTAACTTAAGTGAAGGAATCTCACATTCAATAGGAAATACGGATTCCAGCCCGTAAACTAACAGAAATGGAATAAAGCCAGTTGCAGTTTTCACTGACGTCCTATATGCCCAAAGTGCAGGATATAGCATGATATGCCAGTTGGACCGAGCTTTATCAATCGTCCTTTGAAGAATGGTCTTCAAGGATTTATTTACGGCTCCACTTGCCCATTGGCCTGAGGATAATACGGAGATGAATGCTCCTGCCGGAAACCTAATTTCGAAGCCATCTCAGCCATCATGCTATTCTGAAAATGACTGCCATGGTCAGTGACAATCTCTTTAGGAATACCAAAATGAGCAATAACCTGCTTGAATAGGAAAAGAGCTGCAATCTCACCATCGTTCCCAAAAGTAGGCATAGCCTCAGCCCACTTCGTAAAGTAGTCTACTGCTACAATAATGTACTTGTGACCTTTAGCCGAAGGCGGGTTACAAGTAGTAAAATAAACACCCCACTTTGTAAAGGGACCAACAGTAATGACTGGAAAAAGTGGAGCTGGATGAGCGCACATTTTTCGAGTATATACTTGACACGGATGACATTTTTTTACCGCTTCAACACAATCTTTGAAAATTGAAGGCCAAAAGTACCCAGCACGTAAGATTTTTTGGGTTGTAGCAAGCCCAGATAAATGACCACCACAAGCTCCACTGTGGCAATCATTCAGCATAGCCTCAGCTTCTTCGAGAGTTCAGCAATGTCTCAGGATTGAATCAACCCCTCGACGGTATAAAGCATCACCAATAATCACATAACTTTTAGCCAAGTGACGCATCTTACGACGCTCATCTTTCGAAAAAGAAGAGGGAAACTTCGCAGTATGAAGATACACAATGATATCTCCATACCAAGGATCTTGTGTAGAGATAAGAAACAAATGTTCATCCGGAAAGGACTCATCATAGACTATCTCTTCGCCACAGGGCAACTCGGAGATCAATTCTGCGAAAACCAATTATTTCTTGGACTTGGCAGACATAAACTCAAGATCAAATTCCTGCAAAATCACAATCCATCTATTGTATTTGCCCCCAATCACTCGCCTACTAAGGACAAACTGAAATGGATTGGCTGCTGCCAAAACATAAGTTTTTCGAAGAATAATGTAATGTCGGAGTCGCTGCACAGCATGAACTGCTGCTAAAGCTAGCTTTTCTATCAGAGTATACCGGAGTTCAGGACCTACCAAGCCTCGGCTAAGATAGTATATAACATGCTCTGCAAGAGCATCATCCTCCTAAACCAGAACCATACCGATATTAGATTCTACTGCTGCCAGATACAAAAGGAAATCCCTGCTATAATCAAGTGGACTCAATAAAGGAGCAGAGTTCAATGCTTTTTTCAAAGCATCGAATGAGTGCTGAGCGAAGTCATCCCAAAAGAATGGAACTCCCTTCTTCAACAATCTCATAAATCCCTTTGTAACTTCAGCATAATTTACGATAAATCTCTGCAGAAAATTAGCCTTTCCTTGAAGACTTTGAAGTTGACGAATAGAGGACGGGGGAGGCAACCGAAGTATTGCCTCAACCTTGAAGGGATCTACCCTAATCCCTTCCCTAGACACAATAAATCCCAATAACCGACTGGATGTAACCGCGAAAACACACTTGTTCGGATTCAATCTAATCTTATAGAAACGACATCTTTCAAATATTTGACGGAGGTGAGCAGGATGATCCATCCTCTTCCGAGAATGAGCAGCTAAATCATCCAAATACGCCTTGATAATCCTTTTGATGTCGTGGAAGGCATATGACATGGCCCGCTGAAAGGTAGCCCCAGCATTTTTAAGACCAAAAGGCATCTTCTTGTATGCAAAAGTACCCCAGGGACAAATAAAGGTAGTCTTATGCTGATCTTCAGGACGGATAGTAATCTGATTATATCCGGAAAAACCGTCCATGAAGGAGAAAATCTCATTACCAGCACACTCATCGATAATCTGATCGATAAATGGTGTGGGGTAATTATCTTTAGGACATGATTTATTTAGGTCTCTGAAATCGATGCAAACTCGAATCGTTCCTTGCTTTTTATCTACGGGAACGGGATTTGAAACCCATTCAGTCAAAGGAATAGGGAAAATGAATCTCGCCTTAAGCAGCTTCTCAACCTCAGCTTTGATAGCTACTGCCTTCCTAGGATTGACCGGACGAAGTTTTTGCCTCACCGGCTTAGCGTTTTCATAAGTCTTGATCTCATGCTGGACTATAGATGGATCTATACCAGGCATTTCCTCATAAGACCAAGCGAATACATCCCTATACTCTTTAAAGAGTTCGGTGTAAATTTGAATCTCTTCACGGGAACATTCTGCTCCGATGAAGACATTCTCAATAATATTGGGATCTCTGGAAATTTTCACCGGGATAGTAGGAGAAATCACAGCCATGTTCCCTTCAGCATAAACCTGTGTTGGTGCTAAAGGGTTCAAGACTGGGCGAATAGGACCAGGAGACGGAGGACTTGGAAAACTTGACTCAACTTCGCTTAACTCAGGTAAGAAATAAGACCGATGATGCAAATCATCCCATGGTCTCTCTACACCAGTCATGGCTTCCAGAATTGCCTCTTCAGATGGAAGAGTTGTATCGAAACAATCTTTGAATTAAGAGTCCAAGCCGGAGCCACATCACCATCCAATTCCTCCGGTGAAAGAGAAGCTGGAATGGATTCTGCAGAGTCAACAATAGACTGATAAGCAATCTCAGCTGCAGACATCGGAAATGCCATTCCACCCACTTGACCTTCCGCTAATGTGGCGGTAGGGGAAGGTAAGGTCCAAGGGTCCGAAAAATAATGAGTTCTGAAGAACTCTCTTTGAATAGGAGCCTTGGAGGATGAAATCACATTTATATGCACTGTAGGAGGTGGGATATCGAAAGTACCCATCAAAGAAGAATACATCCCAACCCCTAGATTCTCAATAGGCGCCTTGGTATTATCCAATTTTGGAACAGTTAAGTCAGTAGATGCATTCAGGTCTACAGGAGGACAGTCCAGTTGGTCCACTGTAACAATCCTCCCTTCGTGAGGGAAACAAATAATTCGAAATAATGAGGATGCAACAGCATCCATCTCATAAATCCAGTTTCTCCCCAACAGAAGGTTGTAGTCCAAGCTTGCATCCACTACCTCGACTTCTATATTAACAGTTTTTCCCCCAACACAGATGGGCAAAGCTGGGACAATACCATGGGGTCTGTGAGAATGACCATCAAACGCAGTCAGAAGAGTGGTAGATGGAACAGCTGCAGGAGATCCAATTGTCTTCCAATAGGTGAGAGACATCACACATGTGGAAGCACCCTCATCAACGACCGTCTGAAAAATATTGCATTTCCGGTATGACGATTTAATATGAAAGGCCATATTATGGGGTAATCTCTTCTTAATATTCGACATATCAAATGTGATCATAAGAGATTTCTTTGGATCAACAGCTCCAATAGCAGCGAGAAAAGCACTGCGCTGAGCTGGACAAGACTGGAGCACCTCGAGAGCAGACATAGCACAAGGACTCTGCGCCAGATCTTCTACAACAGAGTAGTTCTGGGCAGCCCTAGCATTTGGATTAATCGTCGCCTACTTAGCAGATGCTTTTGGCATCCGAGGTAAAGGCTCGACAGTAGGCTTTGGAATATGAAGCGGCTCAGTAGTATCAGGAGCACCCTTGGCTTTCGAAGCCTCAGCTTCGCCATAATCACGGGATCTCGTGGCGATATCCGCGTGAGCACTCATCATGAAAATGTTTGACGGAATTTCCCCTTCCTGGGTGCCCCCCGAGGAAGCCCCAGGATTTTGATTTGCGCCAACAACAAGTTGTTGCCCTTGGGGAAAAGGGTTAGTCAGCATAGCCTGGGAACTAGAAGAACCCTGCTAAGCTAACAAGCGCTGAGCATCCTGAATCTTGGGGAAAAGGTGAGTAAGATGGTCTCCATTACATAACTTGCATGGAAACTTCACTTTCTTCTTATCCTTTGGCCCCTCACCACCTTGCTCATTAGACTTTGCATTACCCTTCCCATTCTTTCCCTTTTTCTTATTACGTCCCTTCTTCTTCCCTTCGGATTTTTGATTTCCTTTGGGGTTAGAAGACTGAACGGCATTCACTGACAAAGACTGAGAAGGCGATGACTCAACAGGCATAGCCTGACCAGAAGAAGCAGATTGTATAGACAACTGCTGCAATTGACTAAGCAGTTTAGCTACACCACTATCGATCGATCCAACAAGTCCATCACCATGAGGACCGGGTTTAGGCTTAGACAAGTCTAACTTGGAGCACGGAGCATTAGGCAAATATTTTTGAAGGACCCCAGACTGAGAATAAATTAATTCAAGCTGCTGGGCCCTAAAAATAGCCTGCTCCTTGGAAAATACCCCAGATAGGGATACATCCTTAGAAATTTCTGACTGCAATGATTTCAAGAACCATTCCAAGAGGAATTCACCATGAATATGAGCTTTAATAAGCCTCTTCCTTCTCTGCCATTCCTGAATATGATCAGAAATGTGGGTTGCATCGTCCTGCTTAAAATTAGCCAAGAGTTCAGTCCCGGCATCATAACAGACAGGCAACTGGAAGTGGTTGAGAAATGTAGTAGCCAGATCTCCAAATGTAGCAAAGCTGCCCCCAGCCAACTCAATGTACCACTTGGCAGGGTTTCCCGTCAAGGTGCGCTGAAACAATCTCAACCTAATTGAATCGTCAATTAGGGAGTTAGATGAGCACCAAAGATGGAAAGTGGTGATATGGTCAGCCGGGTCCTCTCCATTCTTGCCTTCAAACTTTGGAATGTCCGAAGCAAGTTTGGTAGGAACCGGAGGCCACCCCGGACTATATCAGATCGGATCGTTAGTCAATTTCGACAAATCTGGAAATTTTAATGTTGCCAGAAAAGGTAAACGAGGAGTAGCTTGAGGATTCCATCCTTGGTGGGATGGATTCCCAACATTCTGAAAAGAATAGCCTGGATTTGATGAGGCACCAGGTTGCCAGAACTGACTCGTAGAAAAAGGAGAAGACCCCCCTCCCAACGAAGAGTTACCAAAGACCGGACCAGTTCCCCCTCCAGAAGTATTAAATGAAGAGGAAAGCCCCTGATAAGGGTTCTATGCATTAGACAGAGGATAAAAAGCCTGATAGGCACTCGACGAAGGGAAATAATTATTCCCTTGATGACCAGCGTAAAACTGATTCCCAACCCCCGCTGACGTAAAGATAGGATTCCCACCAGTGAAGGTTGTCGAACTCTGACCTCCTGACCAAGGGTTAAAACTCTGGGTCTGGGAGGTAAAAGGAAAATACCCTAAGGAAGGATTCGGATTAGGAATATGTCCACTCCCGAAGGGGAACCCTTGGAAAGAAGCTGACCCACTAGCCATGGAAGACATGGGCGTAGATGCAGCTGAAGCGGCAGAGAAGGAAAACGAAGGAATCCCACTAGTGGGCATTCCGAAACAAAAGGGACCAGAATGAGAAGCTTGTGCTTGGGTGTGACCAGAGCCAAAAACAGTAGTACTAGAAGCAATTGTAGATATATCAATAGTGCCCCCTGCTCCTACTGAAGCAGGGGTCTGAATGCCAGCAGTACTCACAGCCGAAGCTGCGTTCCCAGTCGTGGCCATCGAAAGATATGAATAGTATGGAGGATCTTCTGGTCTTGCAGACTTAGGTCCGATGTACTCCACAACAAACAGATAATCAGGAGGAAGAGGAGATGGAAGTGACTCAGAAGATTGAGATACTTCCTCTACTTCTACTTCTTCTCCTGCTTCTCGTGGAAACAAGACTCTAGAGGTGAGCGGAACGCTCCTCACAGAACCGACACCAGAACCAACAACAGGACCTTCAAACCCCTGTGGAGGATCTCTCTCCACTGCGTCAGATACCACAGGGTGGTATTCACCTGCTAAATTACTCCTACGCCTTCTCGGAGAAGGCTCTGCACTCTCGTGAGATAACCCCCAGATTCTCCTCGAACGACGAGGCGCTTGATCAGCCACTTTAATAGATTAATTAGACTCAAAAAAAATATCAAGCTAGGCAAGCTAAGGAGCAAAGAGCACTCACTAAAAAGATACCTGAGATATAACCAAACAAGCAGCCTTCAGGTATTTCCGCTACGGGTGATTAGGACCGGACACCAAAATACAAGAAAGCGAAATATAGGACCTCTCGAAAGTAGTCTGGGATAATTACGACCCAGGCCTACTAGCGAAGGTATCATAAACAGTTACGCCGACCTCCAAACAACAGCCTTTGCCGGCACAAGCACCCAAGCTTCGCAAGGGCACCCCCCAGAATTACTGCTGAAGTGATACGACGTCTGCCTCAAGTACCACGGGTATTCCCCCCCGCAGTCACCTATGTGGAACCTAGGAATGGCAACTATGGGCACCAATCCGTGTCAGAAGTCGGGCGGAACGGTCTTGAGGTTAGATCCAGCAAATCAGAGAGGGGATATCTCTCTTCTCGGCCTTCACTTCCCCTCGCGCTTGACTCTCTGGAGGAGAGCTTTCCCGGTCCACCTAACAGAGTTGGATTTCGCTCAATTAATCAACTTCTATGTTTTCAGTTTGAGCGTCCTTGGAGAGTTAACTCTCCACTCACCTAATCCAAGGCCCTACAACCTAGCTAGTTGGTGTATGACACTTAGTAAAAAACTTTCTATTTGCTTTTAGATTATAACGCTTATTTTAGTTGGCTTTTATTAAGTCAAGGGATATGGAAATGAAACTTGTGGTGTTTTGTGACGCAGAAAAGAAATTAATGAAAACCAAACTATATGCAGATGCAAAATTTGTCTTTCGATGAAGAGAAATTTCTACACGGGTTCTACGAGTTTATATATTTGTTTTCTTTTCGAATAACAAGCTCACACTCACAAAATCTATGAAAAGAC
Organism: Pinus albicaulis; assembly: GCA_034641835.2. Lineage (NCBI taxonomy): Eukaryota > Viridiplantae > Streptophyta > Pinopsida > Pinales > Pinaceae > Pinus > Pinus albicaulis. Next base: position 847,377,850 of record CM076581.1, read on the forward strand.
TAAATGCTTAAGTGCACCAAATGCAAATCACTAAGATGATGTTTACTTCTAAGATGCAAAAATCTATCGAAACAAAGAGAAATTTCCCAAGAATCCTTTAGTTTTATCACTTTTCAGTTGTCCACCAAGCTAATTCCCAAATCAAAAACTCTCAGCATAAAGACACCGAAATGCACTCGAAATAAGAGAAAGAAACCAATGACAATTCCCTTCCCAAATCAAGTCAAAAACCAAAAGCAAGAAATCTCACCAAAGTTCCAAAAAATGGAAGGAAACCAAAACAAAAACACAAAACAAAAGCAAAGGAAAAACAAAAAATTTTTTGTGCTTTTTGAATTTTATAAAAGAAAGACTTCAACAAGACCAAGAAAGCTATCAAAATTCCAAGCCAAACAACTTTGAATTTCAAACAAAACTTCAACAAGAATGCTCCAAATCTTATAGTGCTACTTGGTAGCAAGATTCATGTGAGCACAAGGAAGACAATAAACTCAACAATTCAGCTTAGAAGAATAGCACACCCTTGCAGCAAACAAAAACTTCAAAGAACCAAGAATGACTCTTCAAAAATTGCCACAAGACCTAGTCAAATGAAAACAAGAAAACTAACCAAAAGAAGGCAAAAAATAAAGCGCAAAGCAAGACATAAAGGTAGGAAAGAGTAATTTGAGCAGAAGCTCTCTGTTCTGATTAAGCAGAACAGCCAAGAATCCCAAGAAAGAGATCTCGGTACTCAAACCAGAAATGCAAGCACTAGAAAAACAAGATTTTCCAAACGAGTCAGTTTTCAATCAAACAAGAGAGAAAAAGACTGATAATCACTTCCAACCCAATCCAGAGACCACAAAGATACTGCAAGAACAGACCTTCACAGGCAGACAAGACCAAAAAGCTCAGAAATTAAAATTTTCAAAACTTGCCCAGGCATACGCTACCTATAAGTTATGCAACAAGCGTGCATATGCGTCTGTGTTAAGGGAAACCCGCGTATATGTGGATTCCTCTAACGAAACTCGCGTGTATACGCTACTGCGTGCAGATAAACTAGCGTATGAAAAAGCAAATAAAGAAAAATATAAAAAATCAAGCCTGGATAAAGAACCAGGTCTTCAGTCTGATCAAGAAAAGCTTTACTGGACTGGAAAAGATGATAAAAATTGTTGGAAACCGTGAAAACCACTGAAACCACCCAACAGGGGAATCACAAGAATGTGATCCCCAGTGGAGTCGCCAGTTTTGTTTCGGGAAATAACTCCCTAGAGGTTTGTTGGGTTGAAACCTCCACAGATCAGGGCATGCGATTCAAGAAGGACTCACACAACCATATCCATTCATGAAAAACTATATAGAGTAGATCTAGGAACTTACCGTAGGTCCTATGTTTGTAGTAGATCCCGCAGGGTCCAAACCCCCAGCAACCCTTCTTCCTCCTTAACCTGAAAACCAGAAAGAAACAAGCACGAAGAACTGGTTGTACAATATGTATCTACCCTAAACATTAGTGAAATCCACGTGAAACATTAAATAAACCATAATAAATGCTTAAATAATAAATATTTTCACATATGCAAGCAGATTCCAACACGTGTATTTCAGGAACAAGATGGTTCTTCTGTATTATGAATAGCATGTACAGTAGTAAAAGTGGAGAGATCACCTGAATCCTCCCACGATCTTTGAAGAGACCGCCGTCCAGATTCGTCTCGCCCTTGCCTCGCTAAGACTCCTTCAGAAGTTGTGCACACGAGATGACATATAGATGGATGAACATCTCCTGGAAACAATGGTTTCCAATACTGAATTGGGAAAGTGCGGGAGGCACGGGAAATCAGACTTGGATTAGGGATTCCAACAGAGTATAATATCAATCATTTCTCTCTCCCTTAGGCCATACACATGAGGGCTTTTTATACATCCTCGAAGTAGTTTCAATCAGTTGGAAACAGTTGGCCACGTGCTAGGGTGGTTGAACTACTAGAGTAACCATCAACCCAGCCCGAAAATAGGGAATTTTTATATATTTTTTAATAATTTTAATGGAATACGCAGAAAAGTCTGTATGGACTCGCATATACACACGGAAAAAGCTGGGCATAACCGCGTATGGGATTTTTAACACCTTTTTTTTTTGAACTTTGTCCAAGTCTATGGGAATGGGTGCCCAAGGCCATAAAAACAATCATGAATCACATGAGGGTGAAAAATGATGCTATAACATCCATTACCATTACATTGATTCTCATGGCATTAGAATGAGTAGACCTGATCATTGGAGGGACATGTGGCCACAAATGAGCGAGAGTGAGGAAGAGTGAGGATTATGTGATGATCATTAGAAATATGTCATTTCATAATGCAATGTTTTGTGTAATGTGGTGATGTCGCTTCAAATAGAGGTGGCAATGCCAAATGCAATGCTCTAGAAATTATATAATGACGTAGATAATAAGTCAGATCCAAGGCTCCAAAGATAGTTAGAGAACCAAGCTACTAGAAACCTGTTACAAGTTGCTTGACAACAAGAGCCCATTTCTGAGATTGATTTTCACAAAAATATGTATGTATAGAGCCAATGTTGCTTACAGCTTGAAGATATTCGATCAGTCTTCAAAAAAATGCTTGGAAAACCTTAGATCAAATTTTCACATGAAGATAGTGTGGAGTGAGATCAATGTTAAGACGATCATGCATTTCCAATTGTTCCACCGTTGCATATGAGAATAGCCATTGCCAAACATGAATTGATCTCAATCCTTCTTGCTGATAATAGATTTTTCAAAATAGAAAATGTTGAATAATTTGTCCAATCTTGGTAATTGTCAAGTATTCCATATGTAATTAAGTTTTTTTGCTATATTCAGTTTGCAAGCGTGGGATTTTGTTGGGCCCTATAAGGGCGAGGATATTATACTCAATTTATCAAATAGAAAAATCACCCCTTAATTAGTATTCTCTCTATTTTCAGGTGTTCATCAATGTCCCATGGTATTTCAGTGCACTGTACTACATGTTGAGCCCTTTCTTGACACAACGTACCAAGAGAAAATTTGTAATTGCAAGTGAAGAAAAAGTCACAGAGCCCTTCTACATGTACGTGAAATTCCTTCTCTGATGTAGTGAAAATATGCTCAACCTCAATTGAAGACTTTGATTATATATGATGGAATGAAGGATATATTCAATGAAAATTTCCTAGAAACTTATTTAATACTTGATTTTACTTGCAGATTTATATCTCCAGAGAATGTTCCTATACAGTATGGGGGACTTAGCAGGACCAAAGATGTATATTTTGGACCTCACAAGCCTGCAGTAGAGTTATCCATTAGAGTTGGGGAGAAAATCAATCTTGAGATCGAGGGAGTGGAGGTAATGTACGTCAACAATTGCTCAAGTTTGCAGAGTTTGTGTCAATTCCTGCATTCAAATTTAGCTCTTTCGGCTCAGTTATGTTTCCAATGTACTTCCAAATTTGATGAGTTTTAGTTTTGGATATAAATTTTATGGGTGTTGGATTTGAGATCGAGTTCATCCTCAAGATCATGCGATTGGGATTTTTCTTTGTTTTTGAATTCTCACATTCAAGTTAATTGTTGTTCAGGCGGGAGCAACAATTTTGTGGGACCTCATAGTTTGGAGTATGTGTAATTCATAATGATTTTGTCTTCTCTTCATTGATGAATTTTCCATGTGTGATTTTTGACCTAAGCCATTGCATTATCAATGTGTCAAGGCTCAAAACTCGACCTATATGCCAACTACTTCTTATGATCGTTCGTAGGAACATGAATCATAAATTTTGTAGGTTTAAAATTTATCACAATTTTTCTCTATTGTGGTCGAATTTGTGGAGGTTATCTCAAAACTTATTTAAGGTACCATGGATCTAAATTTCTTATGAAATTTCAACACTATAACAAACTTTGGTGCAAATTGTTGATCAGTCCTCATTTGGTTAGGGTTATAGATGTTAATGAAAATTTTGTGTGCATTCATGAGAGTTGGGTGCAAATGCACAATGTTGTGTAGCATTAGTGTGATAAATATGGGATAGTGCAAAGCATAGTTTTGAAGATTAGTCTAAGTTGACTCGTACCTAATCAACTTAGTCAAGTTTATTGTTGGTTCAACGGTTAATTGTTGGTTCAACGGACAGAAGATCTTGCAGGCACAAATACCAAAGGGAAAAATGGAGCCCACCATGCGGTACTCTTTGTAATTCTCCACCACTGCTACCTTCCATGCTTCCTCAAACTCCTCTCCAACCTCAATATCAGTGCTATTAGTAGCATGAGCAACAACACTATGCTTAGCAGAACTAAAAGAACGTGTTTTCCAAACTGCACGAGAACTAATTCCCTCACAAGTCACCATGTGCCATGCTTGGTCTTGGTGGTTCTCTTCCTTTAACTCCTGGTTCAAATACCATATCTTCATTGGAACCAACACCCCAAACTCCACTATAAAACGATTCACCATTTTGTAGTAGTGATTCACCATTTTTACTAGTGATTTTCCATGATTTTACAAGATAATATAATCTCATGAGAGATTCGCCAAAAAATTATATATACATATTATATTATTAATAAAATCGCCTTCCATTTTTCATATGTATCATGGGGATTCGCCCATTTATTATATATATAAATTTAGGGGGGTTCTTAAAATTTTCCCTGGTTCTGGATGAAGCAACTAAAGCATGTCTAATAGCTAAAGAGGATGATACAATAATTGGTAGCAATGATGATCAACTAAGTAAGAAGTTTGCTACAAAGGTGCAAAGTGATTTCGAGATGTCTTTACTTGGTGAGCTAACATACTTCTTAGGGCTTCAAATATCTCAGCAAGAGAAAGGAATATTTATATGTCAAGCCAAGTACATCAAGGAAATGCTCAAGAAATTTAAAATGGAATATGGCAAACCCATCCTTACTCCAATGGTAACAGGTTGCAAATTGAGCATAGATGACTCATCTAAGGATGTGGATCAAAGGTTGTATAGATCTATGATTAGTAGTCTTCTATATGTAACAGCCTCCCGACCAGATGTTATGCAAGCAGTTGGACAAGTAGCAAGATTCCAAGCAGCACCAAAAGAATCACATATTAAATATTCGCCAGCATTGGAATATCTTCGCTAGAAGCTTGGGATTCTCCTAAGTTCTCATTAGATTTTCCTCTTTCAAAATAAAAAGGGGGAGTGGAAGTGTGTACAGGTCTGCAGGACAGTTGTGTGTCAAGGGGAGTGAAAGTGTGTACAGGTCCGCAGGATGATTGTGTTTTAGAGGGAGTTACCCTTTTCCATTGATGTCAAAGGGGGAGAGAATGTTGTAGGAAGAGGTGTCATGATCGTAGGGGGAGTACTTGTGTTGCCATCAATGCTAAAGGGGGAGATTGTTGATCAGCGGTTGTCATTGATGTCAACCCAAGCAACACCAGGGGCTAACCCAATATTGCATGGGAATTTTTACCTAAAAAATTAATATATTCTGGGTCAATAATGCTTTTGATGGTTTCTACTTGTCGATATGTTTCCGTTGATATATGGCACGCCATGTAATTCTTCACGGTTTGAGAGATATTCATGTTTGAAGTTTGTACCCCCAGTTAGTGGGCTAAAACCCCATGGGGTTGAGGCATGGATCATTGAAAAGTCATAATTAATATTTTTTAAGCTCCTAAAATCCCTCCCACGTTCACTTTTTGAAGCCCCTCAACCTAAGCATTCATATAAATTGTGATCTTCATTTCCTCCTTAGGCAAGGGATTTCGCCATCTGAAACAGGTCATTGTGGAATTTGCGCTCTAACTTTTTTTATACAAAGGCTCAAAAGCTGAAATTTTTATGCGGCAGAGCTGAAATCTTGAGGAAACTGCTGTAAAAATTTTAGATCAAGGTGCACAATATTTTTGGAGATATGATTTGTGGAAGTCAGGGTTTTTGCAGGCTCCTGAAATTCATCTCAAAGAAGTGACCTTGATAAATTCATCATAACTCTCTCTCTGAGTATCGGATTGGAATTCGGTAAAAAGTGACAGATATTTCATAGTCTTTAATTTTCTCTCTATCAATTTTAGAGCCAAATGAATAAACAGTGATACGTGGCACGCCGTACAAGTGCGCTCTACTGAAATAGTCCATAATTAGGGCATTGTGATAGATTGGGTATAAATCTCTCTTGATGAATCCAAATTGGGTCAGACCCATGGCATTGGAAAGAAGACTCAGAGGAATACTATAGAACAAAAAATTAGATATTGAGGATCTGAAATAATAGAGATACACCAGATTCAATATCGAGCTCCTAGAAGACAAGGAAAAGCTAGATCATGTGTTGTCAAGGGTTGCAAAAGGACCATACTTCTATGGCAGCAAAGCAAAGCAAGGTGCAACAGAGGGTAGCATGACAAGAGCAGCAACCAAGGTGCATAACAGTAGCAATAATTTCATCACATGAAGTCTTCAAGTGGGCAGCACTGCATACAATCATTGTAAAGGTATCATTGTACTTAGTCATTGTAAATACATTATTGTACAAATTGTACTAGTGTCTATCTGCCAAGGGTTGAAGAGGTAGTGTTGGGAGGTCTAGGATCATAATTAGGTGGTTGTGTCGAAGTTGGGGTTATGGTCTAGTATATATTCTTCTTCTGCATCATTCTATATCATTGTAAAGTGGAACATTTTCCCTGGTACAAGAGTCCATTCTTCTTTTATTCTTACATAGGGTGGTAGGGTGGTGCTAGGATGAGTTGTAGCTCATTGGGTGTTGGGGCATTCATTCAGTTTACTACTGAAGAATCTTGGGCGTTGGAGCGTCCATCCAGTGGGAGTTGGAGAAGAATGTTTTTCTACATTCTAGGAATTTGGAGATTTATTTTCAATTGGAGTTGAATATTAAAGAATTATTAGAAAAGCATTAGATGGTTTTTTTCCCGGAGTGGGTTTCCACCTTAAAAACTGTGTGCATTTGTGTTCCTCTTGTTTGTTGTTATCATTGTACAAACACCGATAATAATTGAAGATTAACTAATGCTCTAATTGAAAGGAATATTGATTCAACCCCCCCCCCCCTCAGTATTTCCAACATTATCCTCCTATGAAGAGCATTAGGCTCCTCTTTTATTCCTTGCAACAAATTCATAACTGGCACTCCCAAGGATGTGGGAAAAATGGCTTTAACTCCATACACAAACTCATAAGGTGAAGTACCAATTGACCTTTTTGCACACACTCTATCAGCCCATAGTGCATACTTCAGCTTAATATGTCATGATCTTTTGTTTTCCTTCAGCACCTTCTTAATAATTCTTACAATGCTTTTGTTAGAAGATTCAGCAAGACCATTATCTTGTGGGTAATAAGCAGTAGAGTGTCCAAGTGTTATGTGATATTGATGACAAAATCTGATCAACCTCTTAGATTTGAAATCATGTTCATTTTCACTGATGATCTTCATAGGACATCCAAACCTAGACAATATCTTATTCTCTAATAATTGAATGATGACTGAATCATTTTCTTGCCTTGTTGAGATTGCTTCAATCCACTTGGTGAAATAATTAGTTTCTGTCAGGATCCAGCGATGTTGCGCTGAATATGATGGATGTATTTCACCAATAAAATCTATCCTCCATTGTTGGAATGGTGCCTCAACATAAATTGGCATCAAGGGTAAAGGAATAAGCTTTTTCTTACCATCAAAAATCTAACATTCATGGCAGGCAACTATCTTCTTGTAGACATACTTGAACATGGTGGGTCAGTAGTATCCTTCTCTGATAATTTTGTTTGTTGTGGCCTTCCAATAGTGATTTCCTCCATAATCTCATTTATGAAACACTTCAATCAACCTTTCAGCTTCCTCTTCCATCAAATAATTCAAAATAATGCCACTAGTATCTTTCCAATACAAATTTTTATCTATAATGCAATACCTCAGAGATTTTAGCTTCACATACCTTGCTTTTGATTTGGTCAATTCTGCAAGAGCTCTATGATGATGTAAGACAAATACAATGTCTCTGTACCAGTTAGATAGAATATACTTCTCTTCAATAGGAATCAGCTCTTCATTTTCATCTGATAATTCTAAAATTTCTGCAATAAAATTCATATCAAGACAATCAAAATTGGAATGTGCCATCAGCTTTGCTAACCCTTTTCCTTTCACCAATTTTGTAGGTCTAATTTCTATATCATACTCCAGCAAGTTAGCTATTGACTTCCCTCTCTTTCCATCAAGATCATCTTGTGTCAATATGTCCTTCACCACAACGTTAGGTACAAATTCTATGACATGAGAATGTAGAATATAAATTTTGAAATCTTTAATGGCTTTGATCAAAGAATATGCCAATTTTTCAAGAATATTGTACTTCATCTCTGAGTTAGCAAAGGTTCTACTAAAGAATGAAATGGGCTTCTCTATACATTGCTCTCCTTTCTGCAGTGAAACTCTGGCAATTGTGTTTTTTGATGAAAATGTAAAAACCAGATATTCTTTTGAAAAATCTGGGTTAATCAACACTAGAGCCTGAGTGAGTGCCTTTTTAATTTCTTCAAATGAATGCTTTGCTTCAACTGTCCATTTAATATCAGCTCCTTTCTTCAGCATCTTAGTTATATCTTTGACAATCTCAGCAAAGTTGGGGATAAACCTTCTAACAAAATTCACTCTCCCAAGGAAAGACTGAATTTCCTTCCTGTTTCTAGGCAGATCTACTTTCTGAATGGAATTGACTTTGTTTGGATCAATCTTTATCCCATCTTTAGATATAATATGCCCAAGTAATTTTCCTGAGGTTAGAGAAAAAATGCTTTTAGTGGGATTAAGAGAAATACCAAACCTTCCACACTTCAACAGAACTTTCTCCAGATGCTTCAGGTGGTCTTCCTCTCTTCTTGAGAATACAGTTATGTCATCCAGATAGACAACCACCAACTTATCCTTCTCCTCAGCAAAGGAAATGTCCATTTCTCTTTGAAAGGTCGCTCCTGCATTCATCAAAACAAAGGGCATCTTGGCATACATGAATGTCCCCCATGGTGGAGTAAAGGCAGTTTTCTCCTGATCTTCTGGGTGCACTAATATCTTATTGTATTTTGAAAACCCATCTAATATAGACATCCTTTGGGAACCAACAATATTTTGCAGAATTTGATCCATCTTAGGGAGATGGTAATTGTCTTTTAGAGAAGCTTTCTTTAAGTTTCCGAAGTCAATGCAGATTCTGATTTCTCCACTCTTTTTTTTACTGGTACCAAGTTAGCAAGCCATTTTGAGAATATGATAGGAACAATAATATTTTCATCAAAAATCCTCTTAATTTCCTTCTTAATTAGAGGCATGAGCAGTGGATTAATCCTTCTCAACTTCTATTTGAAATTTTTCTCATTTTCTTTAATGGGAATGGTATGCTGAATAATAGTAGGATCATATTTCTTCAAATCAGCATAACTCCATGCAAAAACATCAATGAACTTCTTCATCATCTCAATATATTTGTGTTTCATCTCTACAGAAAGAAATTTAGAAATCTTTATCAATTTAGGCACTGCTACTGTACCAAGATTACAAGTCTCTACCTCTTAATCATCAGCCTGTATTCTAGGAGATTTGAAAACATTATTTTGGTCAAAAAAAAATTCAAGTGGGATAATACCCTTGGGTATAAAATTATTCTTCAGTTGCAAAACTTCAGAATTACCCTTAGTTTCAGCAAACATGTTTTGTTGATCTACTTGTGTGCTTTCAAACTCCTCTTTGAACTCTATGAATTTTTTCACTTGTTCGTCATCTTCAAAAACTTTCCAATAGATGATGTTGTCTGGGATAGCAGGCCTATGGTGAACTTCAACCTCATACTTTTCAGTGGAATGTGCAGGGATAACAAACAGACTTGCAGAAACAACTAGGGAGTCAGCTACTGAGTTTTGGTCCCTAGTTTTCACAATAAATGAATATTCATGACATTTTTCTAACATCTCCATGATCGGATTTCTATAAGCTCTCATCCTCACATCCTTGGTTTGATATACTCCTTCAACTTGTTTAATAACCAATTCAGAATCTCTAAAAACTGAAATTTTTTGGGCACCCAATCTTTTCAAAATTTCTAAACCCAAAAAATATGAATTCATACTCAGCCATATTATTTGTGCAATCAAAGTTTAGTTTAAAAGAATAGAACTTACTTTCATCATCAGGAGTTGTGATCCAAATGCCTGCTCCAGCCCCCTAGGCTTCTAGGTGATCCATCAAAGTGAAAAAGCCACCAGCCCTCTACTTTTTCTTCTCTGATTTCCTTATTTTTAGCTTGCTGATTTTCAATCTCCTGAATTTCTGTTTTCCTTTCATCTTCTGCTTCATCAGTTAGTTCATTGAAAAGAATCATTGATCCTAATTCAGTCTCAACAACATAAATTGGGAAGTTCTGAGGTTTATCCTTACTACTTACCATATAAGCCATCCTTGTCTCTCTGTACAGTCTTCTTTGGTCACAAAAAACAGGAATGGTGGCATATGTTAAGTCCATCTACATGGTACCTTTAATTTTTGTTGCCCAAGACCTGGATAGAAGCATGCCAAACTTGGGTGGAATGTCTGCTACCACAATTTCCATTACCACTGTCTTGGCATGGACTTGTATAAGGCCAACAACAACATATTTTATCAATCCAATGCATTGAAATCTTTTTGAATCAAAAGAAAACAAATCTTTGTATGGCCTAGTGATTTCCAATCCCATCCTTTCCATAATCACCTTAGGCATGAGGTTATGAGAGTCCCTTGAATCCAACATGGTATTGTGTAATGTCATGTCGTGGATACTAAGGCTGACATAGAAAGGAGGTACTTCTTCATTCTCCTCATCTTCCAATATTAGTCCCAAGTAAATGGTAGGATGTTATTCTTGTACATTAATGATGTCTGCAGCTCTTGGTTGAGAATTCAGCATTTTTACAATTTTGCTTCTATACTCATTCACCTTAAGAATTTCTCCAAAAGGGACTGGGATCTTGATTTTGGAAATCTCATTCTCCAAACTAAAAGCAGAAGTAATCTTTCAAATTTATTTGACAGGAGGAGGAGGTGGTGGATCTTTTCTAGCCTCAGCTGCTTTAGGAGCATCTTTCTTGTGTTGTGTTTCATTTGCAGTAATAGGGACATTTATGTTTCTAAGGTTGTATTGCTTCTGCATCTCAAAGATTACATCTTAATAACCCTTAAGGTAATCAGATGGTTCCTCACCTTTTTTTACATCATGATCAGATTCATCATGCTCTTCTTTAGTTAAAAATATTCCATACATGTTTTCATCTAGGCAGTGAATGGAGTCTTCTTTAATTTCAGGTTGAGTTTCATCTTCATCAATTAAGTTCTATTGAAAAGGAGGCGTCACTTGAGGATCAGGCTGATTTCTATTTTCCCTTGGTCTTTGTTGATTCTGAGGCCTTCTAAACTGAGGATTTCTAAACTGTGGCTCATGTTGTGCAGGAGTTACAGAAGCATTTCCAAGGGCCAACCTATCCATTAGTTTTTCCATTGTTTTCATCATGGAGTCAAATTTTTCATCTGAGGTGGAAGGCTTATCTTCTTCTTTCAATTTTGTTTTTCCCATCTTGGACTTTTTAGCTGCTATCATATTAACTTCCACCTTCACAACATCATTTTTCATTTCTTCTAGTGAAGGGGATTCTCTTTCTCTGATTAGTATATAAAATTCATAGTAAAAAGCCTCAGCATATCGTGCTTGAGCTGCTCCTGATGGAGGTTTTAGATGGGAAGGGATGGAGTCATAAACTTTTTTAAATCTCTTTGAAAAAATTTGGACAGTTTCATCTACAGCTCTTTTCAAACTATTGTACTCAGTGAGGATTTGCACAGGGTTTGTTCTATTTCCCCACTTTCTCAAGAAGCTATCCTCAAACTCATTCCAATTATGCAAGCTTCCTGGAGCAAGGGCTTTAAACCACTTTCTGACCTCACCTGTGAAACTCTGAGAAAAAGGTCTCATTTTTACATCTTCATGATCTACCTCCTCCCTGTCTATGAATTCATTAAACTAGTCTACATGCTTTTCAGTTGTAATTTCTTCATCACTTCCCCAATTTTTTATTCTAGCAAAATATTTTCTTGGAAGGGGATTAAGGAAAGCTGGGAGAACAATAGGGGCATATCTATTAGGTGTTGCAAGAGGTGGGAGTGGAACATTTCTAGCCATGATAACAGGGACTGTGGAATTTGCAGGAACAATAGAAGTAGATGATGAACTGTTAGGAGGTGGTGTAGTTGGTCTTTGTAGTCCAGTTACAAATGAACTCCAGTCGGGTAAAAGAAAACCAAACTTTCTTCTTAGCAAGATTTCAAATGGTTTTAATTCCTTCAACTTATCCAAATATTACCTCTCTAACAATAACTTTGATGTGACTGCACCCATAATTCTTTTTTATCTTTTTGGGTCACTAAGGCTGAGGTATCAATACCTCTTCTTTGCAAGTCTAAAACCATCTCAGTAAATTAATTTTCATTTTCAGACCTAAACAAGACTTCATGAATTTTATCATCAAACTTTTTATCTTCAAGACTTCTTAAAACTTCAGAGGACGAAGCTCTTGAATGTGATGGAGTACTTGATTTTCAAGAGCTGCCTTGAATGCCTCTGGAAATTGTGTTTGGATTATCCACTATAGCAGGTGGGTTAGGATCTGGATTTCTCCTCATGTATATCCTTCTCAAAGCCACCTTTCAGCATGAAATTTTGAAATCGAGTCACCAAGGTAGTTGTAGCCTTGAACAGATTCTGAGCTCCTTCTACCTCCAAGAGTTCAGCTTTACTTTTTGCAAAAAAACTTCGAGAAATATGTCTTCAGACTCCCGGCAGACGCACCAAAATTTTATCACCAAATCTATCTTGATTAGCTGCTCATCAAACAACTCATTGTAACTGTTTCAAACCACTTCTAACTAAAGATTATCCTCTTCAGTTTGAGAGGGCTCTCTCAAGGGGGGTTTATGATTTTGAATAATGATAGTACTAGATGGCTAACTCTATGGAATTATAACTTTTTTTTGTATGATTGCAGTTCTAAAAATGAAGGCTTGCTACCATTGGGCTTGTGGAGTCAACATTAGTAATCTTAGTGATAGTGGTTCTTTACATGGAAACTGAGGTAGATAGAGGTTTTTAACAGAGATAACTCACACACATAACATAGGAAAACACAGTAATTTCACCACTAAATGAATTCAAAGCATAATACTTATGAATTAAGAGTAATTAGAGATGAAATCTACTACAAGTGATTAAACATAAAGATTCAAATCAATAACATATCAAAAACCTGATGATAATCTCAGGTCTGGAAAGTAAAATGTCACTTTGTATTATTGATAATGGTCAAAAAAAATACAAGCAGCAATTTGGTGCAAATGTTGTCCAACCCTTTGCTTCTTCGATGTTGTGTCTACAAATACACATTCTTTACAAATATGTATGATCTTCATGATGGCTAGATCCTCGAATTCTCCTATGACACCTTTCATAACTGAAATCAATAACTTACAATAGAAAACTGACAGCTACCTTTTAAAGAAACCAACTCCTAATAGGACTCTATCTCAAATTTATTACATTCCTCTATCTTATCTGTGAAAAAGTAACATGATGGTTACATAATAAATATCACATTCTTGAAGGACACATGACCAAGTTCACCACCACTTACATATTTAAAGCACCCCTAGGTCTGTGGAACATAACCCTGCGTTTTAGGAATGGATGACCTTCATCTTCAACATTGTTTTGACTAATGACCTGGCTACATGGCACTCCCTTTGAGTCATAAATATATGCTAATAAGGTCCTCTGACATGCTAGAGGTCTCCAGCTGGCAAAAACTTCTTTTAAGATGCTCAAAATCCTTTAACGCTCGCTACGAAAACAAGACAGTTTCATAGCGAGTTTTAGTAGCGTCAGAGAAATGGATTTTCCATCCATATTCTTCACTTCTTTGTTGTTCCATCATCTTCATCATGTCATGACACCTTACAAAAATGGATCCCTCTCCTTAAAACATGCCAAAACTGAATTTAAATGCAAAAAGTCACCAACAGGTTTTTTCGTAGCGTATTTCTGGCTTCAAGCCTACGGTACGCTACGAAACTGTGCAAAAAACCAGAAATTGCTCCTTTCAAAATTATCTTCAAAAACTATCCTCCACCTACAAAATTTGAGTTCTCTGCATGTTATGAACCTCCTAAGGCATATTCTATCTCAAATTATTACTCTTGTGGTGTTTCCTCCTCATTTACAATCAGTTGACTAATGGGCTCTTCTACCACAGTGATTTTCAATCCTTTCTTTTCCAACTCCTCATGAATCGGATCCAATTTCTTGAAGATCTTGCACTTTTTCCTTTAATGCCCTATTCTTGGATTGCAAGTGCAGGTTTATCTTTTTTATGTGTTTGACTTCTCCCCTTAGTGGCTGAGTCAACTTTATCAACCTTTCTATATTGTCCAAGGTCTTTGAGACACTTGTGACTTGATCTTCCCAGATTTTCCTCATTTGTTCAAACTGAACCTTCTCAGCTCTATGTTTCTTTGCTTCTTGCTTCAAGACTGATATCTCCTTACCTACCTCCTTAAATTGTTCCTTAAGGGATTCAATTTATGATTTTTCAATGATTTTCTCTTTACCCTTTCTTTGTTTGATAATCAGTTCTTCTTTTGCATGTGAAGATAGATCTATGATGCTTGGTGGTTGGGCAGTTTCATTGATCTTCTCAGTCTCTTTGCTAATTTCCATAACCTTCCTTGCATGTCTGTTCATTGGCTTCCTAGTCTGAAAAATGAAACCAGCATCATCACCTGCAAACTCTATTTTTTTAGCTGTCTTACTTTTCTTTAGCTTTCTTTCTCGATCCTAAATATCTTCAGCTTGCACAATGGGTGATTCTTCAATGTAAATTGCATGAAAGATGTCCTATAAGTTTCCTTTAGCCATTGTTTGGCTCCTAGTAACTCCCTTTTTTCCTTGCTTGTTGATTGTTTGCTTCTGTTTTGCAGGTGATGTTTTAGGTGTGTCAATCTTCTACAAAGGCTCTATCTCTATGCTCATTGGTTCTGGTGGAGATGATTTATTCCCTTCTTCAAATTCCTCTGGCACTGTTGGTGATGGAATATTTCTAGGTTTGGAGGCTCTCTTAGGAGTGACAGCATCAATTTTAAAACCACTCATGAACAGAAAGGAAGTCCAATCTTTGTCTAGTCTCTTCAACTCCTCTAACACCAACAACTTAATCAAACCATGGTGAAAGAGAGAAGATTCATTGCCCTATGTTTTAATTTGCACCTTATGTAACATTTTACCTAGACTTTTGTATAAATAAAAGGGCAAGTCAAGTGACCTCTTACCCACAAAATGTAGAAGAAGCCTAAGATGGTAGGAGTAGACCATGTGAAACCTTCCTTCACAAGTAAAATACTTCTAAATGATCATCAGCAGCTTTGAATAGTTTTCCTTCATGAAACTCCTAGGGATAGCATTTGTCAGATCAATTTCACTATGCTCTAGTTTGATGAACTCTTTTCAATCCTGCATTGTGAACTTGATGCCTTCAAACCATTGTTCCCCTCCTCTAGGGATTCCTGTTGTTGTTGAAATGTTGTCTGGTGTCACTGTAAGGTTTAGCATTCCCACATTTGAAGTTGTTCCTGTGAAACTGTTAGAAAAATCCTTGGAAACCTGTAGATGAAAACCCTACAACCTTTGACAGAATTGAAAGCAACTTGTTCTTATGGAAACTTCCATGGAAGTTGGGTCTTCATTGAGAAAATTCGTGTCCATGGGCTCATACTTGTGGCAATGACCACCTTTGTTTGTTTTCTTCATTGCAGCCATGGGTGCTTTATATATTCTCAGCCTCGCTTGCTTGATGACACCTACAAAGTTTAAATCTGTTAGCAACCTGCTTGGCTCGATGAAGTAGCTCTCCAGAAATCCAATTACATGCAAAGATAAAGCAGAGTATGACAAAAAGACTAATTGGGTAAGGTTTTATGGTTTAAATGACAGCTCATGCATTAATCATGACACATGCATGCTAAAAAGGGTAATGATGACCTCAGACATGGATTTGTACCTTTGAATTAACCATAACAGACTCGAATGACCTCCATCCTAACTACTCCAATCATGAACTAAAATTTCATAGTGAATTTGACAAGACAGACAAGAAAACAGTTTTTTGTAGCGTGATTAGTTTAACTTCTGACAGTTTCTCTACAAAACTATTAGGCACTTTCGTAGCGAAAACTGTTGTTTTGTTTTATAAAATGCTATGAAAAGTTGTAAAAATGACTTAAGCGCCATTTTTAAATTTAAATGCATGGGGAATGAAAACTGACACCATATGATGACTGATGGGAAATGACATGGCCTAAATGGAGGTGGCCTTGCACCTTAGGATAGGTTAAACATGTAAAAAATTGAAATTTTCCTATACGAACTTGAAAGGCTTAAGGAGACCTTATCCTTTTGATAAATGAGTTGTATGACCATGTCAAGTATGTTGGACCCTTGGTTAAACTGAGAGGGGGGGGGGGGGGTGTGAATCAGTTTAATGCAATTATGGTCTTGTAAAAAATTCTCTTATAATTAGTTACATCTTCATTTGGTGATCAACTTAATATAAAATGGAACAACAATCTTAAAAGTGAGCAACAGGTATTAAGCAGATTAAATACAGACTGTCAACACATAATCATCATGCACTGATACAACATATATAAGTGGAAACCCATTAGGGAGAAAACCACATCTTATTATTGTTGTGATGCAAAGTCAAGCTCCAACTCCCTCTCACCACTGATTTTTTGTACGCTCCAACCTACAGGAGGCTACTACCTCAATTCTGCAAGCTACAACTTGCAAGGAAGCTCCAACTCCCATCGATTTTCTGCAGGCTACAACCTATAGGAGGCTCCTACCTCAGCCAGCTACAACTGGACTTCTATCAAGCTACAACTTGACATGGAAGCACCAACTTCCTCACTGAAAAATAAAATCATATGCTGATTTACCTGGATATCAACTCTGTTTTTATCCTTCTTTACTGTTGCCCTTCCAGCCTTCAAATTTTCTTTATATCATCTCTGGATCTTCACTACTCCTCTCTCTGTTCCTTCTTCTTCTTACATTGTCTCACTCATTTCTTCATTCTCTCAACCTTATGCATATGTTCGTAACATTATTTATAGAGGACATCTCATAATTGTTTGCATTCCACAGGGAATTCGAAATGAACAGGTATGACTCTTTGCCTTCCACCTTCTTATTTTCTCGCTCAGCATATTCAAGATGTTACAACAATATATACAATTATTACAGTATCAATTTGGAGTTTTGATTTTCCTGCAGAGACTTGCCTTTACATCACAAACAATAGAAATTCAATAATACATTTACAGTTACAACAAATATATTCAATTTAGCCCTTTCATCTCTTTGCTCGTTGTGCATTTGTCTTTTCTGCTGATGTCCCTTTATCTTCTCTACCTGTTGTTGTATTTCTAACTGTTCTGCACAGGAACGGGTTCTTTTAACTACGAGAGCCTTTCCTTGCTGTGGTTAACCTTCACCGATCTTCTAAACGCATGATTCTGCCCTTTTCTCTGTGTCGGGTCCTTACCCGAGCCTTTCTACCCGCGTTCATACTCTCCTTTCTGTTTTACGTTATATTCTTCCTTTGCTCTCCAAAACGATTTAACAAATGAAATTCACATACTTCCGGACTTGAAATTCTTTAGGTTTCAGCTTTGGTCTTCATCGCGTCTGCTCTCTTTATCGCACTTCAGCGAGTCAGATATCCCATGTGCCTTTGTCCCTCTGATATCCCGATATGTGATGTGCGAAGGGTCCCACCAGGCTGTAATATCGCATTATCGCACTTCGGTGTTTCAGCCGTTCTTTGCTATGTGGATCATTTTCTTTCCGATGCGATTTACAAAGGGAAAGTCCATACTCTCGGACTTCAAATATTTTAAATAATAGCTCTGAGTTGCATCACATCCGTCCCCTTTATCGCACTTCGGTGTATCTGAGCGCTATCTCTTCTGAGTTTTACGATCTGCGATATGCGATGAACTTCGCATCGCCGATTCGCATCGCAACTATGCATTGCATCGAATCTTCACCCCACATAGCATTGCCACTTCACGGTATGTGATGATCTTCGCATCGTCGATGCACGATGTATCGTTGTGTCGCCACGTGTCCCTTCTCATCGGCACATCGCATCACTTCTTTCCTTCGCATTGCAGCTTTGATCTTACGATCTTCACCCCTATGAACTTGCGATTTGCGATATGCAGGCCAAGTCCACGTCATCTCCATGTCATTGTGCCACGTCATTACCACTTCACTGCCACGTCATCTTTCCCATAAATAAATTAGCACTGCCCGATATCAAGCAACGAACTAGAATTCTCTAAATTCCTCTGAATCTTTACACAGAAGTAAATATACTCAAAATTCTACACAGAGAGGTGAAACCCTCCAGGAAATTTACAAGCATACACAGATAAACAAAACAAAACCCTGACTGTTCAAAAAAAAACGTCTTCCTATCTAAACCCTCCTCTTGTAGCCTCTTCCACTTTACTTTCTTTCTCTGCAACAATTTCATCTGAATCTGATTTGTTCCCTTGTCATGGTGTTGCTCCTTTGTGCTCCTTTGCCATCAATGAAAATATTTCCAACAATCTCCCCCTTTGGCATTGATGGCAATACCCCAATGCTCCCTCCAGGACTTCCTCTGCTTGCTTTTTAGAAGATCCTTTCTTCTTTTGCTTGCTTTTCCTCCCCCTTTGACATCAATGGCAAAGGGTTGCACTTTTCCCAGTGTGGGTTCTATCTTTTCATAATACTATGAACTTGAGGACCTGTTCCATGCACTACTCCATTGTTATAGCTCTTTTATTACAATTTAATGACTGCTCTCCTCCTAGAATGATGCTTTCTTATCTGATATTGACTATCTCTTGTCTTCTGCACTGATCCTGTTTCTTGTATGCAACCCCCTTTTTTTTATTTCTAATTTCTAATCATGTTAGAGAGTAACATCTGTAGACACTACCCCTAGTTTGTCTCATAGATATTCGAATGGTTCTTTAGCAAGAGGTTTTGTGAATATGTCTGTTGTTTGTTCCTTAGTTGGTACATATTCCAATTTCACTCATTTCTGTGCTACTTGTTCTCTGAGGAAGTCGTGCTTTATTGGGATGTGCTTTGTTTTTTAATGAAGTACAGGATTTTTTGATATACTTATTGCACTTGTATTGTCACATTTGATAGAAATAGGTTCATCAATGCTTACCTTCATGTCTTGGAGAGTTTGTTTCATCCACATTACTTGTGTGCAACATGCTGCTGCTGCTATGTATTCTGCTTCTGTTGTAGATAGGGATATAGAAGTTTGCTTCTTATTTAGCCATGCCACCAAAATTTTTCCCAAATATAATGCACCTCCACTTGTTCTTTTCCTGTCATCCACACAGCTGGCCCAATCTGCATCTATGTATGCAATCAATGTGAAGCTTTTTCCTTTTGGATACCATAGACCATAATGTGAAGTTCCTTGTAGATATCTTAATATTCTATTGATTGCAAGTAAATGGTTTTGTTTTGGTGCTGCTTGATATCTTGCCACAAGTCCTACTGCCAACATAATGTTTGGTCTAGAAGTTGTTAGGTATAGCAGACTTCCTATCATGGATCTGTAAAGTTTTTGATCCACATCTGTTGATCCATCATTAGCACATAGTTTGCATCCAGTGATCATGGGAGTTGACACAGGTTTGCAGTGTTCCATTTGAAACCTTTTTAACATTTCTTTTAAGTATTTTTCTTGCGAAATGAATATTTATGTGTTCTTTTGTTGAATTTGAAGTCCTAAATAGAAGGTGAGCTCTCCAATCATAAACATCTCAAATTCTGATTTCATTTCTTCAGCAAATCCTTTTGCTAACTCATCTTTGTTGCTACCAAACATGATGTCATCTACATACACTACTACAATCAAGAGCTCATTATCATTAGCCTTTATGTGCAAATTGTTGTCTACTCCTCCTTTCTTGAACCCTTGTTTTTGCAAGTATTTGTCCAGCCTTGAATACCATGCACGAGGAGCTTGTTTCAGACCATATAAGGCTTTCTTTAATCTGCACATATAGTCATGTTTATCTGTTAATGAGAATCCTTTAGGTTGTTCCATGTAGACTTCTTCCTCTAGATCTCCATTCAGGAAGGTAGACTTCACATCCATTTGATATACCTTGAAATCATGATAGCATGCAAAGGCCAAAAACATTTTGATTGCTTCCATTCTAGCTACAGGGGCAAAGGTTTCATCATAACCAAGACCTTCAATTTGTGAATATCCTTTGCATACAAGTCTGGCTTTATTTCTGATTACCTGCCCTTGTTCATTCATCTTATTCTTGAATATCCATTTTGTGCCAATGACATTTTTCCCAGTGGGTCTTGGAATTAATTCCCAAGTATTGTTCTTCTCAATTTGGTCTAGTTCTTCATTCATAGAATTTACCCAGTTTTTTTCTTTGTTGGCTTCTTCAAACTTCTTTGGCTCTATTTGAGAAAGCATGGCTAGGTATACTTCTTCAGTATGTTCAGCAAGTTGTCTTCTTGTCTAAACTCCCACACTCTTGTCCCCAGTGATTTGATCTTCTGGATGGTTCTTTTGAGTGTGTCTTGAGGGACCTTTTGAGTTTAATTCAGTATCTTCTATTGTTTTTCTCAGTTCATCATTATATTGGTTCTCATCTTCATGATCATTGGGAGGATTGCTGCATCTTGTGCTTCTTGTTTTGTTTGGTAGATCTTCATCAAATCTTACATCAATGCTTTCCACAATTTTGTGCATTATTTTGTTGTAGCACCTATAACCCTTACTCTTAGATGCATATCCTAAAAATATTCCTTGATCAGCTCTTGCATCAAACTTCCCTAGTTTTTCATCATTATTTTTTATGAAACACTTGCTTCCAAATACTCTAAAGTGCTTGATTGATGCTGGTTTACCATGCCATAATTCGTAAGGAGTATTATCACAATTTGGTCTTAGATGAGCTTTGTTGAGAATATGAACAGCCGTGTGTACTGCTTCTGCCCAGTAGGTTTGGGGAATGTTCCTTTCTTGCATCATAGCTCTAGAAATCTGTTGTACTAACCTATTTTGACTCTCTGCCACTCCATTCTATTGAGGTGTACCTGCAATAGTAAACTGTTGTTTTATCCCATGCTCAATGTATAGGTCTACAAAATCATAGTCTGTGAATTCACCTCCTCTATCTGATTTGATGCACTTTAGCTTGCATCCTGTTTGATTTTCTGCCAATGCCTTGAATATCTTGAATTTCTCAAGTGCTTCAGATTTATATTTGAGAAATGCTACCCACGTCATTCTAGAAAAATCATCTATTATCAGCATGAAATAAGATTCTCTGCTTGGTGCTTTAGTTCTTGAAGGTCCACACAGGTCCATGTGTACAAGCTGAAGTGGCCTACTCATTGATAGTTCATCTTTGGTCTTGAAAGATGTGCGGGTTTGTTTGCCCAATTGGCAGGATTTACATATGGTATTTGAAGGCTTATTTATCGCTGGCATATCTCTAACTGCATTCTTCTTGCTCAGACTGATGATGTGGTCAAATTTTAGGTGTCCCAGTCTTCTATGCCATAACCACGATTCATCAAGTTTTCTTATTTGGCATGCTTCATTCTCTTCTTCCACTATATAGACATTACTTTCTATTCTAACACCTTTGATCAAGGTCTTTCTTGTGGTGCTTGATCTTAACTCACAATCTTGGGCCTTGAAAAGGACCTCACAGCCTTTATCACACATTTGACTAACACTTAGGAGATTGGCTTTCAACCCATCCACAAATAGTACATCTTGAGCCTTTCCTCTTCCATTATTCAAACCATAGTTTTAAAAACCGGAACCGGTGACCAGACCGGTGGACCTAATGAACCGGGTTTCTAACCGGAACCGGTCTAACTGGGAGCGGTTAGATCTCAATGAACCGGTTTAAAAAAAAATACATTAAATAATAATTTTTTTAATAAAAAAAAACTATTCTTAAGATTTGCAACCATGATTCTAGGCCAATAGAGACAAAATATGCAAAGTTTGCTCATTTATATACCATGCAAAGGTGAATATATCAAAATGGCACCAAGTGCAATACATATCATCGAAAAATACATAAGAAATGAGGCTCCAAATGGCCCATAAAGTCCAAAAACAATGCTACAATCTATGAGGCCATTTGCCTGATATAAGACTACATATTAGTGATCAACAACATAATCACTCCTCATCATGATCAAAATTATCACCACTACTAGACAAGGGATCATCAACATGAGCTACATAAATAATATGGCTCAAAGTTTGAGGACTCATAAAACTCCTCTACAACTTTAGTAGTAGTAGTAGTAGCAAAAATAGACATCAAAACTACAAATCACTTAGCAACATGGTCTCTCATGAAACTCATCATTGATTCATCCCTACTAGAAATGGGATCATCAACAAGAGATACATAAACATCATCTAGCTCAAAGTCTTCAGACTTGGATTGCTCAACCTTATAACATGATATAAATTGAAAAATTTTAACATGCCTAACCAATGATTTTGGTTTGAGTGAAGAGTTCATCTCCTCAACCTTAAAATGCGGTAGAAAAATATTATCATGCCTAACCAGTTGTTTTCCTTTGATTGAAGGGTACATCAAGGTTCTTAAAGGACTTCATGCTCTTGATCAAATGCCAATATCATTCCCTTACACATGATAGAATCAAATGGAAACATTGCAAATTCCCAAACCATGAAACCCTGAAAACCATTAAGTCTGTTGAATTTTGAGTGAAACCTAAAATTCTAGTTTCTCCATATGAAATCTAATGAGGTCGAAACCACTCTTAAACATCGTGAGTCATTTCATGGTAATGTTAAAAATATAAGTAAAAGGATGGAAAATGAAAAATAAAGGAAATGTCACTTTTACTTTAAGAATTTAACATTACCATGAAATGTCAATGCTTCCCTTACCTCCACATCAGCCCTAAAACCCATTTCTGGTCGTGCGTGGGTCCGCATAGGGAAAGAGTAGCTAAATGAACCCCCCCCCCCCTTGGCTCCAAATCAGCCCTAAACCTTAACTGCGGCCGTGTGTGGGTCTGCGTAGGAGGTTAGCACCTAACCGTCCGGTTAGGTCCAGTTTTTTCCAAAAACAGGCAAAATGCCCTCTTAAGCCGGGTTGCTTGGCCGGTTTCGACCGCTGGGCCATCTGACCTGCCGGTTTGGCTGGTTACAGGTTCAAACTGGCTAGTTTTTAAAACTATGATTCAGACTAACTGAGCCTTTTCCTTTGATTTTCCCTGCTTTATCATTGTCGAATGTTACATTTCCATATTTCTTTTCATCAAAGGTTATAAACTTGCTTCTATCTCCAGTCATATGCTTTGAGCATCCACTGTCCAAATACCATTGGCTTTTCTGATCTTGGGCTATTAGAGCCATGTCACACTTATTCAACTTCTTTTTCCACTGTAGGCAGCTATTGCTTTGGCACCTTTTCTGAGAAGTTGGACCACATTCTTTGAGAGGACATTTGGAAGACATGTGTCCGATTTTATGGCATACAAAGCATTTGATTATATTTTTAAATGGATTATGTGTACGAGTGAACTCTCCATTGTTCATAACTCTCCTTGGGGTTTTGAACATCGGTATTTTTCCATATGTTCTACACTCCATGGCTTTATGGCCAAACCCCTTACAATAAAAACAGTACCCATGGAAACGATTAGTGTACCTGGTGAAGGGTTGTCCTCTCCATTTGTTTGCTTGAGGTAGTCTTTTCAATTTTTGCAATTTTTGCTGGTTGAAATTGATTATCTTTGTCTGACAGTATGCAGCAATATGTCCCAGCTTGTGGCAGACAAAACAAGTGATATTTCTCATAGGAGGAAAGAACCTATTTTGACAGCTTCCGAATTTATTCAATTCATATTCAGGATTGTAAGAGCCTTTTTCAGCTGACTGTTTCTTCATTTTGTTCTTTGTCTCTTGATGTTGTTGCTTTTTTTCTGTTTGTTTCATCACACATCAAGTTCTTGCTAGCTTCTGCTTCTGTAGTTCCTTTTTGAGCTGCGTCATTATCCTTTACAGCTTTTACAAAAATGATATTCTTGTTATCTTCTACCTTGGACTTACTGGTTTCTCCTTCATATCCTATCCCAGCCTTTATGAGAGGAGAGCTTTGAGCATTAAGAATATTGTCCAATTGTTCAGTGCTTGTCATTCAAGGAGTGTTCATTGATAATTCCCTTTGGGTGTTTTCTAGTTTCTTTCTCAGCCATACCACTTCTTCTTCCAATTTCTCTTGCTCCTAATGTTTATCTTTAATTTGCCTAAGCAGAATTTCTTCCACCTTCTTAGCTTCTTCAAGTTCTACTTTCAATTGAATGAGGTCTTCTGAATTTGGTACCTCTTTTACACATTTGAGGATAATGTCTTTCTGTTTTCTGCACTTGAGTTTAAGTCTGTCTATTTCCTCCAGGGCACTTCTTAGCTCCCCCTCAAGATCTACCTCACCTTCTTCCTCATCTTCTAGAAGGAGTCCTTTAGACTCTTCCTTGGCCATCAACACAAATTCAGAGGTTCCTTCTTCATTTGAGGATTCATCTGAGTTTTCAGATGCACTGCTATCTTGCTAAGCATAAAATGATATTTTATTGAATCTCTTCCCTTTCTGCCAGTTATTTGTTTTGGTTTTCTCTGTCTCTTGAGTCTGATTCTTTTTTTTCTTAAGAGGACACTTAGATGCATAGTGCCCAACTCTTCCATAGTTAAAGCATTTAAATGGAAGTTTACCTTTATACTTGCCTGAGCCTCTATCCAATCTTCTGACAAATTTGGCCTCTTCTTCATCAGAGCAGGATCATGTATCTTCTTTTTCTTCTTTGCTCTTCTCTGTCTTAAAGGCTGCCTCCCTCACATTTGACTTCCTCTGTGGAAGTCTCATCTCATAGGCTGTTAAGTTTCCAAGTAATTGGTTCATGGTCAATGTTTCCCAATCAGTTGTTTCTTCTATGGCAGAAACCTTGGGTTTAAACCTGGAGGGTAAATATCTCAATATATTTTGTACAATTACACATTCTATAATGGTTTCTCCTAGAGCTTTCATGTTATTTACAATTTCTGCAACCCATAAGAATAAGTTGGCAACATCCTCTTCTTCATTCATTTTTATGTTTTCAAATTTATCTCTATAGACTTGCAGCTTGGAAGCCTTCACCTTTTTATCTCCCTCATGGACACTTTCTAATGTATCCCATATTTATTTGGAAATCTTGTTGTGCATTAATTTGATAAATTATGCCTCACACAAACCACTTAAGAGAACATTCATGGCTTTTGCATTGGCTACAAAATCTAGTTTGGCATATTTCTCTGAGTCAATCTCCTTTGGGGCATATTCCAATTCCACAGCAGCCCAAACTTCTATTCCTAGAGACATTATGTACGTCCTCATTCTAATTTTCCAAAAGGAATAATTTGTACCAGTGAACAAAGGAGCTTTATTTGTTGAGCATCCTGCTAGACTAGTCATCTTGGGGACCTAGGATCTCCTTCCAGTTGTTAAACTGATACAAAAGGAACCCGCTCCAACACCAATTGTTGGACCCTTGGTTAAACTGAGAAGGAGGGGTGAATCAATTTAATGCAGTTATGGTCTTGTAAAACTTTCTCTTATACTCATTTACATCTTCATTTCGTGATCAATTTAATATACAATGGAACAACAATATTAAAAGTGAGCAACAAGTATTAAGTAGATTAAATACAGACTGTCAACACATAATCATCATGCACTGAGACAACAGATATAAGTGGAAACCCATAAGGGAGAAAACCACATCTTATTATTGTTGTGATGCAAAGGCAAGCTCCAACTCGCTCTCACCACTGATTTTCTGTACGCTCCAACCTACAGGAGGCTACTACCTCAATTCTGCAAGCTACAACTTGCAAGGAAGCTCCAACTCCCATTGATTTTTTGCAGGCTACAACCTACAGGACGCTCCTACCTCAGCCAACTACAACTGGACTTCTATCAATCTACAACTTGACATGGAAGCACCAACTTCCTCACTGTACAATAAAATCATATGTTGATTTACCTGGATATCAGCTATGTTTTTCTCCTTCTTTACTGTTGTCCTTCTAGCCTTCAAATTTTCTTTATATCATCTCTGGATCTTCACTACTCCTCTCTCTTTTCCTTCTTCTTCTTACATTGTTTCACTCATTTATTCATTCTCTCAACCTTATGCCTATGTTCGTAACATTATTTATAGAGGACATCTCATAATTGTTTGCATTCCACAGGGAATTCAAAATGAACAGGTATGACTCTTTGCCTTCCACCTTCTTATTTTCTCACTCAGCATATTCAGGATGTTACAACAATATATACAATTATTACAGTATCAATTTGGAGTTTCTCTTTGCCTACGGAGACTTGCCTTTACGTCACAAACAATAGAAATTCAATAATACATTTACAGCTACAACAAATATATTCAATTCATCCCTTTCATCTCTTTTCTCGTTGTGCATTTGTCTTTTCTGCTGATGTCCCTTTATCTTCTCTACCTGCTATAGTATTTCTAACTGTTTTGCACAGGAACGGGTCCTTTTAACTATGCGAGCCTTTCCTTGCCGTGATTAACCTTCACCGATATTCTAAACGCATGATTCTGCCCTTTTCTCTGTGTCGGGTCCTTACCCGAGCCTTTCTACCCACGTTGATACTCTCCTTTCTGTTTTACGTTATATTCCTCCTTTGCTCTCCGAAACGATTTAACAAAGGAAATTCACATACTTCCGGACTTGAAATACTTTAGGTTTCAACTTTGGTCTTCATCGCGTCCGCTCTCTTTATCGCACTTCGGCAATTCAGATATCCCATGTGCCTTTGTCCCTCTGATCTCCCGATATGCGATGTGCGAAGGGTCCCACCAGGTTGTAATATTGCTTTATCGCACTTCGGCGTTTCAACCGTTCTTTGCTATGTGGCTCCTTTTCTTTTCGATGCGATTTAAAAAGGGAAAGTCCATACTCCCAGACTTCAAATTTTTTAAATAATAGCTCTGAGTTTCATCGCATCCGGCCCCTTTATCGCACTTCGGCGTGTCTAAGTGTTATCTCTTTTGAGCTTTGCGATCTGTGATATGCGATGAACTTCGCATCGCCAATTCGCATCGCATCGCATCTTCACCCCGCATAGCATTTCCACTTCGCGGTATGTGATGATCTTCGCATCACTGATGCGTGATTTAGTGTTGTGCCTCCATGTGTCCCTTCTCATCGACACATCGTATTGCTTCTTTCCTTCGCATCGCAGCTTTGATCTTATGATCTTCACCCCTCTGAATTTGCGATTTGCGATATACGGGCCAGGTCCACGTCATATCCATGTCATCATGCCACGTCACCTTGCCACGACATTACCACTTCACTGCCATGTCATCTTTCCATATCATCTTGATTTATTTTCGATTTGTGGGGTCAAGTCCACATCAGCTACCACATCACTTGCCACGTGTCACTTGTGGAGGCGTATCGCGTTCATTCAGGGAATTACCACTTACTAGGTCTTACCCAAGCGAAAACCATTTGTTGGTTTGCAAAAAAAAACCACTAACACTGTTTATGAATGTTAAAACAATGTTAAACCTTCGGAATCCTTAGACCTTCGCAAATATTATAATGCACATTATAATATGTACTGACCTTCGGAAATAACGTTAAAACCTTCGGAAATGAATATTTAAAACCCTCAGCAATGTAATATTATGTTGTGCTTTAAACAATGTTTAAAGCCTTTCGGCCTCATATAATCGAATTCCAAACCTTAATAAAACTCTGCTGCATAAAATTTTGGGTCCATACCTTGTTTTAAACCCCGTGAAATTACCGACATGAACACCGTTGGATCTCCCACAGATCTAATCGAACGTCAATTGCGTTCAATCGACCCCAAAACTTTATCACCCAAAAGCAACGCGAAATGGGTGGTATTGGGCTCGTGACGTGTCGCAATATCATTCGATCACGTTCAAAATGAATAAAACCGCTCATATGCCAAAAGCGACGCGACAACAGTGTGTGGTTTCTCTAAACTGCTTGTCCTTCAAAAATTGTTTTAAAACACGTTCAAATGCGGATTTTCACCATTTCTTCATTTAACTTCAATTTCTCATAAAAACCTCCTTTTCATTGCATAACTCAATAAACAGAGACTGATTATCACTGCACTCTTAACCAAAGAACCAGAGTTCTGGTTTTCTTCCGAACCCTTATTTCAGAGGTTAATAACTCTTGATGCTACATAGAAAACCATAAATCAATGAATTTTCAAAGGGATAAAACCCTCCTTTCTGCTGCGTAACTCAATAACCATAAATAAATTAGCATTGTCCGATCTTAAGCAAACGAACCAGAATTCTCTAAATTCCTCTGAATCTTTACACAGAAGTAAATATACTCAAAATTATACATAGAGAGGTGAAACCCTCCAGGAAATTTCCAAGCATACACAGATTAAAAAAACAAAACCCTGACTATTCAAAAAACAAACTTCTTCCTGTCTAAACCCTCCTCTTGTAGCCTCTGCCACTTTACTTTCTTTCTCTGCAACAATTTCATCTGAATCTGATCTGTTCCCTTGTCATGGTGTTGGTCCTTTGTGCTCCTTTGCCATCAATGACAATATTTCCAACAAAGTAATGTTTCACATTTTATGAGTGATAACACCAGGGTGCAAAACCGAGAATGCCCTTTAAGAACTTCCCTTTAATGTTCCAAGAGTGTCACACCAATTAATTTCTTCTTGATTCCAAGGGTGTCAAGTCAATCATTCCCTTAAAGAACTTATCTTGAAGGGAATGTGCTTCCTCAATTTATTTTGCAAATAATGGCATGTGTTTCCTCAGTTTATTTTGTAGTATTAATGAAGGTATTAGAACCTAAGCTCTTTAAGCCTTCTAGGGGGTTGAGGTAAGGTTGTCTCTTATCCCCCTATCGTTTTCTCCCCGTAGTTGAAGGTTTGAATAGGTCTTTAGATAATGCAAGAAGAAGAGATTACTTGCAGGGCATTAAGGTGGGCTCCAAAGATATATTGACTTGTCTCTTGATTTTTTATGATGTTTTTTTGTTTTATTTGGCTCTACTGGACAATTGAGATATTTTAAAGATATATTATTGTATCACAAAATTTCCAAGAGGATAGAATTTAATGTTTCCAAATCAGCCCTATATAATTTTGGCTTGGAAGAAGGTTTGGAAACTAGAATTGATTGATATTAACCCTTTCCCCTTTCAAATATTGATGACAGGGTCAAATATTTATGTTTTTATATAAAACTTAATAATTATGGGAACATTGATTGGAACTAGTTGCTTAGGAAAGTGGAGGAAAAATAAAAATTCAAAATGGTGCAACCACTTTTTATATAAACAAAGGAATTCGATGTTGATAAAATATGTCTTGGAGGCTATCCCACTATATTGACATACCTTGGCTCGCATCCCCAAAGGGATTCCAGAAATAATCAAAAGGTATTGCTTCAACTTTCTTTGGAAAAAAGGTCTTGACTCCAAGGGAAAACATTAGGTTAGTTGGAGGAAATTAGTCATTCCCAAGTCTTTGGGTGGATGGGTGATGAAGGACACCAATTTTTTAGGAAATCGATGGAAGAAAATTATTTTTGAAACATGCTTACCAAAGACAACTTTGGATAATAACTCTAATTCGAAAGTACATATTCTTGGGTATTACCTTGGATTGGATAAGATATAAAAGGAAAAGCTTACAAAATATCTAAAACTAATGGAAGGTGTTGGTATGTGATCCAAGTGGATATCGGTGTCCAATCGCCTATTCCACCTGGACCTCTAGTTGGTTTCACCAGTTTCCTTGTTTATGGCATAGTTTACTATTTTTAGAATTTTTCGACTCTTGAACTTCTGGAGTTGTTTTGACCCCTAAACAGTACTTTTTTAGGTCCGCAATAGGGTCATAGGCTTGGGAATGTCAAAAATATTTTAGTACTCAAATATATATTTCTAATAAGGTATCGTACGTGCCAAACAAAGATCATATGACCAAGTTATGACCCCGGGAATTTGGTTTCCCAACTAACCCCAATGGGGCCCACAAACTCTTGGTGCTCCATCTCTTAGGGTTAGGTTTTTGGTCTCTTAGGGTTTCCCTTTGATGTTATGTAATAAAAAGGCCCTTGAGCCTCATTGTAACATGGTTCATAAGCATGTAGTCACCACATATCTTCTCAGACATAAGCTATTATCACCCGAGCTAGTTTATTTCCATTCTATATGTAAGCATATTATAGTTATTTGATATTAATCAAATGAGAATTTATTTATGTTTCATCTCTGTGTTTATGTATATATTTTTATTATGTTGTGTTCCTGCATAATTCCATATCAGTGGTATCAGAGTGGTCTTCTCTTTCTTTCTTTTTCTTTGGACGTCCCCAACAAGGTCGGGGTATAAGGAGCTAGTGCTCAAACTAGTTGAATCATTGCAAGACCGGCCTCGCAAACCCCGACGCCCTCCCGTGGAAAAAGAAAAGAAAGATGAGGGAGAAAATTATTCTTTCAAAATATTTCTCAAAGAAGCCCTTGAGCGACAAAGGAACACGATGATGGACAACCTTCCCTAGATCCTTCAGCAGATATCCACAAGCGACGCATCTTCATCTTGTAGACACTCTATAGGCACCACTCCCTTTAAGGTACATATCAGATTTAATATCCCCATATTGGAAGGCCAAATAGATGCAGATATTGTAGATAAATGGTTAAATCTGTTAGAAATATATTTTTCGGTTCATGATTTTTCCAATAGAGAAAATATTACTTTTTCACTCCCCAAAGTCACCCCCCGCGTCAAATACTGGTGGGAAACCCACTATGGGAAGAAGGACGAGTGGGAACCCTCACCATTTTCAGGTGCGCCCACTTGGAATTCTTTCTAAGATGCCATCAAGGAGCAGTATTACCCTGTCAGGAGCTATGAAGATAAATACATAAAGTGGAACATGTTGTGGCAGGGAAGGGACCAAGACATGTCAGAGCTCACATATATTTTTCATACCCTCCTCACAAAATTGGGTATCAAGGATTCTTAGCAGAATCTGGTACTCAAGTACTGGAATTTTCTACATAATTAAATATAGGATGAGATGGAGTTCCTAGACATCTCCTTGCTTGGCATCGCCTATCGATACACTAATAATATTGAGAAAAAATTTAAATAGAAGAAGCAAGATTTTGGATATGAGAATCTGAAGCAAGAGAAAGGTGCCCCCAAACCGCATAAAAAAGGACAAGGCCAAGGCGAGGTGACCCAGGACAACCTATCAAAGTTGAAATCAAATAAAAACACCCCAAAGACAAAGAAGAACATGTGAAAATGGTGTGAGTTCCATAAGAGCCCCACTCATAACATAAGTGAGTGTCAGGCCAAGCAGTCACTAGTGGCTGAGTTGAAGGCTTCAGAGTCAGATGCAAGTTCTGACCCTGAGTCAAAACCTGACAAGGGGAATGAAAAAGGGAAGAAAATTATTGACGTGGAGCCCACTGCCATCGTTTCCACCACCAACATCTAGCAGATTAATCCCAAATATCTGGAGTAGGGGGAGCGTCTCTTCCACTCACAGATGTGGGTGAAGGGTTCTTCATTGCAGTTCATTTTCAACAGAGGGAGCCAAAATAACTCCATTTCAATAGAGGTCGTGAAGCGGTTGGGCTTGTCGACCACACCACACCTGTAGTCATACACCATCAGGTGGCTTCACCAAGGACGAGATCTTCGTGTTAGCCAGAAATGTCGCTTCCCTACAGCATCAAACCCTTCACATATGAGGTAATGTGTAATGTTGCTCATCTTTATGTTTATGATGTATTATTGGGCCAACCATACTTGTGGAAGCATCATGCAGTACATGAGTCTAGGCCTCACACTTTTATTATTAATTTGGACAATAATTTGTACAAGATACTGAAGATAGCACCACCTACCACCATATCTTTGATCGTTGCGAAGCAAATTAGTAAGATCATTTCCCAGACCCAGAAATTTTTCTTCCTTATGATTCACCCTCAGGGAAAGAAGAAGATTATGGCCACACCCACGGCCTCCAGACAAGGCTCCTCCATACAGAAATAGCAAATGGACAAGGTTATGGAGGAGTATATGGACATCTTCACCTCACCCACAGGGGCACCCCTGCACTATCAGGTCAAGCACTCCATCAATTTAACCTCAGGCACACTGCCAACTAATGGACCGATCTACCGAAACTTGGTTCTAGAGAATGATGAAATCAAGAGGAAGATTCAGGAGTTTTTGCAGAAAGGGAAAATTAGGTCGAGTTCATCACCCTGTGGGAGCCTGATCGTGTTGGTACAGAAGAAGGATGAAACCTGGAGGCCTTTTATTAAATATCAGGCACTGAATAAGATCACTATCCAGAATAGGTATCTAATCTCATGGATTGATAACCTTCTGGACCAGCTCAAGGGGGAAAAGTATTTTAGGAAGATTGACTTAAATTTTGGTTATCACCAGGTACCAATCGAACCCTTTGATGTGTGGAGGATTGCCTTCAAATCCAAAGAGGGCATTTTTGAATGGTTGGTCATGCCTTTCGGGTTGAAAAATTCCCCCTCAATATTCATGAGGTTGATGGAAGATATATAGCAGCCCTTCACCAAATCAGTTATGGTAGTTTATTTGGATGACATCCTGATGTTCAGTTAGAGTTGGGAAGATCACCTACACCATATTCGCCAGGTCCTCCAAACCCTGCGACAACGCAAATTGTGTGAAAATTTGGAGAAATGTACTTTTGACATGACCCATGTTCAATATTTGTGGTACATCATTGATGAGTAGGGTGTGCATGTTGACCCAGCCAAGATATAAGTTATTCGATATTAGTCATCCCCAACCAGTCTAACATAAATCTATAGCTTTCTGGGTCTTGCCAATTTCTACCGCAGGCTCATGTTGGGTTTCTCTCATATCACTTGGCCTTTGATTTAAATCACCAAGGGCGGAGGGAAAGAAAATTTATTTTGGTATGAATCCCAAAAGAAGGCATTTTTTGAGTTGAAGCATCGCCTCTGCTCTACTTCAGTGCTCACATTACCAGACCTACAGCAACCATTTGAGATTGAGATAGATGCCTCCAACTATGCTATTAGCACAGCTCTTACTCAACAAGGACATCCAGTAGCATATCACAGTGAGACACTTTTAGACACAGTCTGAAAGTATCCCACATATGAAAAATAGATGTATTCCATTGTGAAAGCATACCGACAGTCGAAGCATTACATTCTAGGGAAGGAAACGGTCATCCACATCGACCACCAACCCCTGCAGTTCATACAGACACAAGGAAATTTGTAGAATGATCGTCATCAGAAGCGGTCCACATACCTACAAAAATTCCATTTGAACATTAAGCACAAGAAGGGAAGCACCAATAGTGTTGCAGACTGCCTCAGTCGATCATTGGTCATAGCGCTGACTACTATGCTAGACTCTTGTGGACACGAGAATTCGAAATGGCCACATCTTTACAAGAGTCATCCAGAATTCGGCACCCCATATCAGATGCTCCTAGAAGGTAAGAAAGTTCCAAAATTTCACCTCCAAGATGCATTATTATTCCACCTGGGAAACCACTGTGTTCCTTTAAGCGAGTGTCCCAATATGATTTTTGAGGTGTACTACATTCAAGTCGCTATACATTTTGGGGTAGAAAATATAGTGGTATTGCTGCAGAAGTATTTTAATTGGCCAAACCTTCGACAAGATGTTCGAAAGCACATCAGATCCTGCACTTCATGTACCACTTCCAAAACTACAATCAAGAAGCAAGGCATGTATACTCCTCTGCCTACTCCTATTTGGATCTAGGAATCCATCTCCATGGTTTACATGTCGGGCCTTCCTTCTACCAAGCATGGCAACGACTTTGTTTTCGTGGTTTTCTACATATTCTCCAAGATGGCCCTTCTGGCGACTTGTAAGAAGAGTATCGCAGCAAAAGCCACTGCAAAAATATTCTTTGAACGAGTGTGGATACACTTTTGGATCCCACAATAAAATATCTCAAATCGGGATAGTAGGTTCCTAAGTGAATTATGGTCAATCCTCTGGTCGTTGTTGGATACCTAGCTCACTAAGTCCACAGCCTTCCACCCCCAAACTGATGGCCATACAGAGGTCGCTAATAGGATTATCATGCACATCATGCGCATGTACAACTTGAAGCATCCATGCACATGGGACGAAATCCTCCCCTATGTCCAGCAAATCTAGAACATAGCTCTCCACAACTCAACTGGCCACAAGCCCTTTCAAGTGGGACTGGGATTCTAGCCACTATGTCCCATTGATGTTTCCATACCACTTCCAGCTACTCCGGAAGATTCGGCTCATGTCCATTCCAAAGTCGACAGAGCTAATAGATTCATTGAATGCATTCAACACATCTACCAGCAGGTCCATGACATATTGGATAGAAAAAATGCTAAGTACAAATAGCGCCATGACCAGCATCACGTGCCACACAAGTTTTAGGTGGGCCACAAAGTTTGCTTACATTTGTAGAAGGAGCGCCTCACTAGGGCCTATTAAAACCATCACCCACTCCAATATGGACCTTACACCATGTTGTGGTAAAACACAACCCCCCCATTTTTGACTTGTTCACTTCAAATAATGGGGACCCTTTCTATAAACAATTTTGGCTAAGCACCTTTTAGGATTTTATTTTAATGATTATCCTACGCTTTTCTTAAATTTTCATTTTCTTTGGATTCTTATTTTTATTATTTTGTTAAAATCGATTTTTAATAAGCTTCCCATTGATGCTTGTTTTACCTCCTTTAGTCCAGTGGTTTAAAAATTGTACTCTTTTAAAGTCCCATCATTTATCTAAGTATGGGTTAAAAATGCTATTTTTATTCTTTTTATTTATTTTCAGAGTAGTTGTAGTTTAGAAAAACTTAATATTAAAAAATATATATTACTATAAAAAAATAAATAAAAATAAATAAATAAAAATCTCGGGTCCGTCGCAGATCGCAGATCGCAAATTTCAGATTCGTCGCAGATCACAGATCGCAAATTTCAGAATCCGTCACAGATTGCAGATCGCAAATTTCAGATTCGTCGCAGATAGTAGATCACAAATTTCAGAATCCGTCGCAGATCGCAGATCGCAGATCGCAAATTTCAGAATTCGTCGCAGATCGCAAATCGCAAATTTCATATTCGTCGCAGATCGCAATTTCGCAATTTCGGATCCATCGCAATTTTTAGAACATGCACATTTAAAAAATCCTGATCCAAGGTTCTTGCGATATGCGATGTGTTAAATTTTTTTTAATATAAAGCTTTTGTTTCACCTCACGTCACCCTCACCTCACACTCCACTCACCATATCCTTCCACAAACTTACATGGATGAATTAATGAGTTTGGATTGATTCCAATGGTTTGTAAATTAATTTTTATATTTTTATATTATTAAATAATTATATCATAATTATAATGTTTATTATAATTCTAATATAATTTGAATTATAATATTAATCATATTTAAATTAACTTTTTCAAATCATTCGTATATTAATTTAATTTTGTAACTTAATTAATTTCTAAATTAGGTGATAATTAATTTAGAATTAATTATTAAATAATTAGAATCTAATTTAGGATTAAATTTCTAATTAAAAATTCTGATTTTAGCCCAGCAAACAGAATTTCCAGATTTATGCCAGATTTGACTCATCAACTTTGGAGGCTCATAGATTGAGTTTTATTTGGCCAAATGAGGCCCAGGACGGCTCATTGGAAAGAGAAAATCAAGGAGAACATTTCTGAGGAGGTTTCAATAACAGATTTGATCATTTATTGGGTCAAAAATCGGGCAGAAGATCAAGCTCCGAATTTCTAAAAATAAAATCAATTTTCTGAGTTTTGTTTTCTTCATTTTCATTTTGTCCAGCCTCTTCTAATTGCAGATTCATGCATCAATATATCTTTGGTTAATTAAGATCGTTATCAGTATCAATAAGAAGCTCAAATTTCCTTTTTATTTATTTAAATAGAATTTGATTGGATTTGTTTTAATGTTAGAAATAATATTTGGATTTTATTGTTGCATCTTAATTCATTTTAATTTTTTTTTGCAGGAAAAAACAATAGAAGGGATATTGAGGAAAAAGATTTCAATCAATGAGAAGACTCCAGCAATTAAAGATTGGAATTTTTGAGCAATTAAAATTGGATTGGGCATATTTTGCTTCAACAAACTCTCTTCTAAAAATACTTTTGGAAAGATTATAAATTGCAGATTGCAAAATGTAAAAGAGGGTTGCTCTCCTCTGCAATTCCAGGCTTCTAAAAGCATTTCTGTTATAGGAATTTAGAGTTGTAGATGGGGAGGAGAGAAAATTTCAGATCTGAACATTAATGAGGGTTTATTCTTTATATCTTGAATTATGCATGATGGGCAGAGTTTGCATCTCTGCAGCTCTTGTCTTGAAAGCAGAAATTTAAGTAATGTAAAGTACTGTTAGAGACCAGGATCAGAGAAACAGATTCAATTAACTGGTATTTTTGGCATTTCTGTATCAAATACCAGTTTCATTTTTATGTTAATAAAAATGTTGTTTCATTTTATTCATGTTTTGGCATTTCTGTTGATATGGATAATTTGTCTCAAATTGTTATGTATCTCTGCTCTTATGAATTAAACTCTGATTTCTGAGTAACCATTGCTCAGAAATCTGTCTTATAACACTAATTTATTAAATAGTAATGTGTTGTGAATTTTTTTCACATATTATTGTTTAATTATTAGTTTGATTGATATGATAATCGATATCATTTTTGTGAATTTCTTCCGGAGTGTTGTTGATTAATTATTTTAGTCAAATGGTCTCAATAGAATGTGTTTTGGTACTCACAAATGTGAGCTAATTGAATTTCTTCGTTAGCTTAATATTAATTTAAAACCAGACATATTTTAATTCTCATTATTTAATCATCTTGCTCTTAGTTGGGTTAGATTTTCATCTACCTAATTGAGATAGGATTTAGATTAGTTTCTTTTTTCTTTCATTATAGAATAAGTTTGCATTTAGATTAATTTCTACATTCTTTTAAGCCCTCTTTTCGAAGAGGAAAAATCTTAGTTGTGGTTTGGCTGAACCCAAATCAGCTTAAGGGTTATTCTCTTGCGTGATCAGCAAGAAGAATTGATCTGATATCCCTGTCTATTGGTGGTTAACGATACATCATAAACCAATAGCGATAGGGAAAAGGTAACTGGACCTAGTTAAACCAGTCGGAGCCACTAATATAAACGGAAAAGGAGCTGTATTAAGGTCTGGACCGAGTGGTTATCCCCCAATGTTGTAGCAGCGATTTTTGAGGCTTCAACATTTTTGGCGCTAGGAGGAGGGCTGAAACTTGTTGTCTGTTGGAGTCTTTTCAATTTTAACATTTTATTTAATCACGATGGCTCCTTTTAAACTTCCAATTTGGAGTTGTATCCATGGACGTGCATCTTCCAATACTCCACCCGAAGTGGTAAGACTCTTGTCTCAGGTAAAGTTTAATGGTGAGAGAAATTCTTCTGCTTTTAATCATGTCCTTCAATTTATTCAAAATGTTTCAAATTATGATTTTCAAGGAATTGATGAAAGCATTTTATGCAGAATTTTTACTCTCACATTTGCGGCAAAAGCCAGAAACTGGTGTAGAACTCTTCCGGTTGCCTCAATTCACAACCGGGATCAATTTGTTACAATTTTCGTTTGTAAATTTGACCGATATGATTATGATCAGGTATGTGATGAAATTGAATATCTACGAAATGAAAATGAGTCTGTTAGAGATTTTAATATTCGATTTCATTTGAATTGTTTAAAATTTAATGTCAAAGATGAACCTATGAAAGAAGAATCACTAGATTGGTTTGAACATAATTATTCTATTCCCCCTAGTCCTGATCCATATGAAATTAGTTCAAGCTTTGTTCCATCCCCTTCTAACATAAATGAGAATTCCAGTTTGGGTGTGCAAATAAATTTTGATGAAGAGGTTTCAAAAAGCTTGGAAAATATTTCTAATCAAATGCAAGAAGACAACAACAGCGATTTTGGAGAAAGAGCCGCCTTGAAATCTGAAAGCTACTTTGAGGTAAATTCAGAAAATCAGATTGTAAATCAGCAAGTGCAAGCAACAATCAAAGTAAATAATAGCATGCAAACAACTGTACAAATTTCTGAATTTTTCCATGATGAGCAAATGCCGAAATCAGAGTAGCAAAGCAATCTTCTTCAAAAAAGCATGAGCACACAAAGGAATGATCTGGAATTTGAAATT
Source organism: Pinus albicaulis (assembly GCA_034641835.2). Lineage (NCBI taxonomy): Eukaryota > Viridiplantae > Streptophyta > Pinopsida > Pinales > Pinaceae > Pinus > Pinus albicaulis. Next base: position 847,416,461 of record CM076581.1, read on the forward strand.
TACAATGAGCATAATGTACAAGAATTCTCAAACTGAGACATTTTTAAGTGCATTATTTCAGATTCACATTTTTCCCTTTATCCTGATATTTTTAATGATGGTAATTTTTCCCCTCTTGGTATTAATGATATTTCAGAAATTAAAGAGGATAATCTAAATGAATTACCATTAAGTTTTTATCAAGATAGAAAAGACATTAATGATCATTCTTTTGCCATTAATGAACATCAAATTCTTGTCCCTCCTTGTTTTGATATACTGGATGAGATTGAAGGGAAATCCAGAGAATCTTGTAAAGTCATTTATGATAATTACTCTGACATTGAAGATGTTGATTTTTCTCGAGAAAATCGTCATCAGAAACTTCAAATAACATCTGAGAATGAGAGACATTTTAATTTAGAAATTATTCCAACCAATCCTCATTCTAAAGAAGCAAATTATCTTCATGATTTCACTATTCAAGAAAATATTCCAATTTATGATTCATATCATGATCAAGCTTTCATTCTTGTTCATAATCATTATTCCCCTTCTAATTCACAAGTTAGAATTCAAAATTACTCAAATTCCATAATTCTGGCCAATCCTTGTGAAAAAGAAATTATTTCAAAACGATCCCAATTGTGCTGTAACATTAGTTGTACAAATAATGATTTCATTTTATTTTTGTTTCCTCACTTATTTTGTATAAAATCAAATTTATTTTTAGATTTTAATTTTCAGATTTTTTGTACATTACGCTGGCATATTGAACACTTTACTATCAAACATTCAATTGATACATTGCCATGTTGGAAAATTGAAGTTTTATATTATAATCAAAGCATCAAAAGCTATTTCAATCAATGCTAATGTTTTATCAAAAGCTTCTATATTCTCAAAGGCAATATCAACAAGAGAATGCATTTTTAGAAGTCTGCCATCAATCCAATTTAATTAATAATTTTCCATTTCGTTTGAAAGATTTCCATTATTTTTTCATTAATTCATTTGAAAAATATTTGGAAATTTTTCCTTCATGGAAGATTGTCAATAGCTTAACATTTACACATAACACTAACAGTTTCTTCCAGGCCTTTGAATCTAAAATATCATATCCACAATCTGGCCTTTCATCTCCTCTTTTGAACATTTCCCAATTATTAATAGAAATCCATCTAGATTTCTATGATCCAATTGATATTCAATTGGAAAGAAAATTTCATAAGAAGGAGATTTTAGATAAGCTTCTAACAATAGTTGTACATTCTGATTTCAGGTTTAATTTTCTTAGTTCAATTAGATTTGTATTTTTATTACTAACATTTGAATTGTACATACATGCAGGGATTAAAATGAGAAAATGGTTACATTGGAAATATGACTATACCTAGTCATTTTTCAAGTATATGGTTAGAATAGGAGTAGAATTAATTTAGTTAGTTTTATGTAGTTAATTTATTTTTTCTGTAGATTAAAAATAAAACAAAGCAATCAGCCATTTTCATACATGTTCAGTGAAAACATTTTCTCCCAATCAGAAAATTTTAATTCTTGCTTTCCTTTTTAATTTTCTTACAGCAATACCTCTACTCTGTCTATTTTGGATAATGTCTTGATTAAATTTAATTGAGGTTGCACTTGGAATCTATCCCACGAAATAAATGACTATATATGATAAGCTTAACTCTGAATCAATCATTATTAGTCAGTCTAACCTTTCGTGGTAATCATATGAAGTTCATATTATCTTCCTCAAAATTTGCTAAGCTGACCTTTAGATGTCCATTTTGCTATGTGCACACATTCAAATCCATTTTGACATTTTTCCACAATTAGTGGCTTTATCCCATTCAGACCTTTAGTTTATTATCTGATATTGTAATACACATCATATTCATTTACTAAAGGAATTATTGAACAGTCACTATAACAATACAGATTTTTCTCAAGTTAATTTGGAATGTGCAGAGGTAATAAATTGTTGTTGCAATTCAAAAAAGAAGTATAGTTTCATATTTATTTCTGGTAAATTTTATATTTCCTGAACATAAATAAGTAGATTTTATTTAGGTTGATTGCTCACTCCGATTTAGAATAAATAATGAGATGATTTTGAACAAAGTCCTAATTTTGATAAATCGAAAGAAAAATTTGAAGATTCATGAGGTAAAATCTACAGACAATTTCCTTCCAGGTATGCATTTACAAGTTCATTTTCATCTATCATTAGTTTATCTTTTCTTTAGTTTATTTTTGATACTTTTTCTGTTTTAATTGCAGGTTTTCATTTGTTTTCAAAACTTGAAGTAAGCAGCAAACCCATTTTAAAATTTGCAACAGGTTCAAGGAAATTTTATTTGAGATTCATTAGAATTTGAGCATTCTTTAACTTTGTTTTTATTCATTTGGGAAACCCAATCGAAATTAAAAATAATATCATAAGATTTCATCGGAAGTAGCTCTTAGCAGTTTTGATAAAAAATTGTTCATAAAAGATCTTTGATGTATTACCTCACTCATATGCCATTGCAATCTCCGGTGTGATATTTTTCAATGCATGCCTCTAAGCCATTAACACTTAATCGATATATGGCATAGCAAGAAAAATAAAGGTGAAACTTCATGAAGAAGAAACATGTGATGTGAATCATCCAATACTATTATATGCTATTTTAAAAAAAAAAAAACTAGCTGACAGTAATCTCTACCATGGTGTTAATGATTATGACCTATAAAAGATATTTATATTATTTATTTTCTAGTTTCGATTTAACATATAATTTGCAATTAAATATGAATTCACATCTCTTTATTTTCATATTTAAATTTTATTATCATGGATGAGGTCTTGATTCTGGACAATTTATAAAATCATGGAGTTTATATGAAACTTATAATATTTTGAGAAACATTCGTTACTGCAAATTCGCATTTTCATTTTTGATGCATTTCTTTGAGCACTAAGAATTCCATTTTTACATTTTACTGCTTGCTTTAGTGTAAATAAAATAAATAGTGATTTTGGGTTATAAGATTTTGGTTAGTTTGACTTCTTCATTTTTTTAATGTTAATTAAAAATAAGAAGCCACATAGTTTGAGAAACTATCTTTGCAAGATCAAAAGCAATTTCCTAACAAAGCATTCATGTACCCTCTTTCATTAATTTCCATTTTGTTACTTTAAGTTTCAGTTTTGTTTTTCTGATACATGAATCTGTTTTGCAACTCTTCATAAAAGGTTCCAATCCTCCGCCAGATCATATTTTCAAAGTCCATACTCTTCTCCTGGCTTAATTTCAAAAAGTAGTGATAATCTTCGTTCAAACAGCTATGCTAGGAAGTTTCTGAACCTTTAATCTATTTCTTTAAGAATTCCTTTTTAGAAAATGATTAAGATGATGCTTGAAAACAAAAAAGATTGAAATCAGACATAAATTTTTCATTGTGGCCGAATTTTATCGTCATTGCTATCTAAAAAGCCTAAAACACTTACAACCCTGCACGGTATGAATTTTTCTAACTCTCGACATAAGAAGGATTGATTACACGATTATTTCTTTATTCATATTGTTGAGACATTGTTATAAACATTCTTGTTTGAGTTTATCTTGCGAAACTTTAATTTTCCTTTCCACTTTTAAATTTCTTCATTTTTATTTTTGTTTGTTAGTTTCTTTCTTATTTTAGAATAAGAATTCTTTTCCTTTGATTCTTAGTTTTGATTTTGGTGACTTTGCCATGATTTATATGGAAGGCCTTCTTATTACCTAACTATGGTCAGCATACATGGAGAAAAATTGTTAATAGTCATCTATTAGCTTTTTTTTAAATCTCTTAGTAAAGTCTGATTTTCTTATTGTAAAGGTAGACATACTTAAGGAAGAGATTACGAATTTAGAGAAGTTGACAAAGTATCATAAAATCTAGAAAAATTTATTTTTTCATCAAAATTGTAATCATTTTGAGATTTCAATATTTTATTAAGATCTTTCAAAGTTCTATTATCAGTCAAGAAAAGTTATTTTTAACCAAGTAAAGACACTTTACAGCAAAGCACCTTTTAACTCTGAAATTGTCATTCTTAACTCTTAAGGAGTCAATGATTCTTCCTGTCCCAAAGAGTCTTATTTTTCTAGAGCATAATCCATAGATATATTTAAACTTAAAAGATAAGAGATCTCATCATGAGCCTGCTTACCATGATCATAGTGGAAAAATAGGTTGACATTCCAACACTGCTAAACAAACCAGGGTAATAGCTTATGATTACAAACAATTATAAGACAAGGGGTCTCATCTCGAGCCAGCTTGTTCAGTTTAATTATAACCAGTGAATGGCATTGTCAACTATCTGGCTACCAAACCAGGACAATGACTTTTAAGATTTATAAAATAAAAAATAATAATAATAATATAAATGGATTTATCTCTAGGTCAATAATTCTTAAATAGATGGAATTCTGAATCATTGATGATTAAAAGGTAACTCTGTCGAGACTATAGATGTTTGCTGGCAACAGTGGCTCTACCTGTGACAAATGAGTATATTTTAAAAGCTAAGCTGTAAAGTGACCCCTGCTTTATCTCTACAACTAATTAAAGACTGATATAGAGTTTTGAAATATTTTAATCTATGAGGAATTTTAAGAAAAAATACAGTTAGATGATTTTTTTTCTTTTATTCAGACTAATGAACCTAGTCAAGCATTTTAAGCATAATTCTCTTTTCTTTAATTATTTTTACTTGAATTTTAGGAAAATCTCATTCATATCAAACAGAGATAACTGGTTCTTCTCCCGTGTGTCGCCATTGTTGTGGTAAAACACAACCCCCCCCCCATGTTTTACTTGTTCACTTCAAATAATGGGGACTCTTTCTATAAAAAATTTTGACTAAGCACCTTTTAGGATTTTATTTTAATGATTATCCTACGCTTTTGTTAAATTTTCATTTTCTTTGGATTCTTATTTTTATTGTTTTGTTAAAATCGATTTTTAATAAGCTTCCCATTGATGTTTGTTTTACCTCATTTAGTCAACTGGTTTAAAAATGGTACTCTTTTAAAGTCCCATCATTTATCTAAGTCTGGGTTAAAAATGCTATTTTTATTCTTTTTATTTATTTTCAGAGTAGCTGTAGTTTAGAAAAACTTAATATTAAAAAATATATATTACTAAAAAAAAAAAAAAATCTCGGGTCCGTCGCAGATCGCAGATCGCAAATTTCAGATTCCATCGCAGATCGCAAATTTCAGATTCCATCGCAGATCGCAAATTTCAGATTCGATGCAGATCGCAGATCGCAAATTTCAGATTCGTCGCAGATCGTAGATCGCAAATTTCAAGATCCGTCGCAGATCGCAAATTTCAGATTCGTCGCAGATCGCAGATCGCAAATTTCAGAATCCGTCGCAGATCGCAGATCGCAAATTTCAGATCCGTCGCAGATCGCAGATCGCAAATTTCAGAATCCGTCGCAGATCACAGATCGCAAATTTCAGATTCGTCGCAGATCACAGATCGCAAATTTCAGATTCGTCGCAGATCGCAAGATCGAAATTTCGCAATTTCGGATCCATCGCAATTTTTAGAACATGCACATTTAAAAAATTCTGATCCAAGGTTCTTGCGATATGCGATGTGTTAAATTTTTTTTAATATAAAGCTTTTGTTTCACCTCACACTCCACTCACCATATCCTTCCACAAACTTACATGGATGAATTAATGAGTTTGGATTGATTCCAATGGTTTGTAAATTAATTTTTATATTTTTATATTATAATTATAATGTTTATTATCCCCGGATGCGGGTGACCACAGTTGACATTGGGATGGGCGGAGGCTGGGTTGGTGCGTGGCAACGCCACAAAGCAGCCAGCCGACTGCATTCACTCCACCATACTCGCATTAAATCCCTGGCCCTTCACAATACTCGGCATTCAAGCCGGTGGGGAGGACGAGGCCATCGCCATAACTTACCGCCGTCCTCCATGTGCATTTGCTCTCCCGCCTTCTCGATGCTTCCTCTATACGCTCTGCATTTCATTTGGCTAGTCACCATGTCTCAGCTCATTGTTCCTCTCGGCTCTGCGTGCCCACCGGAAGCCAAGCTCGCCAGCTCCAGAACGGCTCTTGGCCGGAGATGCACCCTCTTCTGCTACATGGAATTCGACATTGGTTTTCATCACTGTCAAGGCCATCTGCATCCCTGGCTTCTTGCTGATCCGCCCCAGGTTTTCTCTCCTGGTCTGTCGCCGTCCCCTCAGCCTACTTCGCCTCTCCTCGTCCCTCGACGCCTGCACTCTCCTTGCAAGGTCATGCCTCGGCTTCGGCACAGGCTCAGATGCCGCAGAGGCAGCACCCGAGCCAGACCTGCCTCCAGGCGTCGCTCACCTTCTAGCCCCTCGAGCTCTCCGGATTCTGAACGCATTCGTCGCCCTTCCACTCGAGCCTCATGCAGAAGAAGAGCTCCGCCGGCCCACCACCCGCCCTCTTCTCCGCGCGACGTCTCTCCCCATCCGCCTCCTTCTGAACCTCGCAATCCAGAGTCTGCCCTCTTGGCTAACCCGTCCACTGCGCTTTTCCACTTCCCTTGTGTCATGAACCAGCCCATGGTAGTGGCGACCATCTCAGTGCAATTCAAGGAGCTCCCTCAACTCAATTCGGGGCCACCTCCTCCGACGCCTCTAGGGATTCGTCCTCATGCGCCCGAGTCTATTCCGGATCTTCGCACTGTTCAGCTGAACAGCCCACGCACCACGGAGAGAGGCGCGCTCGGAGTTGGCAGCACTATTCTCTCAGGCGCGCTCCCGAAGCAGAACGACGCAGGCGAGGAAGCAATTCCCATGCAGGATGATGAAGAATGCGGCTATGGATGTCGAATTTTCGAAGAATCCCCCTCTGATGATTATGGTCTCTAAATCTTCCAGTTTCACTGCATTTTCCAGGTTAGAGTTCTTGTATGGTTGGAGCCTGCTGACTTTTAGGCCTGCGGGCTTGTCCAATCTCAGTTATAGTTTTTGTTCATATTGCTACTGTTTTAAGACTTACTGTGTAATGCTGGTTTCCTCTCTTGAGGCAGCAACTAATCTCTCCTCGCGCTGGTTTCCCTACGAGGGCAGCGTTTTTTTGTCATTTTGCTGAAACTCGTCCTACTGCTGGAAAAGCACCTCTGTATGTACCATATTTTATCACAGTAATAGAATTTTGTCTTATTTAGAAAAAAAAAAATTATAATGTTTATTATAATTCTAATATAATTTGAATTATAATATTAATCATATTTAAATTAACTTTTTCAAATCATTCGTATATTAATTTAATTTTGTAACTTAATTAATTTCTAAATTAAGTGATAATTAATTTAGAATTAATTACTAAATAATTAGAATATAATTTAGGATTAAATTTCTAATTAAAAATTCTGATTTTAGCCCAGCAAACAGAATTTCCAGATTTATGCCAGATTTGACTCATCAACTTTGGAGGCTCATAGATTGAGTTTTATTTGGCCAAATGAGGCCCAGGACGGCTTATTGGAAAGAGAAAATCAAGAAGAACATTTCCGAGGAGGTTTCAATAACAGATTTGATCATTTATTGGGTCAAAAATCGGGCAGAAGATCAAGCTCCGAATTTCTAAAAATAAAATCAATTTTCTGAGTTTTGTTTTCTTCATTTTCATTTTGCCCAGCCTCTTCTAATTGCATATTCATGCATCAATATATCCTTGGTTAATTAAGATCGTTATGAATATCAATAAGAGGCTCAAATTTCCTTTTTATTTATTTAAATAGAATTTGATTGGATTTGTTTTAATGTTAGAAATAATATTTGGATTTTATTGTTGCATCTTAATTCATTTTAATTTCTTTTTGCAGGAAAAAACAATAGAAGGGATATTGAGGAAAAAGATTTCAATCAATGAGAAGACTCCAGCAATTAAAGATTGGAATTTTTGAGCAATTAAAATTGGATTGGGCAGATTTTGCTTCAACAAACTCTCTTCTAAAAATACTTTTGGAAAGATTATAAATTGCAGATTGCAAAATGTAAAAGAGGGTTTCTCTCCTCTGCAATTCCAGACTTCTAAAAGCATTTCTATTATAGGAATTTAGAGTTGTAGATGGGGAGGAGAGAAAATTTCAGATCTGAACATTAATGAGGGTTTATTCTTTATATCTTGAATTATGCATGATGGGCAGAGTTTGCATTTCTGCAGCTCTTGTCTTGAAAGCATAAATTTAAGTAATGTAAAGTACTGTTAGAGACCAGGATCAGAGAAACAGATTCAATTAACTGGTATTTTTGGCATTTCTGTATCAAATACCAGTTTCGTTTTTATGTTAATAAAAATGTTGTTTCATTTTATTCATGTTTTGGCATTTCTGTTGATATGGATAATTTGTCTCAAATTGTTATGTATCTCTGCTCTTATGAATTAAACTCTGATTTCTGAGTAACTATTGCTCAGAAATCTGTCTTATAACACTAATTTATTAAATAGTAATGTGTTGTGAATTTTTTCCACATGTTATTGTTTAATTATTAGTTTGATTGATATGATAATCGATATCATTTTTGTGAATTTCTTCCTGAGTGTTGTTGATTAATTATTTTAGTCAAATGGTCTCAATAGAATCTGTTTTGGTACTCACAAATGTGAGCTAATTGAATTTCTTCGTTAGCTTGATATTAATTTAAAACCAGACATATTTTAATTCTCATTATTTAATCATCTTGCTCTTAGTTGGGTTAGATTTTCATCTACCTAATTGAGATAGGATTTAGATTAGTTTCTTTTTACTTGCATTATAGAATAAGTTTGCATTTAGATTAATTTCTACATTCTTTTAAGCCCTCTTTTCGAAGAGGCAAAATCTTAGTTGTGGTTTGGTTGAACCCAAATCAGCTTAAGGGTTATTCTCTTGCCTGATCAGGAAGAAGAATTGATCTGATATCCCTGTCTATTGGTGGTTAACGATACATCATAAACCAATAGCGATAGGGAAAAGGTAACTGGACCTAGTTAAACCAGTCGGAGCCACTTTTATAAACGGAAAAGGAGCTGTATTAAGGTCTGGACCGGGTGGTTATCCCCCAATGTTGTAGCAGCGATTTTCGAGGCTTCAACATTTTTGGCGCTAGAAGGAGGGCTGAAACTTGTTGTATGTTGGAGTCTTTTCAATTTTAACATTTTATTTAATCACGATGGCTCCTTTTAAACTTCCAATTTGGAGTTGTATCCATGGACGTGCATCTTCCAATACTCCACCCGAAGTGGTAAGACTCTTGTCTCAGGTAAAGTTTAATGGTGAGAGAAATTCTTCTGCTTTTAATCGTGTCCTTCAATTTATTCAAAATGTTTCAAATTATGATTTTCAAGGAATTGATGAAGGCATTTTATGCAGAATTTTTACTCTCACATTTGCGGCAAAAGCCAGAAACTGGTGTAGAACTCTTCCGGTTGCCTCAATTCACAACTGGGATCAATTTGTTACAATTTTCGTTTGTAAATTTGACCGTTATGATTATGATCAGGTATGTGATGAAATTGAATATCTACGAAAAGAAAATGAATCTGTTAGAGATTTTAATATTCGATTTCATTTGAATTGTTTAAAATTTGATGTCAAAGATGAACCTATGAAAGAATAATCACTAGATTGGTTTGAACATAATTATTCTCTTTCCCTTAGTCCCGATCCATATGAAATTATTTCAAGCTTTGGTCCATCCCCTTCCAATATAAATGAGAATTCCAATATGGATGCGCAAATAAATTGTGATGAAGAGGTTTCACAAAGCTTGGAAAATATTTCTAATCAAATGCAAGAAAACAACAACAGCAATTTCGGAGAAAGACCTGCATTAGAATCTGAAAGTTTCTTTGCATTAAATTCAGAAAATCAGATTGCAAATCAGCAAGTGCAAGAAACAATCAAAGTAAATAATAGCATGCAAACTGTTGTACAAATTTCTGAATTTTTTCATGATGAACAAATGCTGAAATCAGAGCAGCAAAGCAATCCTCTTCAAAAAAGCATAAGTACGCAAAGGAATGATTTAGAATCTGAAATTTACAATGAGCATAATGTACAAGAATTCTCAAACAGAAACATTTTTAAATACATTATTTTAGATTCACATTTTTCTCTTTATCCTGATATTTTTAATGATGGTAATTTTTCCCCTCTTGGTGTTAATGATATTTCAGAAAATACAGAGGCTGATCTAAATGAATTACCATTAAGTTTTTATCAAGATAGAGAAGAAATTAATGATCATTTTTTTGTCATTAATGAACATGAAATTCATGTTCCTCCGTGTCTGGATATATTGGATAAGATTGAAGGGAATTCTAGAGAATCTTGTGAAGTCATTTATGATAATTACTCTGACATTGAGGATGTTGATTTCTATTTTTCTCAAAAGAATCCTCATGATAAAATTCAAATAACATCTGAGAATGAGGAACATTTCAATTTAGAAATTATTCCAACTAATCCTCACTCTAAAGCAGATAATCATCTTCATGATTTCACTATTCGATAAAATATTCCAATTTATGATTCATATCATGATCAAGCTTTCATTCCTATTCATAATCATAAATCTCTTTCTAATTCACAAGTTGGAATTCGAAATTACTCAAATTCCATAATTCTGGCCAATCCTTGTGAAAAAAAAATTATTTCAAAACAATCCCAATTGTGCTGTAACATTAGTGATTTCATTTTATTTTTGTTTCCTCACTTATTTTGTATTAAATCAGATTTATTTTCAGATTTTATTTTTCATATTTTTGATACATTACGTTGGCATATTGAGCACTTTACTATCAAACATTCAATTGATGCATTGTCCTGTTTGAAAATTGAAGTTTTATATTATAATCAAAAGTATCAAAAGCTATTTCAATTTCAATTTCAATCAATGCTAATGTTTTATAAAAAGCTTCTATCTTCTCAAAGGCAATATCAACAAGAGAATGTATTTTTTAGAAATCTGCCAGCAATCCAATTTAATTAATAATTTTCCATTTCATTTGAAAGATTTCCATCCATTTTTGTTTGATTCATTTGAAAAATATTTGAAAATTTTTCCTTCATGGAAGATTGTCAATAACTTAACATTTACACATAACACTAACAATTTCTTTCAGGCCTTTGAATCTAAAAGCTCATATGCACGATTTGGCCTTTCATCTCCTCTTTTCAACATTTCCCAATTTTTAATAGAAATCCATCCAGATTTCTATGATCCAATTGGTATTCAATTGGAAAGAAAATTTCATGAGAAGGAGATTTTAGATAAGCTTCTAACAATAGTTGTACATTCTGATTTCAGGTTTAATTTTCTTAGTTCAATTATATTTGTATTTTTATTACTAATATTTGAATTGTACATACATGCAAGGATTAAAATGAGAAAATGGTTACATTGGAAATATGACTATACCTAGTCATTTTTCAAGTATATGGTTAGAATAAGAGTAGAATTAATTTAGTTAGTTTTATGTAGTTAATTTATTTTTTCTGTAGATTAAAAATAAAACAAAGCAATCAGCGATTTTCATACATGTTCAGTGAAAACATTTTCTCCCAATTAGAAAATTTTAATTCTTGCTTTCCTTTTTAATTTTCTTACAGCAATACCTCTACTCTGTCTATTTTGGATAATGTCTTGATTAAATTCAATTGAGGTTGCACTTGGAATCTATCCCATGAAATGTATGATTGTCTATGATAAGCTTAGTTCTGACTCAATCATTATTAGTCAGTCTAACCTTTCGTGGTAATCATATGAAGTTCATACTATCTTCCTAGAAATTTGTTAAACTGACCTTTAGGATGTCCATTTTGTTGTGTGCACACATTCAAATCTGTTTTGACATTTTTCCACAATTAGTGGCTTTATCCCATTCGAACCTTTAGTTTATTATTTGATGTTTTAATACGCATCATATTCATTTACTAAAGGCATTATTGAACAATCACTATAACAATACAGATTTTTCTCAAGTTAATTCGGAATGTGCAGAGGTAATAAATTGTTGTTGCAATTCAAAAAGGAAGCATAGTTTCATATTTATTTCTGGTAAATTTTATATTTACTGAACATGAATAACCATATTTTATTTAGGCTGGTTGCTCACTCTAATTTAGAATAAATAATAAGATGATTTTGAACAAAGTCAGAATTTTGATAAATCGAAGGAAGAATTTGAAGATTCATGAGGTAAAATCTACAGACAATTTCCTTCCAGGTATGCATTTACAAGTTCATTTTTATCTATTATTAGTTTATCTCTTCTTTAGTTTATTTTTGATACTTTTTCTGTTTTAATTGCAGGTTTTCATTTGTTTTCAAAACTTGAAGTAAGCAGCAAACCCATTTTAAAATTTGCAACAGGTTCAAGGAAATTTTATTTGAGATTCATTAGAATTTGAGCATTCTTTAACTTTGTTTTTATTCATTTGGGAAACCCAATCGAAATTAAAAACAATATCATAAGATTTCATCGGAAGTAGCTCTTAGCAGTTTTGATAAAAAATTGTTCATAAAAGATCTTTGATGTATTCACTCAAATGCCATTGCAATCTCCGGTGTGATATTTTTCAATGCATGCCTCTAAGCCATTAACATTTAATCGATATATGGCATAGCAACAAAGGTGAAGTCTTGCATGATGAAGAAACATGTGATGTGAATCATCGAATACGGCTATGTGTTATTTTAAAAAAGCGAGCTTGGGTAATCACTATGGTAAAAAAACGGTTAATGATCAATTTGCAGCATATTTAAATCATTTCGATTTCTCATAAATTTCAGATTTAAATATATAATTCCATAATTAAATATGGAATTCAAGACCTCTCTATCTTCATATTTAAATTTTATTATCTTGGATTTGGTCTTGATTCTGGACAATTTATAAAAACATGGAGTTTATATGAAACTTATAATATTTTGAGAAACATTCGTTACTACAAATTCTCATTCTCATTTTTGATGCATTTCAATTCCCTTAAGCACTAAGAATTTCATTTTTTCATTTTACTGCTTGTTTTAGTATAAATAAAATAAATAATGATTTTGGGTTATAGGATTTTGGTTAGTTTGACTTCTTCATTTTTTTAATGTTAATTAAAATAAGAAGTCAGCTAGTTTGGAGAAACTAATACCTTTCAGGTAAGATCAAAAGCAATTATCCAATGGTAAGATTCATGTACCCACTTTCATTAATTTCCATTTCGTTACTTTAGTTTCAGTTTTTGTTTTTCTGATGCATGAATCTGTTTTGCAGCTCTTCATAAAAGCTTCCAATCCTCCGCCAAATCATATTTTCAAAGTCCATACTTTTCTCCTGGCTTAATTTCAAAAAACGGTGATAATCTTCGTTCAAACCGCTATGCTAGGAAGTTTCTGAACCTTTAATTTGTTTCTTTAAGCATTCCTTTTTTAGAAAATGATTAAGATGATGCTTGAAAACAAAAATATTGAAATCAGACAGAAAATTTTTGTTGTGGCTGAAATGATCATCACTACTATCCAAAAAGCCTAAAAACACTACAACCCTGCAAGGTATGATTTTTCTAAATCTCTACATAAGAATGATTGATTACACGATTATTTCTTTCTTCATATTGTTGAGACATTGTTATAAACATTCTTGTTTGAGTCTATCTTGTGAAACTTGAATTTTCCTTTCCACTTTTAAATTTCTTCATTTTTATTTTTGTTTGTTAGTTTCTTTCTTATTTTAGAATAAGAATTATTTTCCTTTGATTCTCAGTTTTGATTTTGGTGACTTTGCCATGATTTATATGGAAGGCCTTCTTGTTACCTAACTATGGTCAGCATACATGGAGAAAAATTGTTAATAGTCATCTGTTAGCTTTTTTTTAAAATCTCTTAGTAAAGTTTGATTTTCTTATTATAAAGGTAGACATACTTAAGGAAGAGATTACCAATTTAGAGAAGTTGACAAAGTATCATAAAATCTGGAAAAATTTATTTTTTCATCAAAATTGTAATCATTTTGAGATTTCAATATTTTATTAAGATCTTTCAAAGTTCTATTATCAGTCAAGAAAAGTTATTTTTAACCAAGTAAAGACACTTTACAGCAAAGCACCTTTTAACTCTGAAATTGTCATTCTTAACTCTTAAGGAGTCAATGATTCTTCATGTCCCAAAGAGTCTTATTTTTCTAGAGCATAATCCAGAAATATATTTAAACTTAAAAGATAAGAGGTCTCATCATGAGCCTGCTTACCATGATCATAGGGGAAAAATAGGCTGACATTACCAACACTGCTAAACAAACCAGGGTAATGGCTTATGATTGCAAACAATTATAAGACAAGGGGTCTCATCACGAGCTAGCTTGTTCAGTCCAATTATAACCAGTGAATGGCATTGTCAAGTATCTGGCTACCAAACCAGGACAATGACTTTTAAGATTTATAATATTAAAAATAAAAAAAAAATAAAAATTAATAATAATAATAATATAAATGGATTTATCTCTAGGTCAATAATTCTTAAAGATATGGGATTCTGAATCATTGGTGGTTAAAAGGTAACCCTGTCGAGACTATAGATGTTTGCTGGCAACAATGGCTCTACCTGTGACAAATTAGTATATTTTAAAAGCTAAGCTGTAAAGTGACCCATGCTTTATCTCTACAACTAATTAAGGACTGATATAGAGTTTTGAAATATTTTAATTTATGAGGAATTTTAAGAAAAATTACAGTCAGATGATTCTTTCTTTTATTCAGACTAATGAACCTAGTCAAGCATTTTAAGTATAATTCTCTTTTCTTTAATTATTTTTACTTGAATTTTAGGAAAATCTCATTCATATCAAACAGAGATAATTGGTTCTTCTCCCGTGTGTCGCCATTGTTGTGGTAAAACACAACCCCCCCATTTTTTACTTGTTCACTTCAAATAATGGGGACCCTTTTTATAAATTTTTGGCTAAGCACCTTTTAGGATTTTATTTTAATGATTATCCTACGCTTTTGTTAATTTTTCATTTTCTTTGGATTCTTGTTTTGATTGAATCGATTTTTTATAAGCCTCCCATTGACTCTTGTTTCGCCTCATTTGGTCAACTGGTTTAAAAATGGTACTCCTTTGAAGTACCATCATTTTTCTAGTCTGGGTTAAAAATGCTATTTTTTTATTCTTTTTCGGAGTGGCTGTAGTTTAGAAAATTCATAGCTAAACTAAACATCATTAAAATAAAACCAAAATAAAAATTTAAAAAAATTTAAAAAAAATAAATAAATAAAAACAATTATTACATCATCAGATCCATAGCAGATCGCAGATCGCAAATTTCAGATTCGTCGCAGATCGCAGATCACAAATTTCAGATTCGTCGCAGATCGCAGATCGCAAATTTCAGATTCATCGCAAATCACAGATCGCAAATTTCAGATCCATCGCAGATCGCAAATCGCAAATTCGAATCCGTCGCAGATCGCAGATCGCAAATTTCAGATTCATCACAGATCGCAGATCGCAAATTTCGGATCCATCGCATATCGCAAATCGCAAATTTCGGATCCATCGCAAATCGCAAGATCGCAAATTTCGGATCCATCGCAGATCACAAGATCGCAATTTCGCAATTTCGGATCCATCGCAATTTTTAGAACATGCACATTTAAAAAACCCCGATCCAAGGTTCTTGCGATATGCGATGTGTTAATTTTTTTTTTAATATAAAGTTTTTGTTTCACCTCACGTCACCCTCACCTCACACTCCACTCACCATATCCTTCCACAAACTTACATGGATGAATTAATGAGTTTTGATTGATTTCAATGGTTTGTTTTATGGATTTTGGGTTTGGATTGATTCCAATGGTTTGTAAATTAATTTTTATATTTTTATATTATAATAATTATATTATAATTATAATATTTATTATAATTTTAATATAATTTGAACTATAATATTAATCATATTTAAATTAACGTTTTCAAATCATTTGTATATTAATTTAATTTTGTAACTGAATTAATTGTTAGTTAGTTAATAATTAATTTAGAATTAATTATTAGATAATTAGAATCTAATTTAGGATTAAATTTCTAATTAAAAATTTTGATTTTTAGCCCAGCAAACAGAATTTCCAGATTTATGCCAGTTTTGACTCATCAACTTTGGAGGTTCATAGAATGAGTTTTACTTGGCCAAATGAGGCCCAGGACGGCTCATTGGAAAGAGAAAATCAAGGAGAACATTTCTGAGGAGGTTTCAATAACAGATTTGATCATTTATTGGGTCAAAAATCGGGCAGAAGATCAAGCTCCGAATTTCTAAAAATAAAATCAATTTTCTGAGTTTTGTTTTCTTCATTTTCATTTTGCCCAGCCTCTTCTAATTGCAGATTCATGCATCAATATATCTTTGGTTAATTAAGATCGTTATGAGTATCAATAAGAAGCTCAAATTTCTTTTTTATTTATTTAAATAGAATTTGATTGGATTTGTTTTAATGTTAGAAATAATATTTGGATTTTATTGTTGCATCTTAATTCATTTTAAATTCTTTTTTCAGGAAAAAACAATAGAAGGGATATTGAGGAAAAAGATTTCAATCAATGAGAAGACTCCAGCAATTAAAGATTGGAATTTTTGAGCAATTAAAATTGGATTGGGCAGATTTTGCTTCAACAAACTCTCTTCTAAAAATACTTTTGGAAATATTATAAATTGCAGATTGCAAAATGTAAAAGAGGGCTGCTCTCCTATGCAATTCAAGACTTCTAAAAGCATTTTTTTTATAGGAATTTAGAGTTGTAGATGGGGAGGAGAGAAAATTTCAGATCTGAACATTAATGATGGTTTATTCTTTATATCTTGAATTATGCATGATGGGCAGAGTTTGCATTTCTGCAGCTCTTGTCTTGAAAGCAGAAATTTAAGTAATGTAAAGTACTGTTAGAGACCAGGATCAGAGAAACAGATTCAATTAACTGGTATTTTTGGCATTTCTGTATCAAATACCAGTTTCATTTTTATGTTAATAAAAATGTTGTTTCATTTTATTCATGTTTTGGCATTTCTGTTGATATGGATAATTTGTCTCAAATTGTTATGTATCTCTGCTCTTATGAATTAAACTCTGATTTCTGAGTAACCATTGCTCAGAAATCTGTCTTATAACACTAATTTATTAAATAGTAATGTGTTGTGAATTTTTTCCACATGTTATTGTTTGATTATTAGTTTGATTGATATGATAATCAATATCATTTTTGTGAATTTCTTCCGGAGTGTTGTTGATTAATTATTTTAGTCAAATGGTCTCAATAGAATGTGTTTTGGTACTCACAAATGTGAGCTAATTGAATTTCTTCGTTAGCTTAATATTAATTTAAAACCAGACATATTTTAATTCTCATTATTTAATCATCTTGCTCTTAGTTGGGTTAGATTTTCATCTACCTAATTGAGATAGGATTTAGATTAGTTTCTTTTTGCTCGCATTATAGAATAAGTTTGCATTTAGAGTAATTTCTACATTCTTTTAAGCCCTTTTTTCGAAGAGGCAAAATCTTAGTTGTGGTTTGGCTGAACCCAAATCAGCTTAAGGGTTATTCTCTTGCCTGATCAGCAAGAAGAATTGATCTGATATCCCTGTCTATTGGTGGTTAACGATACATCATAAACCAATAGCGATAGGGAAAAGGTAATTGGACCTATTTAAACCAGTCGGAGCCACTATTATAAACGGAAAAGGAGCTGTATTAAGGTCTGGACCGGGTGGTTATCCCCCAATGTTGTAGCAGCGATTTTCGAGGCTTCAACACACCATCACTAAGGATGTAAGGGACAATTCCTTCGAGCTCAACATCCACCATTCCTTAGCCTACACCTAGTATTCAATGTGGACCGGTTACAGCCATACTTTCCCCATTGTTGGACACATCAGACATTGTTGAGCAGTTGACACCAACAGAGCTCAACCTAAGCTGCATCGAACATGCCACAAATGATAGGATTGTGGAAACACAGATCAAGAACACTCGCCAGCAAAGGATCCATCTATATCGAGTTCTCAAATCAGAACAACTCCTTCACCAAGGCAAGTGGCTCACCAAGGACCAAGTACAATAGAAATTTTCTCACCTCATGGAGGCTCTACACGCAATGGGGACTGTTGTGGCTCATTTTCATTTACTTTTGAAATATTTTTCAAAACACCAAAAAAATCATATATGTTAGAAAATGTAAAAATTTGTATGTCGAAGAAGAATTTTGATTTACATGTTAGTATACTAACATTATGTGCGGAGATGTAAAGGCAGGTCGAGTCGGGCTTATTCGCAAGCTTAGGAGGGACTAGCACTACAGAATACCAAATAAGCTCAAGAGGGTTACACCGTGGAGAAAAAACAAATTAATAATTAATATCATTTATTCATCAAAGGAACATATGCGAGCCTATTGAATGAAACGGTGTTCATTATTGAAGAAATCGTATATATTTCTCGAAGGTAGAGAACTATCATATTTTCCTTAAAAACAAAGGAGTTTTGGAGGAAGTGTAAAGGGAAAAATAGACGATCAGGATCAAAGCGTAGAATTGAAGCAGAGAGATGGACAGCGGAGATCATAGCATAGAAATGCAAGTCAGATGGATGGACAAGATTATATTGTGAGATCTAAGTTAGAGATAAGTGGTCGAGAATGGATATCGCAAATAAAGATGCAAGGGAGTTAATAGATCAGAGGTTGTGAAGAGAAGCCACGTGTCGAAAATAGATTCCATCGCATATCACATTCGGTAAATGATACAAGTTTGAAATATGGTTAAACTTGTGAATATGCGATGCGAAGAGTGATAAGTTTAAGATCTTGTGATGTGATAAATATCGCATATCGCACTTCACAAGTTTTAAAGCTTACCTCCCGATTTTCATAACAAAACTCTTGATTTGCGATTTGCGGGCGGCCCCACCTCCGTCCTGCCACGTCGCCTTCCCGCCATCGCACATCGTACTTCGCAAGTTTTGAAACTTACCTCCCGCTTTTCATAACAAAACTCCCGATTTGCGATTTGCGGGCAGCCCCACCTATGTGCCACATCACCTTCCTGCCATCGTACATCGCACATATCACTTCACAAGTGTTAACACTTACCTCCCGTTTTTCATAACAAAACTACCGATTTGTGATTTGCAGGTGGCTACACCTCTGTCCTGCCACATCACCCTCCGCTCATCGCACTTCACACATCGCAAGCTCAGGAGGAATGGCGCTAAGGAGTATGTTATAAACGCCGAAAGCCGAAATGCGATGGAAAGGTGGACACGATACCATTCAAAGGTTAATTTGAATTTATTGAAAGTCTAAGATTATGTGCAGTCGCATTAGGTTTATGAAGAAACGTGGACGCGAGCAATGGACTCGGGAAAGTGACCCGACGCGAAGAAAAGGAGAAGAGAAGACGGAACGCAGCAGGGACAAATAGAAGAGGTAGAGTCGGGCAGAAGGGGACATGATAACATTGGTTGAAATGTAGAGGCTTAGGCAAAGTCAGGCAAAAATAGCACATAGTGACACTGTTGGAAATGTAACAGCTGGGTCAAGTCGGGCAAGGATGCGTTATTGTAGAACTGTTCGAATATCGCACCAGAAGTAGAAAAGACATGACAGCAAGAAGAAAAGACAAATATTGAACTCTGGAAGAAATGCAGGGCAAGGATGTTTGATCTGTCAGGGAGACACATCAGCGATTCAGGGAGACGCATCAGCAACAAGTTAGATTCAATAAACAGAATAATATTCCAAGTTTTAATTTATTTTCTTTGTCTGTTAAGATCAAAGCTAGAGTGATGTCCTCAATTGCAATGTAATAAGTAGTTTTAACAGTTTAGGTAGTCGAAGTAGTTTCAAGAATTTTTAGCAGTTACGAACTGTTTTTGATGTATTTAAGCAAGATAGAAATAAATAAGAAAGGGTTCTGAGTTTTGGACCTCTGCAAGACTAAATCTTTGGTGCTTACTTTATGAGGAATTAATGAAAGAAGCACCAAGTTTCCTGCAACTGTTGATGGTGATTCATTTTTCCTGTGTCATTTTGTGTTCCTTCTTCCTGGAATGAAGTGAAGTAAAGTAGTCATCGGTCTCTTAATTACATCTGTGAGTAAGAGTTAAATAACCTTAATTTGCGCTCCTTCACTCCAACTCCTCTCCCTTCACACATTCTCTCTAGAACTTAAAAGTAATAGATTTTGTTTTTACAGCATATTGTTTTGAGTTTCCTCTCTCTCCATAAATTCATTCTAAAATTTAAAGTGATAGATTCTGTGTTACATCATATCATTTTGAGTTTCTTCTACAGTTCTTCTTTTCCATTCATATATTAGAAGTTAATGGCATTGTAAAGTCTTTCATTATACCATATTGTTAAGGGTTTTAAAGAATTAGTTTCCAAAGGGATTGAACAAAGACCACCTGATATAATTACTTTTGTGACACATTTTTAAAAATGTCTTAAGCATTGATTCCTTTCCACAGCTAAGGAATTGTCTCTTAAAATACAACATTTTCTGGCATCGTTTTTGGGGACGAAGAGACGAAGTTATTTTCCCTGGGTTTTTCACATTATTTCCTCTGGTTGTTCACTGAGGAGGAAATATTTGGCTGTGTTTGTTATTCTCATAATTCTGGCTCACAAAAGGCCTCACACGAGGTCAGATACCTCACAGCAGAAGGTCCCTACTTTGTCAAACCCTGAAATATTAGTCTCTAAAAGGGTTTGGAAACCCAAAACCCGCTCAAAATCTAATTCTACATTGTCATCTCCTGGTAGTTTTTCTAACAATCCTTTGTTTGAAGATATCTCTGAAGTACTTCCTTTCTTGGAACAAGATTCACCTTTCACACAAATTTATTTTCAAGAACCTAAGTTGGAAGAACACTCCTTTGAGCCTGTTTCTTTTACTTTTACTCAAGCTCAATAAACTCCAGTTGTTGGTCCCTCTGCCATTGTCCATCAACCCACTCCCATATCAGTTTTACCTCCACCTCCGTTCATTTTAACAACAGGTTCATCGATTGCATCTAACCAAGGAACAGTCAATCAAGGTGAAAACATGGCAGCACTAGCCTTTTTGTTGAACAGATATGCTCCACTTAACCTTCCACAACCAATGAATTCAATGCCTCAAAGAGTATATTAAATTAATCCCACGTTTTACTAGAGAAGATGAAATAACTGCTGAAAAACACTTGCCTCTATTTTTTAATTTTGCTGGAAATATGAATGTAGAACATCTTGATGTTGTAATGAGGCTTTTTGTTCAATCTCTGGATGGAGAGGCTAGAAAGTGGTTTTAGGGAATGCCAAATTATTCTCTTAATACATGGGAAGGACTGGAAAACCAATTCACTCAGAGATGGGGTGAAAAAAGGGATCATGGATATTCACTAACAGAATTCAATTCGATCAAAAGAAAACTGGATGAGAATATAACAGATTTTATCAAAAGGTTCAATAAATTGTACAACAGTTTGCTAGTAGAAATGAAGCCACCTCCTGTTGGAGAAAAGGTAGTTTTTGTTGGGTTTTTTGAAGCCAATTTTAGTTTCACACTTAGGGAAAGGAGATCCCCTACTCTAGATCAGATACAGAAATATGCTTTAGAAATTGAAGCTAATATGGTTGCAGCAGGGAAGGCGAAAGGGAAACAACCAGTCCAAGAGAAGGCGAAAGCAAAAGAAGAATCATCACAAGATCAAAAAATAGAATATATGACAAGGGTGATAAAAAAAATTCAAATAAACTAGTTAATATGGAATTGGAAAACAAAAACTCCCAAAGACAAGTACAAAAAAACCAAGGAGGATTTAACCCTCAATTCAGAAGACAACCCCTGCAACTTTTAGAAAATATGAAGACCAAGTTCAAGCACCATTGTATATAGAAGCAGCACCCGAAGAGTCAGCAGAAGATGACCAAAAGGAAGTTGAAGATCAAATATCTACTATATACACAATAGAAGAGGATGAAGAGGAAGATTGTGAGGGAGAATATGTTGAAGCTGAAGTCTCTTTTGATCAAGATGAAATGGATGAAAACTGTAGGAAATTCACAGATTTCATGCAAGTTGATTTGCATAAAAAGTATGATTTAAGGTCTAAAAAGAGATCTAGAGTGCATGATTACCAAACCTTACTAGGACCTGTATTCATTTGATTCCAAAAGGGTGAAATGTGTTGGGTTAATTAAATATGTAGTAGTTCTTTGGCTCAAATTCCAGCAGAGAGTATAGTCATGGATGTAGTTGTTGCTAACATTCCAGCCAGGTTTGGAATGCTCATGTCAAAATCTTGGGGAGAAAAGTTGGGAGGTGTTCTAAAATTGGATTTCACTTATGTTATAATCCTGTTTTCAATGGGGAAGAAAGGATATTATACAGGGAAACAAAGTTTGTGAAGGCCACTACCAAGAAATATGCAGGAAATTCCCTTATTTATAGTCAAAAAACAGAAGATATTTCATGTTTCATGATGCATGAAGATGCATAATTTGTTGAAGACATGGGGAATTAGCTCTCTTCAGCAGTTGTAAATAATTAGTTGCACTCAAAAATGATTTGTAAATGCCACTTTGATGGTGCCTACTCCAAGGAAGTTGCAGGAGCTGGATTCTTGTTGATATCGCCAGAAGGTAACCGCATGCATTTTTCTTTCAAGTTATAGTTTGATTCAACAAAAAATGTAGCTGAGTATGAGTCCTTGATCATTAGCCTTCAAGTTGCTAAACAGATGGGAGTTCAATGTATTTCAATTTTTGGCGACTCTGAATTGATAATAAGACAAATTAAAAATCATTGTCAAACCAAGCATCCGAGATTAATATCATATAGGAAAGAAGTTTGGGATCTGATAGAGAACTATTTTGAAGCCTTCAGTCTTCAGTTTATTCCGAGGGAGGAGAATAGATTGGCATATTCTTTAGCAGTTGCAGCTAGCACCTTCAAGCCACCTATGAATCCAAGGTTAAGGTATGAGATTGAAATTAGACATAGATCTTCTATTCCTGATAATGTGAAACATTGGCAAGTGTTGAAGACGATGAGCAGATAAATCATTTCTTGACAATGATTGAAAACTTTGAAGATGTTGAGGTAGATCAAGAAGAATAACAAACAGAACAAAAAATAGAGGTAAGACATTTCAAAGATTCAATAGGTGATCATAATATTATTTAGTTGAAAGATAATGTACTCCCTAAAGGTTTTGTTCCTCTTGAGAGACTGTTTGATTCAAATGATGTTGTTGTTAATTCAAAGAAAATACATCAAGAGGAAGAGATGGAAGATTGTAATTTGGGAACTCAGCAGGAGCCAAAAATGGTGAAATTATTCAAAGGTGTTCCCAAAAATTATAAAGAAAGGTATATTGATCTCTTTAAAAAATGTATGGATGTGTTTGCTTGGTCATATGAAGACTTGAAAACGTATAATAAAAACATAATACAACATAAGATCCCATTGAAAGAAGGAATAAAACCACATAGACAAAAGCTCAGACAGATTAATCCATTACTATTAGCTCCAATTGAAAAGGAAGTGAAGAAATTGTTGCAAGAAAAAATCATAGTCCCTCTCAGATATTCGGGCTGGGTTTCTAATCTAGTTCCTCTGAGAAAGAAAAATGGAGAGACAAGATTGTGTGTGTACTTCAGGAATTTGAGCAGAGCATCTCTAAAA
The DNA here is from genome assembly GCA_034641835.2 of Pinus albicaulis. Classification (NCBI taxonomy): domain Eukaryota; kingdom Viridiplantae; phylum Streptophyta; class Pinopsida; order Pinales; family Pinaceae; genus Pinus; species Pinus albicaulis. The sequence continues at coordinate 847,440,200 of CM076581.1, forward strand.
GATAATTATCATTTACCTAAAATGGATTATGGCTTACAAAAGGTGATAGGAGCTTACAGGATATCTATGGTTGATGGATTCTCTGGATATAATAAAGTGGTAGTGGATCAGGAAGATCAGAAAAATACAACTTTCACAACCCCCTGGGTCACCTTCATTTATGCAAGGATGCCATTTGGTCTTATGAATGCAGGTACAACTTTTCAGAGGGCCATGGACATAGCATTTGTTGGGTACAAGTATGTGGTTATATATTTGGATGATGTAATTATTTTTTCAGGATCAGATGATGAACCCCTGGAACATTTGCAAAGAACTTTCGAAAAGTGCAGGAAGTATGTCTTGTCACTAAATCCCAAAAAATCTTTGTTTGCCTTGGCGGAAGGTAAATTATTGGGTCACATAGTTTCAAAACAAGGGGTAAAGATTGATCTAGCAAGGGTGGAGGCAATTCAGACCATTCCTTTACCCAAAAGCAATAAAGATATTCAAAGATTTTTGGGGAAAATAAAATTTTTGAGAAGATTTGTACCAAATTATGCTAAGATTGTGAGAAATATAACTGACATGTTGAAGGAAATTATTATTTGGTCCAACTGGAACCTCTCGGTCCCTTGTCAATCCTCAGACATTCGCTCTCCCTCCTACCAGCCTGACTCGCCCAGCTCGTGGATTCCTCCTCCCCTTGCAATATACAAGTTGAACTTTGATGGTGCTTCCAAAAGGAATTCGGGAGCAGCTGGCTTTGGAGGAATCTTCAGAGATTCAGAAGGAACTCCCCACCTTATCTACTTTGGCTCTATGGGATGGGATACCAATAATTCTGTGGAATTGGAAGGTGTTCAGCAAGGGATTCTTCTAGCACAGAAACATAATCTCTTTCCCTTAGAAGTGGAGGAAGACTCTCAAGTCATTATCAATACTGTGCAACACCTCCTCTCAAGAGCCTCAGCTTCAAAACTCTCCAAGAGTTGGTGTCTTACAGCTAGATTTGAACTCATTCAGCACTGGATGCAGACTCACTATGCCATTTCCTTCAAGCACATTCGTCACTCAGCAAACACAATAGCATATCTTCAGGCTAATAAAGGGGTTGACCACGATCTCCCCCTTTTCTCTGGTCTTCCTCAAATATAAATTATGCATCATTCCTTCTTAATTGCACTCAATTGGTGCAAAAAGAATCTCACCTCCCAGATGCGGGTGATTGTTCGTCTCACGGACATGGCAGCTCCTCCACAGGGCACATGCCACAGCCACACGGATGCGCATGGTCTCTGTCCTTGCCCTCATAAAGTCAGCACCTGTTCTCATGTCGTGGGCATTAACCCTCCTGGTGCGTGCCTTAACTATTGTCTGGCCTGCTGGTCTTCCCACTTTTCCATGGTGCCCTGCTCTTTATCACCTACCTCCTTCTCTCCCAAATTCGATCTCACGCTTCATTTCGCTTTCCTTGGTCATGAGCTCCTCCATCCTGCGCCTCCGTTGTTGATTGAGGCCTCCTGCCTCCTCTTTTCTTCTCCCCACGCCACTCATTTTCCCACCTACTCATCCATGCCTCGAAGGCATATAATGCGTTGCTGATGAGGTTGTGGCAGAGGCCAGCCCTCTCGCCCTCCCTTGTCCATCCACAATGAAGGCAGTATCCCTCCCCATGAGGGACATTTTGGGTCCTCCCAGCTCCACTTCGACTCCTCTGGAGCTTCAGTCCCTCCACTCATCTCCACTACTCTCACTGTGCATTTTCAGGAGGCTGTGAGCTCTGTTGGCTCTGGTCCTCGCAAAAGGCTCAGAAAATCCACCATCTCAACTTCGCAACCTCAGTTGTCCAGGAAATCCATTGCATTTCCCACCAAGATGCCATGCGCTCCTCTAGCAGTGAAGGCAGTGAAAGCTTGGCAGCAGATGGCACTGTGAAGGATCCAAGAGTGCGTTCAGCTAACACATCGGAGCCTTCATTGAAGTCTTCAAAGAATGAAGAAGACTCCTCTGACGAATATGGTTGCTTCATCATAGAAGAGCCTCCTCCTCATGACTAATAGCATGTCGTGTTGCTACAGAACTCATTTCGGGAGGTTACCTACCTCGGCTAAGCTTAATTTTTCATTTTTCATGTTTTTTTTTCTCACTTCTTTAAATTTTTGGATAATAACTGAACATGTTGGTTTCCCCACTCATGGCAGCAATTCTTGGACTGGTTTCCCCTTCTTGGGCTAGCATAGCAATTCCGGCGGGAAAGTTTTGATTTGTATTTTATGTACCATATAATAGAAATATTTGTATTCAAAAAAATAATAATAATAACTGACATGTTGAAGAAAAATGCAGAAGTGAGGTGGGATAAAGAAGCAAGAGAAGCATTTTCCAAAATAAAAGAAGCACTCCAGGAAGCTCTTGTTTTAATAAGTCCTGATTATCAAAATGTATTTCAAATATTTTCATTTGCTTCCCCCACTACTATTGTTGTTGTGTTATTGCAGAAAAATGAGGATAGTAAGGAACAGTCAGTGGCATTCTTCAGCAAAGTTCTCAGATATGTTGAGCTCAAATATAACATTTTGGAGAAACAAGTGTATGCACCGGTCAAAGCACTCAAAGCCTTCAGGACTTATGTGTTACAATCCTAAATAACTGCTTATGTACCTAATTATGTTGTCAAGGACGTGTTGGTTCAAAGTGACGTTGAAGGAAAAAGAGGAAAATGGATAGTTAATAAAAGGACGGGGTTTAGAAAATTTTCTAACATAAACAAATTTTCAAGCATTGGGAATTAACCTCTTTGTACCAGTGGATGGAGCTGATAACGAAGAATGTCAAAATAAGCCCAAAACAAGTATTCAATACAATTTTTTGTGTTCAGATTGGTATAAAGATGTTGTTCATTACCTATGTTTCTTTTCTTGTCCATCTTCACTAAATAGAACCAAATACAGAGCTCTCAAGCTTAAATCCCAGCCATATGTCATAGTGGAAGAAAAGTTGTACTGGAAAGATCCTGCTGGTATTTTGTTGTTGTGTTTAACTGAAGCTTAATCCATTGAGGTTATCAAGGAATATCATGAAAGTCTATGTGGAGGAAATTATAGTTGGAAGGTCAGAGCTCATAAAATCCTCAAGTCAGGTTTCTATTGGCCCACCCTGTTTGCAGATGTATACAGACTGGTCAGAAGTTGTCAAAAGTGTCAATTGTTTGCAGAAAAGAAAAGACTCACCCCGTTACCTCTCATTCTCGTATTCATAGAAGAGCCCTTCAGGGAGTGGGGACTGGACTTTATTGGAGAGATCAATCCACCATCAAGTGTGAAGTTCAAATGTATTCTAACTGCCACTAATTGCTTCACAAAGTGGGTTGAAGCAATCCCCACCAAGAAAGAAAATGACCAAGTGGTGATGAAGTTTCTGGAGGAGAACATTTTCAGTAGGTTTGGCTTTCCAGTCAAAATTGTAACTGATAATTCTTAGGTATTTAACTCTGCTCGATTCATTAATTTATGTCAAACATATAATGTAATTTTATCACATTCCACAACCTACCATCCACAAGGGAATGGATTAGGAGATCCTTAAACAAGACATTGGTAGAGATTCTGAAGAAGACAATCACCGAAAATCAGAAAGACTGGGAATTAAAGTTGAATTTTTCTCTTTGGGCAGTTTGAGTAACCACCAGGAGGTCTACTGGAAAGTCACCTTATGAATTGATTTATGGAACTCAAGCACTATTTCCTACTCAGTTGGCCTGACCAGTGATTTATTTCCTTCAAGAAGCTCAGGAGGAACCTAATGCTCTAGTGATAAGATTGAACAAAGTGATTAAATCAAGTGAAAACATAAAAAAAGTGAAAGATAACTTAATTTCTTATGAGAAAAATATGAAGTCCATATTTGACATAAAAGAAAAATAAATCATCTTCCAAGCAGGAGATTTAGTATTAAGATGGGACACCAGAAGGGAGGATAAAGAAAATCATGGTAATTTTGACCCTCTCTGGTATGGTCCATACAGAATTTATGAAGCCATATCAAACAATATTTTCATCCTAGAAGATCTAGATGGAGAATCCCTGCAACTACCTGTGAATAGGCAGTATTTGAAGCATTATTTCGAGCATTAAAAGTCATCATTCCACCATAGTAAATACCATATTGCTCATTGTTCATATGTCACCAAGAAATATTTGACTCCATGCCCAATGAATAAGGCACTAATCTACGGTTCTTAGTGCTTCCGTGGAAAAAATCACTATCCCCAGGTGGATATGACGTTGTGGCTCATTTGCATTTACTTTTGAAATATTTTTCAAAACACCAAAAAAAGCATATATGTTAGAAAATGTAAAAATTTGTATGTCGAAGAAGAATTTTGATTTACAAGTTGGTGTACTAACATTATGTGCAGAGATTTGAAGGAGGGTCGAGTCGAGCTTATTTACAAGCTCATGAGGGACTAGCACTATAGAATATCGAATAAGCTCAGGAAGGTTACACCATGGAGAAAAAACAAATTAGTACTTAAGATCATTTATTCAGCAAAGGAACGTATGCGAGCATGTTGAATGAAATGGTGTTCATTATTGAAGAAATCTTATAGATTTCCCGAAGGCAGAGAACTAGCATTTTTCCTTAAAAACTTACGAGTTTTGGAGGAAGCGTAAAGGGAAAAATAGACAATCAGGATAAAAGCGTAGAATTGAAACGAAGAGATGGACGACGGAGATCATAGCCAAGAAATGCAAGTCAGATCGACGGACAAGATTAGATCGTGAGATCTAAGTTAAAGATAAGTGGTTGAGAATGGATATCGCAAATAAAGATGAAAGAGAGTTAATAGATCGGAGGTTGTGAAGAGAAGCCACATGTCGGCCATAGGTTCTATCGCATATTGCATTTGGTAAAGGATACAAGTTTGAGATATGGTTAAACTTACGAAGATGCGATGCAAAGAGAAATAAGTTTAAGATCTTGCGATGCAATAAATATCGCACATCGCACTTCGCAAGTTTTAACACTTACCTCCCGCTTTTCATAACCAAACTCCCGATTTTTTATTTGCGAGTGGCCCCATCTCTGTCCTGCCACGTCACCTTCCCGCCATCGCACATCAGACATCGCACTTCACGAGTTTTGACACTTACCTCCCACTTTTCATAACAAAACTCTCGATTTGCGATTTGTGTGCGGCCCCACCTCCGTCCTGCCACGTCACCTTCCCGCCATCGCACTTCGCAAGTGTTAACACTTACCTCCCATTTTTCATAACAAAACTCTCAATTTACGATTTGTGGGCGACCCCACCACCGTTCTGCCACGTCACCCTCCTCTCATCGCACTTAGCACATCGCAAACTCAAGAGGAATGGCGGTAAGGAGTATGTTATAAATGTCGAAGGCTGAAATGTGATGGAAAGGAAGACGTGATACCATTCAAAGGTTAGTTTGAATTTATTGAAAGTCCAAGATTATGTGTAGTTGCGTTGGTTTTATGAAGAAATGTGGACGCGGGCAGTGGACTCGGGTAAGTGACCTGACACAAAGCAAAGGAGAAGAGAAGACGAAACGCAGCAGGCATGAGCAGAAGAGATAGAGTCGGGCAGAAGGGGACATGATAAACTTGGTTGAAGCGTAGAGGCATAAGCAAAGTCAGGCAAAAATAGCACATAGTGGCATTGTTCGAAACGTAATAGTTGGGTCAAGTAGGGCAAGGATATGTTATTGCAGAACGGTTCGAATACCGCACCAGAAGCAGAAAATACATGACCGCAAGCAGAAAAGAAAAATATTGAACTCTGGAAGAAATTCAAGGCAAGGATGTCTAATCTATCAAGGAGACACGTCAACAATTCAGGGAGATGCATCAGCAACAAGTGTTAACACTTACCTTTTCATAACAAAACTCTCGATTTGCGATTTGCGAGTGGCCCCACCTCCGTCCTACCACGTCACCTTCCCGCCATCGCACTTCGCAAGTGTTAACACTTACCTCCCATTTTTCATAACAAAACTCTCAATTTACGATTTGTGGGCGACCCCACCTCCGTTCTGCCACGTCACCCTCCTCTCATCGCAATTAGCACATCACAAACTCAAGAGGAATGGCAGTAAGGAGTATGTTATAAATGTCTAAGGCTAAAATGTGCTGGAAAGGTAGACGTGATACCATTCAAAGGTTAGTTTGAATTTCTTGAAAGTCCAAGATTATGTGTAGTTGCGTTGGTTTTATGAAGAAACGTGGACGCGGGCAGTGGACTCGGGTAAGTGACCTGACGCAAAGCAAAGGAGAAGAGAAGACGAAACGTAGCAGGCATGAGCAGAAGAGTTAGAGTCAGGCAGAAGGGGACATGATAAACTTGGTTGAAGCGTAGAGGCATAAGCAGAGTCGGGAAAAAATAGCACATAGTGGCATTGTTCGAAACGTAATAGCTAGGTCAAGTAGGGCAAGGATATGTTATTGCAGAACAGTTCGAATACCGCACCAGAAGCAGAAAATACATGACAGCAAGCAGAAAAGAAAAATATTGAACTCTGGAAGAAATTCAAGGCAAGGATGTCTAGTCTGTCAGGGAGACACGTCAACAATTCAGGGAGATGCATCAGCAACAAGTCAGATTCAGCAAACAGAATAATATTCCAAGTTTTCATTTGTTTTCTTTGTCTGTTAAGCTCAAAGCTAGAGTGATGTACTCAATTGCAATGTAATAAGTAGTTTTAACAGTTTAGGTAGTCGAAGTAGTTTCAATAAGTTTTAGCAGTTACAAACTGTTTTTGATGTATTTAAGCAATATAGAAAGAAAGAAGAAACGGTTTCGAGTTTTGGACCTCTGGAAGACTAAAGCTTTGGTACTTACTTTTCTGAGGAATTAATGAAAGAAGCACCAAGTTTCCTACAACTGTTGATGGTGATTCATTTTTCATGTGTTATTTTGTGTTCCTTCTTCCTGAAATGAAGTGAAGTAAAGTAGTCGTTAGTCTCTTAATTACATCTGTGAGTAAGAGTTAAATAACCTTAATTTGCGCTCCTTCACTCCAACTCCTCTCCCTTCACACATTCTCTTTGGAACTTATAAGTAATAGATTCTGTGTTTACAGCATATTATTTTGAGTTTCCTCTCTCTCCATAAATTCATTCTAAAATTTAAAGTGATAGATTCTGTGTTACAGCATATCATTTTGAGTTTCTTCTACATTTCTTCTTTTCCATTCAGATATCGGCAGTTAATGGCATTATAGAGTCTTTCATTATGCCAGATTGTTAGGGGTTTTAAAGAATTAGTTTCCAAAGGGATTGAACGAAGACCACCTGATATAATTACTGTTGTGACACATTTTTAAAAATGTCTTAAGCATGGATTCCTTTCCACAGCCAAGGAATTGTCTCTTAAGGTACAACAGGGATCATTGCTTATTAAGGAGGGAGGACTGATCCAAGTGGATATCGGTGGCCACCCACCTATTCCACCTGGTCCTCCAGACAGTTTCATCAGATTCCTTGTTTATAGCACAGTTTACTATGTTTAACATTTTTTTGTGTCTTGAACTTCCGGAGTTGTTTTGACCCATAAATGGAATTTTTTTGAGGTAGCATGGGCTTGTCGCAAATCTTGTAGTATTTGGAGAAATATTTCTAGCAATGTATCATACGCGCCAAATGGAGATCATATGACCAAGTTATGACCCCGTGAAGTTGGTTGCCTAACTAACCCCAACGGGGCCCACACACTCTTGGATTTTCATCTCCTAGGGTTAGGTTTTGTGTTTTTTATGGCTTCCCTTTGATGTTTAATAATAAAAATACTCGTAAGCCTCATTGTAACACAGTTCAGAAGCATGTAGCCACCACATCTCTTCTCAAAGATAAGCTACCATCGCCTGAGCTAGTTTATTTTCATTTTGTATGTAAGCATATTACAGTGCTTTGATATTAATGAAATGATCATTTATTTCTGCTACATCTTTGTGCTTATGTATATATTTGTATTTTATTGCATCCCTGCATAAATCCAAATCACTTTGGCTTTCCTTGCAATTGTTGATTTTTTGGCTTGGAAGATAGGCACACACACCTAGGTTAGAGTGGTTGTGAATTCCATCATGGGTTATGATAGAAGATTTATCCTTTATAAAGTATTAATTCATCACCTTCATTTGATTGGGAAATCTACCTTGAACATTGTGAACAAACTTGTAGCTACAATGACTTTGGGTACATGGATGGTTGAACATTGAAGAGATTAATATGGTAGGCGATATGACAATTGAATGTTGAAGATACATATTTACTCTTAGAAGGCTCATGTTAAACTTACTCGAGCTGAAGATGAACTTATATAGGGGGAAATGTGGTGGGAGATGTTGATACAACTAAACTTGGGTATGAAGCCTTAATTGGACCAAGCTTGGGAGAATAAATTTGTTGGTGGAAAAAGTTGTGGAAAGCAAAGGCATCGAAAAAATATATATTGCTAATGTGGATAGCACTAAAATATAAAGTTATCACAAGGGAGATGATGAAGAAAAGTGGTATAGTTGGTCCAAGAATTTGGATTTTATGTCAAAACAATGATAAGTCAACTAGACACCTTTTCATGTCTTGCACCTTTTCTCAACAAATACAAAACGATACGAAAAATAATTTACGTCTATTCAACCTTCAAAACAAGAATTATTTGGAATATTGTTTTTAAATTTTGTTTGGGAAAAAGGAGCCCAAGCCCCTTGGGGCTATCCCGTATTTGGCCCTTTGTAATATATGGTTGCTCACAACTCGACTCTATTTGAAGGTAAAATTTCCCCTACTTGTAAGGTTTTTGGTTGGATTTTGGATTTGCTTCCTTTCCATAAGTCAATGATAGGAAAATAGCCTCCAAGGTTTATTGGCAAGTTAAATGTAGACAAAACCTTGCCTTGGATTTTCTTCAATGGTGCTTTTAATGATGCCATCTATGGTTGTGGAATAGTGTTTCATATGGATAAAAGGAACTACTTCTATCTCAAAGCAAATGTTGGAAGGGGGTACTAATAACAATAGTGAAATTCATGGAATTGTATTTGCTATTAAAGTTCACTATGAAGAAAGTATTGGTCCATTTCAAATTTTTGGAGATTCTAGTCCTCTCATATATGTTTTACCTATCAACAATTGCAACTACAAGACTTATAAGCTTACTATATGAGATAGTTGTTCTTGTATGTGTGTTATGAAAATATGATATAGTTGTTCTTGTATGTGATATATATATATATATATATATATATATATATATATAGTGATTAGTATAAAAGAGGCATGTCTCTAAAAACATGATCATTTATGAATGGGCACCTGCCTAAGTATATAACCAGGCCCTCATTTGTAACAATATTATCATCATATTCTCATATATATATATATATATATATATATATATATATAGACATTTTCATATTTCAAGTGTTTTGGAGTATTTAACTCATGTCTGTACGAACTTTGTAACATTTGGTATCAGATTTGTTCGACTCTCTAGCCGTTCAACCGTTTGATAGAGTTATTTTGATCTGGCCTTTGGCCATTAACTCTCTATCAACTTTGTTTCCATTGTGATCGAAGCATTTCACTACACAAGTACTTAGAGATCCTTCAGTCTGGTCTTTAGTCATTGAAAATATATATATAAACAGTGTTGTCCCTGCCACTGACCTCTAGCAGCTTCCTCCATCATACAGTCGTTCGATTATAAAACATGTTTTTCTCTAGTATTGATTAAAAAAAAACATTAAAATCGTTTGATAAAGACGCACTAGAAAAGGATTCATTGTAAGTATCAATTATGCGGGGTTAACGAGTTATGAACAATATAAACTTCTTTGTAATGTGGCTTCGTTGGGCAGTGAAACCATTAAAACAAAAAAATAAAAAAATAAAAAATAAAAACTACGTTTGATAAACCACTCAAATATCTAGATATTTTCTGTGAAAAAAGAGGGTTGTGGCTTTGATTTCGTATGTTAAAGCTCCAAATAAAAAATGTGACTAGTGTTATAAACAACACTGCCATTTTTTACGGCAATGTAATAGCCTCCAAGGAGAACCACTGCCATCTCGGGTTAAGTAAAAATCAACCCTCTAAAAAAATATGCGCACTAAAAGTTCAATGATTGTGTATTGAAATCGTTGACCAATAAATCATTGAAGTACAATTGTTGTTCGAATAAGGGTGGCTACTGCAAAATATTTCAGCGATTTGTTGTCACCGTTTTGAGTAATATTGAAGTACAATTGTTGTTCGAATAAGGGTGGCTACTGCAAAATATTTCAGCGATTTGTTGTCACCGTTTTGAGTAATCTAACCATAAATGCAAAAGTTGTCACCATTGTGAGTAATCTAACCAGAATGCAAAAGTGCGAAAGGAAAAATAAATACATATTTTTGTTTTATTGGTTTTAGAATAAATAGAGCATGTTTTTGGATTCTCAGGAGCACGCTGCAGACATTAGGGATAATCAATCTTGTACCTTTTCCCTCGTGGAGCATGCGGAAAAATCGTGTCACCATGTTTGTATTGAGGATTCCAATGTCCTTGCTAAGGTTGATCACTTCCACCATAGGAAGCTCACGGAAGCTATTGAGATTGAGAGGCATGCTAAGAATCTCAATAGGGATGATGGGTGGAAATTAAGTAAGAGTTGGACTCAAGCTCTCTCTAGGTGATTTCTTCTCCCTTGCGCTGATTTTTTAGTAGCTTTTGGTCTTGATTGTTTTTCCCCCTTTTGTGTGTTCTTGCTTTAAATTTTTTCTTTTATCTTTTTCATTAATTTTCATTTTTATATTTTCTTAAGTATTACATTAATAATATATAAAAACATTTTTTTAATTAAAATAAATTTTGTAACCATTTGATTTGAATAAATTATTTATTACTAATTTTAATAAAATTTTAATCATTTTTAATTTATATATAAGGATTTTAACAATTAATATTTTGACTCCCTAATAACTAACTAACTAATAATGGCTAGTGTTCAACGGCTATTTCCGAGCATTGATGCATCCACACTATTTATTCATTAAGATTGATTATCTTTTTCACCTTGTCCTGAAGATGAACCACATTAGATGGTTCGAAACATTGTCCAAATTCTAATGATGTGATTAATCCGAAAAACATTTTTCTAAGCGATTAAGTTATTTGAATTACTATAAGACTAAAGTTATTAGAATTACTATAGGTCTAAAGTTATTTGAATTACTTTTTAGGTAATAAATTAATAATAAGCTATTTATATAGTTTATTATTAATTAAAGAAAGTTTCATTAAAAAAAACAAAAACAAAAAACAAAAAGATGCATTCCATAACAAATCTTGGTTTCTTTTCAAAAAATATTTTTTTGTTCAAAGGGATATCCTAATTGTTGTAAATCATTTAAAAATCAAAATGTAGAATGATGCAAATGTCACAAAACTTTTACTTTAGTTGAATATCAAGGTGACACATAAAAACATCCTCATAAGAAGTTACGTTTTATGAAGAGATAAAACAATTAATTGCGACACTTATGCGACAAAACATTGATTTTAATAAACAATTGAATAAAATAGAATTCAACTTACAAGTTGAACAGCCAACACCACTCCTAAAAAGCAATGTAATCTAGTGTACTGAGAAATTGCAATTGGAATATCAAGAGAATTCACATATTAAAAATTTAGAAGACAAAATAATCGAACTTTGGCAAAACAAGAAAGTGTCACAACAGAAATATAAAGATTTTGAGGATATGCATTATAAGTAATAGAAAAGGACAAAGAAATTTCACACCTCAAATATCACAGTTAAAAAATATTTGAACAAGTCAAGAATGGTAAGGTTACAAAGAAATAACTCAAGACGCACCTTTCAAAATAAGAAGAGGAAAAATTGCTTTTAAATAACCTTAATCAAAGGTTATTTGAACAAATAAAAAAAAATTAAAATGAGGACATTAAGAATAAAGTCGGCAATCCAAAAAGCAATGAACTTTCACATATCAAAGATCACAATCAAAAGCTACTCTCACAAATCAAAAACTTTAAAATGATAAGAAATTATTGGAGAACAAATTTGAAGAACTTATGACAAAATTGAATTTTCCAGACGTAACAGTCCAAGTTGAAAAAACAAAAACGAATATCAATCCAATTAATATCATAAATCAAGACCGGGGTGGCAGAAAGGGAAGGGATTATTATAAATCCCGAAGGAAAAATCGAAATATGATATGCATGGGGGATGGGAACAAAAACCAACAATCAAGCAAAGGCCTTGAGTCTAATGTTAGGACTATCACTAGTACAGGAGAAATGAATAAGGGAACATATGGTCAAGGGGTCCTTGGCTCAAAACTACAATCTAAATCTTAAAAGATCGAAAGGCATTGAGACAACCCTAGGAAATGTCAAATACTACCACATTCTCCGAGGGCAGAATAAAGAAGCAGATAAATAGGCGAACCAAGCCTGCCTATTGGCAGAAGAGACCAGCATGGTAAATGGAAAAGAGGGTAGACATCCAATCCCTTGACTTAGTTGAAATGAGGAGAAGAATTGGGGAAAATATCACTCCTAGTGACATCGAAATAAGAAATAAGTTAGCTAACCCTCCGAAAAGATGGAAAACTTGGTATAAAAGAAAAGGGTGGTTAGATCTAGATGAAATTTATCTCAATGGGCTCCTCATCCCCCCTTTCTCCCCTCTTTCCCTTTCCCCTTCCTTCCCCCTTGCCCCTTGGTGGTCGAGTCCTCATTGGGTGACTCCCCTCCCCCCCTTCTATTTATGTTGGCGCCCTCCTTCTCCCCTTGTCGCTCTCATTCGCTTCTCCTTCACCCTGCTGCTTAACTACCCCTCTCCCTTGTTCATGTGGAGTAAACCTCCATTCCCCTGGCCCCCATTTCTCGCCCCAGGTCCATCATCCCCTTGTCCTGGCGGGCTTCTTTTCCAACGCAAGATCATGGTGACTCATGGAAGCGGCGTCAGATTAGATGGTAGTGAGTTTAAGACGTGTACTATCTGGTGGCTCCCTTGCAAGTCCCCTATCCTCAAAACACGTAGAAGCAAAGACATCAAAGGAAATTGGAACTGGAGTTTGAAGAGACATTGGCGGACTCATGGCAGAAGCATGCGAGCCAGGGAATTTCGAGGGAGACAATTAAAACCAAAGTGCAGGGTCGAGGAGAAAACTAAGTACAGTAGGGAAATGGAATTTAATGAGGATTATGGCAACACGAATAGGCACAGAGATAAGGTAAGCCAAGACAAGCTCGGCCTCTATAATTTCAGCAGCTCCATAGATTCGAAAGACAGAGAGAAAAATTCTATTTGCATAACTAGTTGGAGTTTGTCATTGGGGCAGACTCTGACCAGGGCTGTGTTCAAGGAAAATGTGGTGCCAGTGTTGAATTCTATTAGCCGAGGAGAAGAAAGAGGGAAGCAGAACTGAGTGTTCTGGAATTTTCATTGAAATTCGGATAATGATTTTGTTCATAGAGTATGGGCTCTATTCTAATCCAGGTGCTCTTGGGAAACTAAGGCTGTGGCTCAGAGCAAACTATATTGTTGATAATTGGTGCCCAGCCTCTATTAGTACAGGGGGGTGGGTAGTTGAGGAAACCTATTTACTGTGGTTTGGTATCAAGGGGACTTCCGTGAGGTTGAAGGGGAGAGGTCGGAAAATTGGTGCATTCCCTGGTCTCGGGCTGGTAGGAGAGGACGTTGACCGTGGTGAGTCTAGAGGAAAAAACACTGAGCACGAGGTGTGGGAGAAGAAGAAAGGTCGGAGGCGCGTCAAGGGTCATAAGGTTGTACTGTGGCCAACCCTTGGTGGGAGAATTAACCCATGTGCAAAGCTGCCGAGAGTGCAGGGTATAGTGAAAATCTAAGAGTTGGTTGGCGGAATTGAGTGTTGCAGACTTCAGGAAAATTGGTTTGGGAACACTGTGGCAACCATCCGGATGGATTCGGATGTTGGAAGTTCAACCACGGGGTCTTAGGGACAACATAGACCCAAGTCGACTCGTGGACATTGCAGAGGAGGTAAAGGACGTAGGTCGAGGACAGTGAACTATGAGAATTGTGCCGCTGAGCTGGAAGACATCTGCACGGGGTTGCATATTATCCAACTCAGCTTACACCAGCAATAGGACATGATCAATATCCAAGAGAACATTGCCAAGACAAGAAAAATTAAGCAAATGGATCATGAAATTGATGCGCTCTAACGACAGCTTAGGGAGCTCGTAGAACAACAAGGACAAGGCGGAAGAAATGAAAGGCTCGAGCTTTGATCTAAGCAACCCAGCAGACATGGAAGAATGACCAGCCTCTTAGTAGTTTTTGTGTATAGGGTTTTTTGTTGTTTATATGCAACTCTGTAAATGCAGGCTTCTGTTGAAGCAATTTTGTGGAATATATCGTTGTAGGACATTAATCCAAATCAATATTAGAATTTTTGTAATTTTGAAAGGCCCTGAGATATCAGAATAGCAAATAGAGCCCCTAGTGGAAATGAAATGTAAATGTAAATCACCCAGTGACTTGCCGAGAACGGCTCGGATTAATATAAAATTATACTCTTTTATGTTAAAAAAATATATCATAAATCAAAAAAAATTGACAAACCAATTGAAATAAGAACATATTCAAATGTTGCAGTTCAAACGATGAAAAATCCAAGTGAAGATTCTATAACCAACTCTACAACACCAGTACCTGAAGTAAATCAGGCAATCACCATACGGATGATATGGAAAAATCAAATCACAAGAACTCCTTATCAACCTCTGAATCACAAGAGAAAACATATTAATCAATCTGCATATCAATATCACTTAGAACTGAAACAACTGACTTATGTTCCAAAGACTATTGATGTCAACGCAATTCAATCTTATAATAAATTTTCATCTCAAGTATCCAGTAACCACAAGATTATATAGAAGATTGATTTAAGATGGTCAAATCTTTTATCAATTTGACAATTTTGTTCATCACTCAAAGGATCTTATCATCTTGATTTAATGAAGATGACAAATTGAAGAATTTTGAAAGATGCAAATAGATTACAAAATAGAAACCAAATAATACGTCTAGTCAGTAATAAGCTTTGAGAACAAAACTTTTCTGCAGAGGAAGATAATATATATATATATATATATATATATATATATATTAATTAGTGATTAGTATAGAAGAAGCGTGTCTCTAAAGACATGACCATTCATGAAGAGGCACTCACCTAGGCATATAAGCGGCCCCTCATTTGTAACAAAATTATCATCAAATTCTTATTGATGCATTTATATATATATTTGTATCTTTAATGGACATTTTCATACTCTAAGTGTTCTGGAGTATTTAACTAGCGTGTATACAAACTTTGTCCGTAACAATGTGCTGAAAAATTCATTCGTTTTGTATAAGTTTTGAGTTTCTTAGACTATTTTTGTGTCTGAAAGGACTCTAATAAGAGCGCTGAAGCACCTACTGAATGTATCAATGTTCATCTTGAATATGCACTTTTTTCTTGGAAAAATAAAAATCTTGCTG
Organism: Pinus albicaulis; assembly: GCA_034641835.2. Taxonomy (NCBI): domain Eukaryota; kingdom Viridiplantae; phylum Streptophyta; class Pinopsida; order Pinales; family Pinaceae; genus Pinus; species Pinus albicaulis. The sequence goes on from CM076581.1 coordinate 847,455,755, forward strand.
TTTATTGATTCGTATCTTCATTAATATGTACATTCCTGGTGACAGAATTTTGAAAAGCAGCAGCATCGTCTACAACAATTTCAATCTCAGCAGAAGAATTATTACTCCTACCAACTCACTCAACAATGCCAATCATTGCCAAATAACAGAGTACTACATGCCCAGCATAATCCAAAAATCTTGTGGGAGAAACAGTCAGGCATTGATCTATTCCACAAAGAACCATCAAAGCAAGAACATCTACACTTTCAGTGGCCTCCAACCAAACTACTACTACCACCTGAGAAATCTCCAAGATTTCATGAATGGCAAAGACAACAGTTTATCAAAAATCGAATGATTTTTTATTTTTTATTTTTTTTAACAAGTGGTTCACATTCTTATGTGCCCACACACACTTACTAGCTACATCCATGGTCTTAATGTATCGCAGTAAATCCTCTTGAAGGGATCTACTGTCGGCCTGCACTGAAACCTAACCCTGCGAGCGTCTAGGAGAATTGATCCTGTAACCTCTCAATCTGTGAGTACTTCAACAAGCGGGGACTCAACCAGTTGAGTTCACCCTTGGGGCTCTTTCTTAATAGTTGTTAATGCAACACAATCAAAACCCAAATCCAAGGTACTAGGAATAACACATTTTCCAGCTGGGCATTTTGTCTTGTATTGCTACTTTATTTTGAGATTTTATCCAATTCATTATGCAACCAATAGTAATTACTCATTTAATAATTTTGTCAAACTGTTTACACCATCACAGAGGTCCATCCAATTGAACCTGGGAGCTCTGATACCACTTTGTAATGTGCTTGATTCCAATGGACCCAATCCTTGGGAATGGGGTAAATGGGTCACCAATACCATTTGATGATGGATTTGTATTCCTGCCAATCAAATTTGTATGCAGAGGTAAAAAGCATAAAATACAATAGTAGAGACAAATATGCACAGACAGAAACTAGTAAGTAATACATGTATGTATTCCTTAGCTGAATATACGAGTAACCATAGTCATTAGTGCCATTACTATAACTACTTGCTGTAAAATACAATACAAAGTTTTTAAAAGGGAGATACAATTATTTTCACAGAAGGAAGTCAGGACCAATTGTTAAGGCAAAATTTCTCCTCCCAGACAGGAATCCTGAAGTCTCCGTCCCCATGCATGCTGAGGGCCATGATATGACAAGGGAAAACACTCTCAGTAACAGGAACAGCAATATGAAAACCAACTCTAAAATATATCAACAGCACAATATAGCATTGCAGCCAAATAAATGGTAGAGACCCAATCCTGCTAGAGGAAAGGCTATATTTTCATAAAAACATTTAAACGCCTTGTAAAGACAAGCCATCAGCAAGGAAGGAGTGAAGTTTGGCTTACACAATGGCAGAAAGCCCTACCAGCTACAATTTCAGGTGCAACTACATTCGGTGGCTTAGCCTTGGACAGTCCACCTATATCAGTGACACCTCTTCTCCAAACGGACCACTGAACAAACCCCCTCAGACACCAAAAGCCACAACAACTTGGTGCTGAAACTTCACAATAGATGAACAAAATATTGGCAGAGAGGAGTCCACGGGTAAGCCAAAATAAGAGGAGATCCAATGAACAACAAAAGCATACTGTTCAACTCCGTGCTGCTCTTCTCCAACTCACCAAGTGAGTCATGTATATAGGTTTGGCAAGAAAATTCAGCAATTAAAGGCATGTGACATTAACCCATAATGGGGCCTGCGCACTTGAGCCTCCATTCCAAAAGTGGGTTGTTACATATACAAAATATACAATAGCAAGCAAACTACTATAACATGACACAAAATAATAACATATGCCAAGGCAGTGCAAAAATGGGATATAACATAACATTTGGTTCATCAGGTAACTTTAAAGAGCTTATAGGAGAGATTCATAATCATGATGATATACATGGGAACCTGTTTACACATCATCCCAAATCAAGATTAGCTTCTGCTAGCATTTATGTTGTTCCAGATGATGAAACTTGTCCTCAGAAGAAAAAACACCTTGGATGGGATCAGGGTTTGGTAAATATGAAAAACAGAAAGATGGGGGCCATGATGATGAAACCAATAAGTGACTTGACTCAGTGAGAGATATCACCGTCTTCAGAAATCACAGATTACCCTCTTCGGAGGTTACACAGGTGGGATGTGCCTTGAAAACAAATATGATGTGCAATGCCTACAAGACCCTATTCTGTATTTGCATTTCCTCACCTGAACATGTGTCTTCCTCAGTAGATGGCTCTAATGAAGTAGTTATGTAACCTGACGCCATTAGGAGAGAATTTTCTTTGGAGTCTGAGCTTTGGAAGCGAATCTTGTCATTGGCCACTCAAGCTAAATAGTCTGTATCTGTTCTTTTTGTACATGCTGGGTATCTGCGAGTATGTTCGCAGTAGCGTGTCTGGGTTCAGTATTATGGCAGGCAGTGTTGAGGTAGTGTTATGTACAAGAAGATGGGAAAGCTCAGACAAAGCTGAATTTTGTGATTTTTGTTATGAAAAACAGAATTGCATAGCGGAATTTAGAAAGCATGTAGGTGAACAAAGATAGGAAAACAGTATTAGAAGGGCAAATCTGAAAAACCCTGTAACATATAAATGTAACTGCCCAGTTTTGGAGATTTTTTTGACAATATAAAATATTTGTTCCTAATCTAACAAAATGATACATCTGCAATAAAAAAACACAGAAAGACAGAATCATAATTCTAAGCTACCTCTCTCTGCAAAGATAAAGTTCATAATACATGGAATCATAAATAATATGCGGAAAGGACAAAAAACATATAATCAAGAGATATGCAATTAGGGTCGCTCTCTAACAGAAAAATAGGAATCGTAATTATCATTCTTTTTTAATGGTCTAGTCCCTGCAAAGTTATGGGAATTCAATTGGTCATCGTTATCCATGGAAGAAATGAGTTGCAACAGTCGTATCCCAAAAAAGTAATCACACTAATGCAAGCAGCAGTTATATGTGAGAAAATAGCAAAGCAAGTACCAGGATGGTACATGTAGAACAGATCTGTGTAACTTCAAAAATCAGCAAAAATAGTAATTAAAAATACTCCATTTAAAATACCTGGAACATACCCAGGTGAGAAATTCACTCTTACTAGCTTCTTAAGCAAGCACAATTAAATAAATTACAGCCACAAAACAGTCAATTACAACGTCCCATCATGCTAAAGCCACCAAATTTTAGAAATTGTAGAACCAGAAAAGGGCCCAAGTTTTGTTGACAATTCAATTTAGAAATCAACTAAAGTGTCCCCGAAATTAATAAGCATCCTTTTCATAGGAAAGGAGGTAATATCACCCATCGCCTTGGATATTTGGGTCTGCCATCTTTGCCATCAAACAACTGTAAGCCAGGTTAATCCAGAAGTTAGAATACAGAAGCTGTAAGAATATGTAAAGAGCATTATTTGTTGTTACACCTATCTTAAGCAATTGAATGCAGATTGAAAATTTAACAAAGAAGAGACTCACCTTCTTCAAACGGCGGTGCTTGGCAAGAGCCCAGTTAGTCATAATAAAGGTTGCTACAGCCAGAAAGGTGTAGCCAGCAACTGTCTGTGTCGCGATATTGAATCCCAACCATTGATAGATTTCAGTGGTGTAGTTAGCACATGTGACTATATTAAACAGAAATCCACTTGGAATTTGATATCCTCCTTTACCTCCAGGGCCCCTGAGATTTCTCAACAAAATATGGCAGTAAAAGTTTGCTACCTGACATACAATCCCCAGCCCAAACCCAATCTTCATTTGTTTCTCACTCACAGGGGTGTAGAGGGGATGGTTGACAAAATAAGCTATGACTGCACTAAAGATCCAGTAGTAACAGCAGTTTCTAAACACATTAGAGAGTGGTGAAGTTGCATGGCTGAACCTGTGAACGAAAAAGGTCTCTAAAATGCGTTTGGCATAGTGAAAGCAAAAATAGTACATTGCATATGTCTGAGCTGGGTGTATAACTCTTTCTGCAGGATATCCAAAGTACTTGTAGACAGGGAAGTAATAGAAGATGGGATAAATGAACAGAGGGCCAACATATTCCCAGAAAAAAAGAGTGCTGTATGCCACCTGTGGCCCTAAATCCTTGAACACTACCGCTAACTTTCCCTCATCTTTTTCAAAATAATCTTTGAGCCTCTTGCCTCTTTCCAGAACAACTGGTTTCCCTTTTCCAGATTGTGGCAGAGTAAGTCGCTGCCGAGCAGGATAATATTTCTTGACTGTCAAAAAAGCAAAGGAGAATCAAAAACTCAACTAAGATTTCAGAACCTCACATTCACATATTGACATTCTGCTTTGAAAAGACATTATAGAAATTACAAAAGAAACAGCCAACAACAAAACCAATTGACTCTAGAATCCATAATTAAGTATGCAAGAGTTACAGTGGAACTTTACATATCTGCGGAAAGCCTTTATCTGATATTGTTCATAGTGGATTATACAGGCCAGGTAGAGGGGATCCACAACGCTTTTAGTGTGTAACTGTAACAGTGCATTGAAAATGGACACTAGCACAGTCCCATCTAGACCCAGATCCCATATGCACCTTGAGGCTGCAAAAGTTGAGGATTCATTTCTCAAAGTTTCAATGTTGATATGTCAGCCATGTATGTGAATTTAAGATATCCAACCTCAAGCTTCACAACCAAGAGATTGATATCAGCACGGGTTTAGATGGGTTGATGCCATGGAAATATCACAACCTCGATGTGCATATCAGACCTGTGCTAAGATAGATCTGATATGCCGGCTGTGTGTGAACCTAAGATACCCATCCTCAAGCTTCACAACCAAGAGATGCATATCAGACCCGGGTTTAGAAGGGTTAGTGTTGTGGTAATATCACAGCCTCGAGGTGCACATCAGGCCAGGGTTCATATGGGTTTGTGCTATAGTGATAAAGTCATCATCCGATGCCAGTTATCATTAAACTGTATTTATTTATGCATTCATCCTCGACATGCACATACTGAAACAGCCTATGCATTGCAGAGGAGGACCTATTTTTGTTAGCCTAGATCTTTTAAATGCAAACTCTATATTTACGCAGCTTCTTAATTCGCAAGAGGTATTTCTAAAAACCAGTTTCCCATAAAAGTTAAATGAAATGATGAAAGCCAGAAGAAATCAGAGTCACGTTTCCAGTCTACATAAACCTAATTCAAAAACAGAACAGTAAACAGTTCATTCCGTTCACAGAAAACAGAAGATAATAGGTTACCTCTTTGTTGAATCGAGGCTTTCAGATCATCCACAGTGGCCTGCAGATACACATGTAAATTTATCTTAGCGATCAGCCAACAAGATCAGCCCATTGAAGTGAGCCATTAGAAGAGAATCTCTCAGAAATCCTACCAGTTAATATACCCATTTGGGAAGCCAGATAGCTAAATAGATAAACTACGCTTCCTTTCGGGCGAAAAAAGGAAAAAGAAAATAGTTTTGCCTAAAATAGTTTGTGAATCCATCGGCCATATGAGACAGAAGGCAATCCATAGCCGAGGGACCAACATTGTATTCATCCAATATAGAATTTCAAACAAATCGAGGTTTGTACTTACATTATCACTCAGATCGATGCCACCCTTGATAATTTCTTTGCCACTTCGAGATACCACGGAGACCTTCATCTTCACAATCCCCTCTGTTATCGGTATGACCGCAATCGATTGGCTGAAGCACAAAATATAGTGTTGGGCGTTGGCCTCAATGAATGAATGGTTGCCTGTTGGTGAAGTGTGGCAGCAGAACAAGTGAGCGTATTGATGAGTGAAGCCTGTGCTGTGGCTTTGAGTGAATGAAGCATTAAATGGGTATGACAGACCATTGAAGATCGAAAATGGGTTTTGTTACGGTAATTGGTGACTCTGAGTAAAGCAATGTTGGTGTGTATTTGTTTTGTGGCTGGTTTGGAGGGTGGAGTTGCTAAATGCATTGGTGAGAACTTTGACGAAATGAAATTCAATTGGGCGTGGTAGGAGAGCTACCATACCAAATTCATTAACAAAAATTCAATTACCCGACTATGATGCTCTCTGCCAACAACGACAAATTTCTCGTTTATCTCATTAGAACCTCACCATGGACCTTCCACGAGAGGGTTCGTACAAGGGTATGGGTTTTACTAAAATAAAGTACTTTTTTAATAAGGATTTTAACAATTTTATATTTTCATGTTATTTTTTAATAATTTATAGGCTTGAATTATAAGAATAAGATAGGTTGATATTTATCCATTTTAGTAATCGAATTGATATGTGGAGAGGATTTCTTATCCCACAAGGAATTCTATTCACTAATTTGATATCTCATATTATTTTAATTTTAAAATTGAAATAATTATTATGATATAAAGTTATAATATATTTTTAAATACTTAAATTTATATAATTTAAAAAACAAATTCTTTATCAAGCCACTCAAATTAAGATTATTTTAGCAAAAGATCTAATATCAAATATATGAATGTTGAAGGAAACTATTTAAATGTTTATGTCCAAAGAAACTATTTCAATATACATGTTGAGTAAAAGATTTCAACATCAAATATATACTTATATAGAGAGGAGTGAAAAAAAATGTTATTCCATTAATATGTTCTTTTTGATGGAGGGATTGAGAAGAAGGGAACAAAGATTCAAAACATGCAAACAATGGAAGCAGCAAAAACCACAGTTCCAGTGTAGCAAATCGAATCTGGAAAAGAGATGGGAGGTATTAAAAGACCCCATGCATATGAGAGTCTAGACTAAGACAAAAAGGTCTCTTCAAAGGTTGTAGAAAACCAAATGGAATTAGGGAAGAAAATCAATTGGTAATTGTAGATGTCACTCCCAATCAAGAAGTTTGGAAGAAGTAGAGAAAAAGAAAGGCATAAAAGAGTAGTTAAGTGTTTTTACACTTAACCCCAAAATGTAATTTCATAATTGTTTCTTTTGTTTATGTCTTTTATATGTTTCTCTCACTATTGGAATAACGTTTTATTGGAGCTTAATGCTCAGATTTTTGTAGGTCTTGCAGTTGACGTGTTTGAATGCTTTCGGGCATCTGCAAAATGTAATTTTGACCTTGTTCCCAGGCTGAATAAAATTACAACTTTTTCTTTGGAAAAATGTTATGTTTAATTCTAAGAGAGATTTATCATTCTTCCAATGCTTAATATAGACTTAGACATGTAATATTATAAAAAATGTTAAAAACAAAAAGAATTCAATATATAGATACATAAATATAAAAAGATAAATAGATAGATAAACGGAGATGTAACATTTTAAAAAAATATTAATAACAAAACTAGTTATATAGAGGGATAATTTATATCATGCATATTACATTAGAAGATCTATTTGTTGGCCAAATACCTATTCATGAATTTTTTTTGTTATGTTTTTATTTACACAGGCTTATTGTATCACCATGTTTTGGATCATTTTTGGTGTTGGTGCTTAGATCCACAATTTCTACTCTCTGGTTTGATAGTCAATGGATTTGTGGCACACATGATTTTTTTTTGTTTGTTAATGTATTATTGGAATTATTATTCGACATTGGTCTTCCATTCTAGATGATCTATCACAATGGTATAAAAGGGACTTGGCGGTGAATCTTGGATAAATCAAGACATTAGTACATGTAAACTAGTTTTTTTAATATAAAACTCATTCATTTTTCTTTCATGGAAAAAAGAGAGAGATATTTTCTACTTCCAAGTATGAAAGGGGATGGATTAAAATTTTAATGTGGAGAATGTGAATCATACATAAAATATTTCATATTTATATGTTGCATAAAATAAGTGAGAAAAAAAAACTTATAGTTGAAACATTTTATTAGTGTGTTGTTTAAAACCAACATAGATTCATCTTAACTCCAAATTTACCAAAAGTCTAGAGGAATCAAATCTTAGAAGACGCAAACCTTTCATATTTTTTACACTCAAAAAAAGATTTTCATCCTAAGAAATTTGATCTCTAAAACTTGATAGATACAGAATCAAGATAAATTTATATTGATTATTAATAAAATAATTACCTCACTTTAATATAACAAAATATTTATCCTAAATAATTAAATAAACAAAAGATTTTTATATTTTATTATACTTACAAAATTTATATCTTTATTAAAATAAAACACTTACTATAAAATCTTTAATAAATTTTAATTAAAATATTTTTTATTTTTAATGAAATATTTACCTTTACATTATATAACAAAATCCTCCCTTAAACATTTAAGTAGGCAAATGCTTTAAATACCTTAATATAAAGGTGTACTTCAACTTTTGAAAGTTGGACTAAAATAGAATATTGGTCTAAATGTAAACTTCAAAATCTTTATAATTTATATATGGGTTGGCAAAGAATAAGTATTTTTTATAATCTATATATGGGTTTTAAAAGAAGTAATAAGGAAATATATAAATTGTTTATTTTTTTATGATTTTTTTATTATTTTATGGTGTTTTAAATATATTTTTATATGGTGGGAAAAATCTATCATAATTTAGTTGTCAAATCAAGAGTGAGGATAATCATCTCTGAATATTATCTATGAATGTAGACTGTCTCATCATTATTATTCAAAGAAAACCATGCCACCTATAATAACTCGTTGGTGGTCTGTAAGGGGGTAGACTTTCACTTTTATGAGGAGATGCCTCTGGTCGTTAACATGTTTCCTTATATCTAAGGAAAACAAACTCTTAGCTAAGTACAAACAATTTTAGGACATACTCCAGACCCACACGGTATTTTAAAGATATATGAACAATTAAAATTGAATTGATATTTTTTAATTAATTTGTTAACATGTTCTTTATATCTAAGGAAAATAAACTCTTAGCTAAGTAAAAACAATTTTAAGACATACTCCAAACTCACATGATATTTTAAAGATATATAAACACTTAAAATTGAATTGATATTTTTTAATAATTAAAGAAATGGAAAATTAATTTAGAAGGATTTTTTATTTTGACGATGGATAAAGTATTTTCTACTATAATAATTTAATTTCATTTAATCACAATGTTATCTTTTAAGTAATGAGGCCTTCACATTAAGGTTTATCCTTTGTTCCAAGCTTTAAAAAGCCATTTTCATTAATCAATTTATTTATGTTCAATGCTCATCCAAACTATGAAAGGGAAAACTAAGACCTCGTGGCTAGCACCATCCTTCACGTTTCATTAATCAAATTATTTATGTTTAAAGCTCATACAAACTATGGGAGGGAAAACTAAGACCTCATGGTTACCACAATCCTCACAATCCTTCCAACTTCGTTCATAAAGAAGATTTTTTAAAGATGGTGTAGGGGGTTCATTTTTTAGATTTTTTAAAGATGGTATAGGGAATTCATTTTTTTTAATTGCCCTACGAAGTTTAGGAGATTATTTGAATTCTCTTTATTCAAACTGCTTATTTATATGACCTTTGTTGTGGAAGAAAAATAAATAATTTATGGCTTATATTTATAAAATATAATTGATATTTTTTTCCTTGATGGGGTGAATCAGATGATCAAGGGGGGGTTTTGTAGGAAGAGCTCGTCATCCTGTCAATGTGAAGGACATTAAAGGCCAAGGCATGTAGCTCGTCCCTAGCATGAGATTCATGCAATAACACGAGTGGTTATTAATACAACGGTTGGTGGGCTGGCGAGAATTATGAGTTCAATAGAGGGTGGGAGAATTTGGTGCTTGTCCAAGGGTAAGGAAACATATCCCCTGTTAAAAGTGCATGAGCTAGGTTTTTTTGTTCATGGGGATAAGATCAGTTTGTCTTTCAAAAATGAGGTGAAGCTTGTGGTTGTTGACGGAAATTAGTCGAGGCAGGAGAACCTCTAGATGGGTATGGTCTGGTGGGAAACGAAAGTACACCTAGTCAGAGTGAAGTTGCAAATGAGGTTGGTAAACAAGTTCAGTTGGTGGGTGTGGTTCTCGCAACAAATGTTTTCCTAGCTGCTCTATTATTGGCTTTTTTGGAAATCCATCTATGGCTTGTTAAGTGTCTTAGTAGAGTATCTATGTTCTATTGGTTTGTATTGTATATATGGTTTGTTGTGCCTTGGGGCTAGTGATTTGGAGTCTGAATTTAGTCTATTCCTTCTCTACTTCATGGGTTTGGTGGTTGCAATTGGTATGTATTGTTGGAAGAATAGGGCATGATCTCCTCTTGCAAGTCGTTGTCGTGTAGAACTATTATGACATTGGATTTCTCATTTTAGTCCCTCTTGTTTTTTTTTCAATTTTTTTAAAATAGATCTTGGTTTTATTCCTGTTGGGGTTCGTAGCTTTGGTTTCTTGTTTCATAAGGGGGGGTTACTATGATATTCATCCTCTCGGGGTCTTTTTGTGGGTGTGCCTTGTGGCCCAAAGTTCTATAGGTCACAAGGGTGGTAGGGACTTCTTCTCCTCGGAGTGCAATAGAGGTGGTTTTCTCCTTGGCTATAGTTGGTATAAGGTGGGATAGGGAATTCATTTTTTAGATTTTTTAAAGATGGTATAGGGAATTCATCTTTTTTTTACTGCCCTAAGAAGTTTAGGATATTATTTGAATATTCTTTATTGAAATTGACATTTATATGACATTTGTTGTGGAAGAATAATAAATAATTTATGGGTTATATTTTATAAAATATAATTGATATTTCTTTCCTTGATGGGGTGAATCTTATGATCGAGGGGGGCTTTTTGTAGGAGGAGCTTGTCATGTTGTCAATGTGGAGGACATTAAAGGCCAAGGGGCATAGCTCATCCCTGGCATGAGCTTGCATGAAATAACACAAGTGGTTATTAATACAATGGTTGGTGGGCTGGCGAGAATTATGAGCTCAATAGAGGGTGGAAGAATTTGGTGCTTATCCAAGGGTAAGGAAACGGATCCCCTGCTAATAGTGCATGAGCTAGGTTTTGTTGTTCATGGGAATAAGCTTAGTTTGTTCTTCAAAAATGAGGTGAAGCTCGATTGTTGACGAAAATTAGTCGGGGAAGGAGAACCTCCATCTAGGTGTGGTCTAGTGGGAGATGAAGGCACACCTATTCAGAGTGAAGTTGAAAATGAGGCTAGTCAACAATTGCAGTTGGTGAGTGTGGTTCTTGTGACAAATGTTTTCCTAGCCGCTCTATTATTGGTTTTTCTGGAAATCCATCTATGGCTTGTTAAGTGTCTTGGTAAAGAGTATCTATGTTCTATAGGTTTGTATTGTATATATGGTTTGTTGTGTCTTGGGGCTAGTGAGTTTGAGTCTGAATTTAGTCTATTTCCTCTTTACTTCATGGGTTTGGTGGTTGCAATTTGTATCGAATAATAGGGCATGATCTCCTCTTGCAAGTCGTTGTCGTGCAGAGCCATTATGTCTTTGGATTTCTGATTTTAGTCACTCTTTTTTTTTCGGTTTTATTCCTGTTGGGGTTAGTAGCTCTAGTTTCTTGTTTCAAAAGGGGGGGTGGGGGGGGGTTACTATGATATTCATCCTCTCGGGGTCTATTTGTGGGTGTTCCTTGTCGCCCAAAGTTCTTTAGGTCACAAGGGTGGTAGGGACTTGTTCTCCTCGGAGTGCGATAGAGGTGGTTTTCTCCTTGGCTATAGCTAGTATAAGGTGATTTGGGTTGGTTATAGAATTTTTGTTAACTAGTGTGTCGTAAGTGTTTATTCTGCAAGTATGTGCTCTCTTCAGATTCTCAAAGGGGGGAAGTCATGTAGGCACTTGAAAAAATAGCCTCCCTTGCACATCATGCCTCCTAGGCAACATATGCATAGCAAGAGAGGCGGTGGTGGCAACAATGCCTATCTATTTTCCTAGGAGTCTTTTAAGGCCTAAGTTAGACTCGATGAGAATTTTGGAATTTGGAAACTAAGGTTAGTGCAGAAAGATAATCTTATTCTAATTCTGATATTTTGGAGGAGTTATCCAGCCGAGTACCTGAGCCTAGTCATACCATGGGTTATAGGAAGCAATACCTCAATGAAATTGTTTTCAACTAGAAAATGAAGATCATGATGGGTATGGTTCTGAAGGATAAGCAAGTGGAAAGGTACAATGTGTTTTTTTTGCTGGATGATATCAAAAGAAATTTGAAAAAATAATGTTTCTTTATGGATAGGCTTGATGCTAGGCTAGCCCATGTAGAAGGGCATCTCCATTGTGATTCTAGCACACTTTATCCTCTTGGTTCTGTTAGCCACCTATAAAATTTTTCTCAAGCAAACAGGTGGCTAAATTGTTTTTGAGCCTTCAAGGAATGCATCTCCTCTGAAAACACATCATCCTTGAAAGCCCTGTGTGTTCATTGTCTTTAAAAAGATCCTCACTATTGTTCCCACTCGCTAAGCCTCACTGCCTGTGGGAAATTGTGCTCAGAAAGTCCCCCATTTACCCTTGTATCCTTGCAAAATTTCCCATTTTGACCCTTTTTCCCATTTTCAAAGTTTCCCCTTTGACTCCTAAAATCCCTTCCTAAATCTCCTAAACCACCCAATTCCCCTTTAAAAACCAAGTGAAATCCTTTCATTTGATTTTAATTCCCTTTTTTCCCTCCACTGAAAGCCTAATGTTAGCCCTAAAACTCTATTTCCAAGCTAAAAAACCCATTTTCTAACATATTACAGGCTAGTACCTTTCGGCCCAGCCCCAAAACCACTTCCCCACATGACCCAACTGCCGGAAACAAGCGCTAAGTCGAAAGGCACTGATCGCATCGGAGTTTCGGAGCGGAAAGCTTTTTACCCTTGTGAACTTAAAATCTCTAATGCGATGGCGCGTTTGGTCCATAGACTCCCGCCGCAATTTGCACCGTCAATCTGTCCTTAGATCTGACGGCCAGCGCCGATCGCAATCGCAACTTTTAAACGGTGCCACCCTCCGCCCTTTGCGATTGCGATCCTTTGATTGTAATCCCTACCGTTGATCTCACATAAGATCCAACGGTCATAAGTCAATCGCACCATCGCTCATCAGAGTTTTGACCCTCCCCTTGCTCCCCTCCGATTAGACCGTAGCCGTCGATCTCCTCTTGAGATCTGACGGTCCTGATTGAATTGCCCTCCACCCACGACCGGGTCCCACCATATCTACCCATTTCATACGTTTTCCGCGCACTTTCTATGTATTTCATTCAAAGGCCCAAAACTTGGGTTTTACATTTAACATCATATCATCCCGCCAAGCATTAAAATTTTAATGTTTTACATTAAATTTTTTGCATTTCGCCCAACTTCCACATGCGTTTTCCCACTATTTCGCTACATGTTCCCACCGCTTTCCGTTGCATCCATAGCATTCACTCCTGTTGCGCTGCCATCATCCAAGAAATCCACCACATCCACCCTTTCCCATGCATGGATTTCTTAACAGAGTTGCGTGTTTTGCAGGGCACAGGCAGTGAAAACCACCATTGTTCACAACCACTATTATAGTGGCACAGAGCGCAAAGAGGGCCATTCTCAAAGCTTAATATTACATAGAAGAGCCTGGGAAGGGGTTAGAACGTAATTTTCATTAAAGGACAGAGTTTAAATCTGTAAAACCTCCCCATCATCCTTAAAAGCTCAAAATTCACAGACAGAGTCAGTCACGAAGCGACAAAGTGTATCAGTGGGTAATCAGAGAGTTTAATGCCTGTAATTGATGTTTTTAAGCTCTGATTCAATGATCAAAGGAAAATGTACCAGATCGAAGACCTCATGGATCACACGGAAGGCCTAATAAGGCCTAATGCGCATAAAACAATATCATAAAGGTTTCACATCAGCAGAAGTCTCCTTCCGAAAAAGGACATAGTACCCATACTGTTTTTACTCTACATTGTGTCCACGAGAAGGTTTCCACCCTGACAGCAGTCCTGACGCTACCAGAACATTTTTTATTCAGTATGGTAGACCTCAAAGTCATTTATCTGCCCCTTTGTTTATTCACCAGAGTACTGCAGAGTACTGCAGCGAAATCACATCAAGAACATACCTGGAGTAAATTGCAACCTGTCGAATATCGCTCTTTCATCCAAAGAGTACTGAAGATTAATGCTCAGATATTCAAACAGAATGGGTTTCGACCCACTTCTTCTACTCTGTTTTTAATGTTCATTTAGTGTTTCATCTACTTCCTCTGCCTCTCTTTTAGATATAAAAACTCATGAGAAAACATTAGAAAGGTTGTAGATTGGATATCTGTGAATTGTAAGTTGTTTCTCTTGAGACATAGTTCTCTGTGTAAAGTTGTAAGATAGGCTGAGGAAGATGTTTTCAGTCTGAATATCAAGCTGTTGGCAATGTTGTACACGACTGGTATTGCTTTTTAATATGACAAGCACATTTCTTTGGATCCTGATTTAAAGCAGCGGTGATTTTTTTCTATCTTTGTCCTTGTTTTCCTTTGTAGTTCATCACATTTCATTTCTTCTGGCACGCATCAGAAATCTGGCATAGGATTTACCCTTGCTTGGTACCCTATGTTTCTGCTCTCCCTACCTTCAATGTTTTCTGTTGTATGTGTTATCTGAGGATTGATCCAAGCTAATTTAACCAGTGTAGTAACTAATATTTACTGCTAGCTGATGTATGAATTAATGAATCTGTTCTTAGATGTTCTTGTTAGGCTTTAATTGAATGAATTGGGATACTGGGAGTCTATAAAATTGTCTCTGTCTCACTAGAGTCCTTTTCAATCATTTGAACCTTTCTAAGTTCCCTTAAGTTGGATGCCAAAGCATTGAGAATTCAAAGTCTCTCTCCGATCTCAGGTTTTCACCTTTGTGTTTAAATCTGTAATGTTTTCGTGTCTAAAGAGTTAACCTTTTAGGTTTTGGATCACAGGTTGTCCAACGGCATGCCCTGTCCCTGGATCTGATTCCTGAAAGGTCACCTTGGAGGTTTCCTTGCTTTTCACCTTCTTTCTTACCATTTCAAGCCACACTATCATCTTTAAGATCCAATGCTTTAGATGACTAGCCCAACTGAAAGCCTGCATATTGAATAGCAAGTAAACCCTTTCCTGAATCCATTGCCCAATGGTCTTGAGTGTTCTCTGAAATCATTCCTCCTTTGCCTAAAATCCTCTTTGTTCATCCTTATATTATACTGAAACCTTCCTTCCTAATTTCCCAACAACCAAACAAAAATCAAACAAACAAACTCGTGCCTATAACTAGCCTAATATCTTGACATGGAACTTCAAAGACATAAAACCTTTGCCTATATAGATAGATCCCTCTCTGGACCCAGGAGGGCTAGATCCTAGGGCCCCAAAGTGGTTCTGATGTTGTCTCATCTTTTGGTATTGCCAAACTTGCCAAAACATGGGAACCCCAACAGGTTCAAGTTCAAAGGATCTAGCTCCAATATCTTCCTCAGATTCCTAATGGTCAATGAGTTTGATAGTATTTCTAATGTCATCCTATGTTTTGCACCATTTGAATACAACCAGAATGTATGGTTTTCTTTTAGAGTATGGAGGATTTTATTGGCCCCTTTGATGTCAACAAGAATTCCCTGATTCAATAGGAAGAAACAATACATTATGGCTAATATAAGTAAACTAGTTTTGAAAACATTATGAGGTAATAAAGTTTTTTAATTTGCAAAAAAAATAACAATAATAATTGATATTTCCTGAATTAAATAAGATTATAAATAATATAATTATTTATTTAATACAAAAATTGAAGTTAAAATTTTAAAGTTTTTATTTTTCAAATTATGTTCAATGATCGCTTTTATTCTATTTTTAAATTTTACTTTAATTATATAGTTTTTTTTGGAATATCTTCAATTTCAAATGCAAAAAATGAGATTACTTGTCCTCATCAGAAATACTAATTGTTGCATCGCTCTCTGTCTGGCCCAATATGGTAGAGATGTTGTAATGGAATGTCTTGTTTAATCCTAAAAACAAAAATTAGCCTACATGAAAACATTTTTTCTCTATCAAAGAAAAATAAAAATGGCTTCATGGTATTCACCCATGATATGAGAACCCACGGTATTGACTCGTGATATTCATGTGGAATATAACGTATTTAAAGGGTAAAATTAAGCCACTCTAAACCTATATTATCATCAGATCTACCAAGCGCAGAGAGGGATCAAATCTCTTGAGATGCAAAATTGTTTTAAATTAAAAAGAGATTTGATCCCTCTCAGTGCTTGGTAGATCCAAAGTTAAGATGGATCTAAACTAGTTTATAAAGAGCATATTCTTAGTAGAAACAATGAACATATAACAAGTAAAATTTGAAACCAAGTGGAAATGATATCATTCCTCTTCTCAACCATCATTAGAGCTAAATAAAGTTGACACATATACAACTACATAACACTACTTTTCAACATTTAACAAAAACAAAATACACATTTAAAAGCTAGTTATAATAAAATAAATATAATTTTTTTTTTTTTAATCAAATTTAAAAGATAAAAAGGGGTAAATTTCATATACATAAATGAAAATATTTAATATTAATATCAAATTGAAGATTTTCTTTAAATTCATTTAAAATATTTTTTTCCTAGGAGGAAAAAAAACATAATTTCTATTAATGGAAATAAAAATTGCATTTTGTAGACGCATGTTGTGTGTATGCAATCATGATCCAAGAAATGACTAATACAAATCTCATAAAACAGGGCACACAGGCCCACTGAAAAAACCCTTAAAAATGTGACACCAGAAGCCCCACAAAAGCAACCATTATATTCAAAAAAATGTTGACAACAAATATGGGCAAACAAAGGGTCCATATACAAACTAGACGGAAGCTCTGAAGGCAACAAAGCAAGAAAGAAAAAGGTGTCAATGTCCAAGGAAGATTGTGAACCCCATCGCTAATCCGAGAAAAGACGTAGAAAGAAAACAAAATAAATGAAAATCCAAGCACAAGCTGCCTTACTAACTCAAATGAGAGGCTCAACATCATACCTCAAAAGAAAAAAATGGGCCACAAAACCCATAGTCGAAATCTAGGTAGAGGTTTTTGAAGGCAACACCGAACAAAAGCAATGGAAGTGGCGAGAAGTCATCGAGAGTGCCAACCTGTGTAGAAGCCAACCCAAAAACATATGGATGTCACTGGAAAATAAAAAGCTCTGTAAAGAAGGAAGCAACCCACCAAAAAACCAGAGCCCGCCATGGAAGACCCCTCCAAGCGTCGACGACAAAACCCCAGTGTGAAAAGGCATGAAAAGGAGGTCCAAAACAAAGAAGTGTGTTCAACCCTCCTCCCCCTCGACTCTTCCACTGAGAAACAGGTAGCAACATGACCAATAGAGACAAAATCGACAATAATCAACTAGAAATGACACAACATACCTGAAAACACCTACAAAAGATTGAACGATGTGGTAAAAAAGAGAAAAAGAAGCACGAAACAAGATCATGGAGACTAAGGTTAGCAGCCCGGACCCCACTCTCTCAACTCTCCCCATAATTTTTAAAATCATTTTAATAAATGCTCTCCATTTCAAGAATTTAAATTTCTTCTTCATTTCCTAACAACACTTTAAATGGTGATGAAAATTCTTTTAATCTATTTTTTTAATGTATATATTTTTAAACTCATTTTCTATATTTTCTATTAAAAAAAATACTTTGTTTAATAGATTGATATTTAAACCTATCATTTTCAATAAATATATAATTTCCTCATATAAGTATCATACTAATATTATTACATAAAATAGCGTAAATTAATAATTACGCCGAAGGTGTCCCTATTATGAGCTTTGCTGGGATGAACAGTGCTTCCAGCCAATCTCTATGCTCCACCTATCGCCCTTCCAGCCTCTCAAAATTTGACACTTGGTGGTTGCTCCCACCCTCCTACTCTCAGCTGCTTCCCGTGCGCGTCAGCTCCTCCGCGTCCGTGCCGCTGTCGCGTCGTCCCCCTTCGGCGTTCCGTCGGGTCATTTATTAAAATGACCAAGTGCTAGTATTAGATATTTGAAATTTTTTTATAATTATTATATCATAAGTATCGAAAGGAATAATAGGTTTAGCCTTCAATGTCTAAAAGAAAAAAGTCTATAATGTTTATGATGACAATTGTAACCCTTGATCGAGGCTCAATCCTTAAATGGTACTTGTAGGGAATGAATTCGTTAGGGCCTTTTCATGGTCATTGTATTTCCAATTATGGCCATTTTCATTATTAGTTTTAACAATATTGGACGTTAGGATTGTGTTGAATTGGGCCGTAGTGTATTTGTCTTGGAAATTGATGGCCGAAAAAGGAAATGGATACAAGTATTGTTGTGTTGATGGTCACACATGCATTCGTGAATAAGAGGTGTATATGCGAAGTGGACAATAGTTATTATCACATCCATATTCAATAAAAATTAGTCATTATTGCGATTATATTAATCAAACGATATAATTAAATGAATTAATGGTGTAATTTGAGAGTTAAAAAAAAACTTCGTTGAAAAAATTTGTAATTTCTATTAATAAAAATAAAAAATATATTTTTTTGTAAATGCATCTAGTGTTGTATGTAATTGATATCCAATAAGAGGATCAATAAAAAAAATATGATACAAAATTGAGAAATAACATGTAGGAACATTCTAAAAAAACCAAAGATAACAAAATATGTACAAAGAGTTATGATTGACTATTATATATATTTTTTATTTTTCTTTTTCATTTATGCACTTTTTGTTAGCCATCAGAAGTTGGTTCTACAGGAACCAATGCAAAATGTAGTCTCTCATGAGGAGCCTCCTTACCAAAATCTAAACTTTTTGATACATGTGCTCTTTTGGACCCGCCAACTCCATCATGTGTTAGAGATTCTTTAGGATCCTTTTCCACTTGATGCACTAAATTTGCAATCGGTTGTGTCATGGCACCCCCTTCTTGGACATCATTCTGTAGAATTGTTCCACTAGTAACTTCTTGCCCTGAGTGACTTTCTTTTTTGTCTTCTTCTTCATCCTCAGAGGGGCATTGTTCAAAGAACTGCCATCTTTTTTATCTATTTGTTGGTTTTTTTCTCCTTTTCGGGATTCTTCTTTGCCTGAGGGCATGAATGTTGTAAATGTTTATTTGATAACAGGTTCAACACCTAAATGTCGTATTCTCATAGTCTAAAATTTGTGACAAGAAAAAGCTTTGGTGTTTCAAAATTATATGATCAAGAAGTCCTTTGTTGAGATCGATCTACACACATATTCCAACATATGTGAAGATACCATTTACTACTCTTTATGTATCCACTTTTTTGATTTTACCTAGTCAATTGTCAATATCTTCAACAACCTTGTGGTGCCAAAATGGGTGTGGAATATTTTGGAGTCTAAGCCAAATCGACATCGTGGACACTACCATAAAATTTGCATCAAACTCAGGGAACCAAGGAGTAGTGAACAATGCAACTCTTCCCCAAAACCAGGGCCTTGCATTTAAAGCATAAGTCCATGTCCTTTTGTATTTCAAACTGAATTATAAAGAAACCTTTGGAGCATAAAAAAATTTCAAAATCAGGGGTCCAAGTAGTAGCAATCCATTGAATGAGTGTTTTTGGTTTGGGCCAAAAGCCATTAAACCTGCATATAAAATTTTTTGATTGAAGGACAGAGAGAGAATAATTAACCTCAAGAATATTTATTTCCATTAAAGGAATATTTTCCATTTGTTCAACTATTTATGTTCCTGGGATATTTTGTGTTTGAGTTGCAGGGGCTATGGGTTTCTTTTGAACAACTTCTTTAAATGAGACAAAAGGCCCTTTGGAGGAATTTGATGCAGGATCCCCTCCTCGTAGCCTTGAATTTAGTGTAATGGTAGAATCTTTTGTGATGTTGTTGTTTAAAAAATGTAGCAAGAAAGGTTCAATTTGACTTAGCCTTGGTCAAATTAAGAAAATTTGAAATTTTCACATCAACAAACAACTTGGAGGCAGTTAACTTAGGTGACATGGCTCTTGTCACTCAGTTACCTTAGTAAATTCAAGTTAGAGGGCTTGGAGTTCAGTTATGCATGGGTGATTGCTAATTTTTAGCAATCCAGTTCAGTTATTTCCAGTTGTACTCAGTTAAACTAGTTCTAACAGTTGAGAGAACTAGTTGGAGGTCAATTGTGCAGTGGGACAACAATATAACTTAGATATCATCCAATTAACTAAGCAATCAACTCAAAATAGCTAGTGCATGTAAGGAATTTGAGTTCCTCAACTGTGGTGGAGATTCCAAGGCAGTGTAACGTTAGTTGTAGACTAGTCTTGAGTGTTCAGGTGTTGCATGCAATCAATGACCAATCCTTGGGAATTAATCAATTTGGAGGAAATTCCTAAAGAATAGGGTCCAATTTCCTAAGGATTTGTGCAAGGAAATAAGAGCTCAGACGAGGGCAAAAATAGATTAAGTTTGGGTCAGAGCTTCTCATTGAGTAAAGAGAACAATTATTCACTTACAGGTGTTGCTCAAAGTGAGCAAGCAATTGTAATACATTCTCTATTCATCTAATTAATGTAAGCATGCTTAAGGGGTTTTTACCAGTTGGTTTCCCCTAGATAAATTTGTGTACTTGTGTATGTGATTCATGCAGTAGAGTATAATTATGTTTCTTGATTTAGATAAAATTACTTGGGAAGTTGAAATTATATCACCAAATTTCTACATGGTATCAGAGCAAGATTCACATTAGAAAAATAATTTTGAAGTTGTTCCTCAGGAGGTTCAAATTTGCAGCTTCGTTGTAGTAGGATCTCTTCATATTTGGGAGAATGGCCTTCAATGTTCTGAGATTGGAGTATGCCTTGGAAGGCGGCTCGAATTTCATTGCCTAGAAAGATCACATGGAGGTAATGCTTGATGACAATGGATTGTTGGAATATGTCAAGATAGACATTCCAAAACCAAGATCAATTGAAGCCCATAACCTAGCCCAATAAAATAAATATGTAGCCAAGGCAAGGAGAATAATCTTGGAGGGAGTGCGAGACGCAATTAGGAGAGAAATAGGAGAGAAATTTCTTTGGAGCCTGAGCTTTGGAAGTGAATCTTGTCATTGGCCACTCAAGCTAAATAGTCTGTATCTGTTATTTTTGTACATGCTAGGTATCTGCGATTTTGTTCACAGTAGCATGTCTAGGTTCAGTATTTATGATTTCTTAAATTTCTCTATATCCAGGCAGTGTTGAGGTAGTGTTATGTACAAGAATATCCTCCCCTACTTTTGGTGGTGCCCACCTTTTTAGTACCCTTGTAAGATCCTTGGGTGCTGCATGGTGGCTACCTTTGATGGGCAAAAATGCCCTCCCGTATATATTTGGACTGCCTTATCTCAAGCTACCCTCCTTTGGAGGACGTGGGGTGTTGCCATCTTGGAAACAACTACCATCTTGCCATCTTGTTTGAATATCAAGCCTTGGCATTGGCATGCTAAGAAACTCCCTTGCCCTTACCATGAGGATTGAGAATCAATCCTACCATCTAACACAGAGTAGGAGCTTAGTGTACTCATAGTTAGATAGAGGCTATTGGGATGTCTGGGGAGCACCTCCTGTATCCCCAAAAGGTTATGCCCAGTCCTATCCTTAGTGACAACTGGAAATTGGGATGATTCCTCCACCCCAAAGGTAATAGCCCAGTCAAATCTTTAGAGATAACTGGCAGTTGGGATTTCTGGAGATGTTTTTTGTTCGAGCCAATTTGATTCCCCCAATGGGGGGACACCTTGACTAATTAATCGGTGTACCTGACCTCCTTGAGGGCCAGATCGAGTTACTCGACAGTTGACCTAACTTGAGGCTCTCTCGAACATATGCTAGATTCGAGAGTTTACCTTATTTGAGGGGCATCTCAGACTTGAGAGCTGACTTGACTTGAGGGGGGACACCTTTAATCTATCCCAGGTGACGTGGAGTGTTTCCATCTTGGAAATAGCTACCATCTTGCCATCTTGTTTGGTGTTGGCTTGCAAAGTAAGTCTCCAATCCCATTTCCTTACCCACGGGGTTTAAGTCTCCCCCTATTCTCTCTAGTCATAAACGAAACTTAAAGTCTCAAGTAAACTATAGAGAGGACCAACTATCGGGGCTTCTTTCCAGGGATTAAAACCTACCAGCCTAAGCCTTTTCCTATACCCGCGAATGGATATTTTTATATCCATCAAGGACTTATGGAGTTTATTTTTCACTTTTTTTTAGACTATTCTAAAGGGATACCAACTCTATTAGGCTGGAAGGAACGATGGCACCAGAGTAGTTCAGCCTTTAGATACCTACCAAGGGACCAGGTATACTGAACCTATGGATGAGAGATATCCTGGATCAGATCTACCAAATGACAGCCGGAAAAAGGGATGATTATGTAAACCCTATGGCAAATGGATCAGTCAGTTGGAGGAGTATCCACTCCTTTGATAGTGACTTTGATGAAGCCTTCTATGATTGGCAGAAGAGAGACCATGAATTTACTTCTAGGAGATGTGTTACAATAAAAGCAGTCTGTTGGATTGGGACTGAGCTGCGGAATCCTCTTGTCTTTGATGGAGCTACAGTAGTGGGTTATTTTCTAGATGATCTAGAGTTTAAGGTCCTAGAAGAACATCGAATCCTAGCATTATATGTGATACTGAGAGGGACATTTGCTTGATGTTGGGCTACGCATAAGACTTCCCTTCCGACGTGGGAAGACGTCCAACCTGCTATGATCCACAGGTTTGTAACCCCACTAAGGAGTTTTAGGTTAGGAACATTACTGTGAAGGCATGCAGTTCTTTTTGTCGAACCATATGAAGGAGTCACAGACCCATTCATTCTTGTGGAAAGCTACGTTTAGAAATGGGAAGTCGAGGGCGTAGATAATCAATTCATGGGTTAACAGGTTTATCTAGACTCTTGGATCAATCCCTAAGGCTTGGTATCTTCATGAATAAGCTTAGAGACAGACCAGGGGATTGGAATTAATTATAGACTTAGTTCACTGATTTCTCATTTGTAGGAGCTACCCCTGAAGTAACAACAACCCCGAAGTATATAAAGAAGCTACTATTTTCGAATACTCAGCAGCCTACAATTCCTCCTGTGATGTGCACATACCACCAAGAGTTGTTTGAAGCTAGAGAACTAGAAGAAGAGGTGTGTAACCTGTTACATTGTGGAAAGGATGGTCAGAGTAACGCAGATTATAATGATATGTCACCTTACTTGCACCACCTAAGCTTTATAGAATCTGAGGGAAGTCGGGAAATAAAGGAACATAGTCAGCAGAGGACCGAGAAGCCCTAATGTAAGCCTCTGAAGCTGCGGAAGATTAATATTGAATAGTCAAGTCCATTTCTTCCATTCTAAATAGATGTAATAACATGCTTTTCGCACCCCCCCCCACCCACAAGGAAGGAAGGGCTCTCAATTAAAGGAGAGGTGCGCAAGCAGGCTCGACCAACGAGAGAGGAATTTATTGTGAAGAACCATAAGCCCCCTAAAATAAGTCAAATGAAAAGGCCTAAAGACCATAAGGGAGAGGAATAGTACTGAGATTACAGATGTAATAACTAAGATACGTGATAGAGTAGAGCTAGAAATGCTAGTAGAAAGTGGTTCATTTTACCTGCTGATTAATTACGGACCACATGAAATACCTGACTCTTATATTATGCATTTATAGTAAAACAAAGTAGTTTTATTGTCGCTAAATAAAAAGTGTATACACGCTGGCTAACTCTACTCTCTACCCGAGTACAAGGCATGTACAATATCTAGTACAATAGAACATACCAAATATTACAACGGTTAGTAGCATAAATTATCGTCGGTTAAAAGTATAATTTACTCAATGATGCAATTAAGCTAGCCAGATTGAGTATGTAGCACTTAGATCTGTACCACTGTAAGTATACTATTAGTAAGTATCCTCTTGGTACTATTGTAAGCCTACTATACTAAGCCTGACTGGAATAGCAAATACTGGGTTACGTTGCAAGATACTGGTTATACATAGGAATTCACTTTTCTGTGCAGCATGATAGTTAACACAAACAACAAAGAATAGTGGCATATATGTTGCCAGACCTCGGTAGTATGGAATTACACGTAAGATGGTATCGATCAGCCTAGTACTCCACCTACTTAATAGTGCTAGACTAACTCTTACCACGGGTAATGCTTAGTAGTAGTACTCCATCAATACCTTGTAGAATAGTACAACTACAACCATGAGTAAGCAACTAGAGCTATGAATTTGTCACAGTGTAATTACTGCAATTGTTTGAACGAATGGTGAAAATATTTTCAAGAGCATCTGGTAGATATTGGATTCTAATTCTCATGCAGGATACTACTTGCTTCTACAGGAGCATGAGCACGTGGCATCCATGCATGGAACAAAGCTCTTAGGTGTTTGCCATACTAATAAACACTGTTAGCCCTTAGTAGCTGACCAGGGTTCAATTTACGGATACAACTAGGAAATTTGTTGATCCTAGGTTCAAAGTAGATTACTAAAAAGAACATAGATTAGAGTTCATAGGAATAGCAAATATGCAGCTCGTGTATCACTTGCTCCCTGGATAGGAATACATGAATTAGTACTACCTGTTATAGAGTAAGAGTATAATCACAAGTATTTCAATGAATGTTATCCCAGTTAATTCATACTGGTAGAGTTAGTAGTATAGATAAATACCATGTACACCAGGTGACAGAAATTGAGTATTTCTTGCGTAAATTGGTATTCA
Organism: Pinus albicaulis; assembly: GCA_034641835.2. NCBI lineage: Eukaryota > Viridiplantae > Streptophyta > Pinopsida > Pinales > Pinaceae > Pinus > Pinus albicaulis. The sequence continues at coordinate 847,480,489 of CM076581.1, forward strand.
CTTGTACTTTTTGTAAAACTCAAAGAAATAAATAAGTTAATCATTGATGTCACCAGACTAATTCAATTCATTTGTGATAAGCGATCTTTTTGAGTTTGCTAGTAGTAGTGTAATTATTGCTACTTCATAGGTTTGTGTTTAAGTACTCTGTAACCCTATACCACGTATGATATTAACTGGCATATAAACAGTATATAAGCTTAGTACCTCATATTCTAATAGACTTTGATTCCTGCTCGACCTCTCAGGTCCAAGCAATAGTAATAGCACAATAAGAGAAAGAACGAATAGAACCTAGACTATTGGCTTACAAAGCAGAGATTTCACTAGGGTGGAATAAATAGAGTAGATTACAGGAATCCATGACAATATGGATTAGGCTTATTAAAGGGATCATAAGGCTATGTAAGCAATTAGAATACTAAAAGCATAAGTTGAAATCAACAATCCTAAGGTAAACCAAATTGAATATAAGACGTTGGAAATTAAAACATTACAGTAGCAAAGGAAATCAACTGAGACTTTGATAGTAATGATGAGTGAAATTGGACTAGCCAATAGCTACTACATAGTACTTAAGTAGTTAGTGTGTGATTCAATTATTCCAGTAAACCATACAAGTTAGTACGCTTGTAATTACAAGATAGCTGCAATACGAGTAATATGGCAGCATCAATCCTGTCTGAATAATGGTGATCATGGACTAAGTATAACATATCTAGTTCAGACTAACATGAGTGAAAATTAAGTAGTTGACTAGTGACATAGAACCTGAACTAGTGATCCTATAAGTAGTTCAAGTTGTTAGATCAACTTGTAATGACAACATACCTTTAATGGGTCAGTGAGTAAGTTTATAGAGAAAGATTCAGAATCTAAGCGACTATTTCTTAGAAAGTGGACATAGATAGTTTTATGAACTAGAGACGAAGCTAAATGATCTTACCATGGTTAGGTTGCTTAAACGAATGAACGGTTGAATGTTGCAAAATTATTTGATTAACTGTGGTAAGGGGTTAAAGACCAGTCTTATTTGGATGATAGCTAGTATTCTACGAGAGAAAGGGCATTTATCTATAATATTGTACGTACAAGGAGACTTAGTAAAATAGCAGTAAGCTTACAAAAGGCTTAGCAGTATGCTCACAGCAGTACAACACTAATAATGATACGTTATCACATATGTGATGCTATGTTAAAACCCGAGGTATTTTAACTCTATCATTCATGGTTAACCTATCAAGGACAATAGTCGATTAGAGGTGCACAATATTTTCATTAGAAGGTGGAAATACAAAAGGAAAACAACCCAGAGCACGTGTTAAGGTCCCAAAATATTGTGAAAAGGAATATAAGAAAGTGAAACAGTGAGTCATAAGTTAGACTACTTGTAAGCTTAACCACGCTTCAAGAAGAGCCATGTAATGATAGTGTAATAACTCAGTGGTCCAAGTTATTGTACTAGAGCTAATGTCGAGAAGTGTCGAATATTTACGCGGGTCTCAGACAGTATACCTGTTATCGTGACTAGCTTAGTACTTCTTATACTACAGATTGATAACAAAGTACACCAAATGAAAATATAACCTTTCAGACGCTTTGGCTTTGTCTTCTTTCATTAATTTTTCTAGCTCCCTGTATCTCCTATGGTTGGGGCTTGCGCTAGCGGGGTTTTGGCACTCAACCCTTATTTCGCTTCCACTAGCAGGGTTGTTCCTAATAACCTTCCCCTTCGTGCTTTCATACGGCAGCGGATGATACAAAACCTGAAGTATACCAAATAGGAAAAACTGGAAGTATACCAAATACCTTTTGACGCTCCGACTTAAAGGTAGCTAGGCCCTGGCTAGCGATAGTTCGTGTTAGGGAGATTTCCTGTCATTAAATTTCAATGGAAGGTACTTCACCTTGATGTTTAATTTATTGGGGTAGTTCCCCTAGGGTAGATAGATTGACCTTTACTTCTCTTATTCACTAGGGTAGCTAGATTAACCTTGGTGTTCTTAGTTCCTTGGATAGCTATTCACCTGGACTTATCCTTTCTTTGGTGGGAGGGCATATATCATCTTTACTTCTTGATTTCTTCTTTCTATTTCCTATCCCTCTGGTCGAGCCTTAAAGCGCATTCTTTCCCAAAGCCCGCTTACACATCCTTTCTTCCCTTTCATATGTCTTTTCTTACTCTACCTATGAATTTTTTTTTTCCCTATGATGTGTTGGGTTAAGTGTGGTTAGTGATTGCATCACTGTATTTTTTTATTTATGGTGGATTTTCGTGTTATTCGTTCCACCTTTCACTGTTAGCAAGTGAACTGCTTAGATGTTTTGATATATGCAAGTGTTATCCCATGCTAGCTGCATATCTTACGAGTTTAGGCCCGTTATGTTAGATGCCTGGATATGTATGAAATATCAGTAATAAGTGTTATCCCGTGCTACTGTGTCTATCAGTAAGTTTGAAATACTAGTTGCCGGTAGCACGTGTATTAACCTGTTGGATTCCCAGATTGTTATTGATGGCATTTCTGGCAGGGCATCTCTTAGCAGTACAAACCTCAGTGGTTGGATTGAACGCATCCACCATATCCTATCAAAGTTTCAGAGAGCTTCCCTCCATCATATATACAGAGAATTAAACAGGAGGGTGGATGGGCTATCAAAAATGGGGCTGGAACAAGATTTTAGTTTCATATCAGTCATTCATTACAGGGATAACAGGGAAAGGGCCTCTTTGAGATTCACATTGTAGGATCAATATCCACAGGGTCGTTGTATTATACTATTTTATGTTTTGTATCAGGTACTTTTTGCTTTTTACAGTGTGTAACAAGCGAGCCCGATCTTATACAACTCGGATGCAGTAGTTGGATACTAATTTTAGGAGCAAGCGAGCCTGATCGTCTTATCGAGCCTAGGTTGTTGCAGTATGTCTTTAATTTTGGGTACAAGCGAGTATGAGCATACAATTGAACCTGGTATGAATGTTGTAGAGGGTTAATATATTGAAAACAAGCGAGCCTGAACATACAACAAGGATGCAACAGTGGGTTATCAATTTGGGATCAAGCGAGCCTGTTCATAAAAGCGTGCTTGGGTTTCTGCAGATGGTCATTTAATTTTGGGATCAAGCGAGCCAGGATTTTCAATCGAGCATGGGTTTATGCAGATATTTTTCCTCTGGGATTCTATCTGTGAGAGGCGTAATACCTATCTCAGTTATACGAACTATTTTCTATGTTGACAGGTTATCATAATGCCTATAAAGCTAGCGTCAGATGGTCAATGATGCTGGTATTTTGATTAGGTATGATGGTCAAGTTTTTTTGGACATATCACTCGCTCACAAGATTAGTGATTTTGGTTTAGGAGTTTTTGATTACTCTGAGATGTATTTGGAAATCAATGGACGTCAGATCACTATCATATGCTTTTTTTTTCTAATTGGGGCTATTTCACTATCTATCAGATGCCTAGGGTATACTTGGATGCATCTCAGATATTCGATTTTTACATAAGGATCATGTCTGGTTTTTTATCAAGTCCCTGTATGTGATGTGGAATTATTATCATTGTCTGGCATGGGTCACCCTTTTCTCCTGGATGGAAAATTGGGTTCCAATCTTTAGATATGTGAATGTAATGGCTTATGGACTGTTTTCCCAATATAATATAAACAAAACAACATTTTTTCTCTTGTGAAAAAAAAAACCTGTTGCCTGTTTTTTTCACTTGTTATGATTGATTAGTAGCACACACGTATGGTAAGTTGGTTGGTTGTATCTCGTACTGACCTACTGTACTATTAATGTTACTTATCAACCTAACTCTCGCACAGATGGATGGATACGACTGCACAACGGAACTAGTTTTTTCTCGTGTTAAGTGCGTATGTAAGTAAGTAATTGGTAGCCTGCGGTTGGTATTGTTTAGTGGTATCCCTCCCCTAGCTATGCTTGTCATAAAGATAAGTTAACAGTGGTAAGTTCCAATATGCCCTATCTAACTGTATGTTATCAAGTGAGTGGTAGCCTCAAGCCCTATATAATTTTATGTTTGCAAATGAACTTTCCACGTGTTATTTTCGATTTCTTTTCCGGTGGGAGCTCAAATTTTCTATGCAACAGGCTAACCAGAACTAAAAAAACAATGAAAGCAGGAACATCACTTGTAGGAACGCAAATGTGGTAACAACATTAGATATCGGAACACCATAGTCGGAACACGATGAAATGGCAACTTGTCAAAACTCATTCATTGGAACACTCTGAGAAATTCCTAGGAACTCAATCTCGTTGGAATACATGTAGAAAGCTGGAACTAGTGAGGTTTCTGACACTGGGACAAGTAGCTTTTTTGGCATTGTAATTGTAACTAGTAACTATTTACCCACCCACCCCAATCCTCCGAAGCCGCTTGTCTGCATCAGACAAGGAGCCGTAAGGCCACTCGACCATAAAGGAGAGGTAAACAACTGGATCAAAAAATGTCTAAATTGGTTCAAATGCAACTGCTTAGGGCTTTGCTACTGGATTTCGAACTAAAGGCTCTTGCTATGCTGCCCTCTTCTCTGTCTATGTCTCTGTTGCTGCTCTTGCTCTAGAATTCTATGGAGCGAATCCTATTTTAGATTATGTTACTAGCTCTATATGTCACTAGCTCCGGAAACACTGGCTCCAACGGCAACACTCCCTTCCTATAAATTATGCATCTTTAGTTACGATTCATTCTCTGAATTGAGGTGCATATCCAGTCAGAGTGCTAGTTCTAGATCCTCTAGGTGCAGATAAAGATATGGATCAAGTTGAATGACCCATTTAAGAGCCTATTCCAGTTCCACCCAATGACTTAGTTTACCTAGAAGCGGTTGGAGTTAAATATCGATACTAATAACCACCTACAGAGGTAGAGAAAATTGCAGTGGTCCCCATTAATGGACCAGTTGGAGGTAGAGATTGAGTTTCTATTCGTTCCTAAGATCTGGACCTGGAAGGAGACGGAGCAGATTCAATTCGGTAGCCCACAGCGTCAGTGGATATTACATAATATCCACTTGGACCTTATTTTCCTAGCTTCTTCTTTCCGAGTGAGGATCCCTGCTCCAGCATTACCATTTGTTGCCATATATGGAAATGTTCTCTCTAGCCATGTTCCAAAATAAACTCTAGATAGAGTAAATCATCGGTTGCTGCAAGTTAAGATGGGAGACCTATCATATAGATCTTTGGAGCTTATTCAGATGGACATGTTAGCCATGCCCTGGTACGGTAAGCTCTGAAGGTGGTTAGCCCGAATAAGGTACGTGTGAGGCTTACTGAATAAGCCCTGGTTCTGCCCAAGGACTCAAGCCTTTTAATAATAAATGGATATAAGAACCAGTAAGTAGTAGTCTTAGCACTTACCAACCAATAAGGACACACACGCATCTCCGGTGAGTTTATATTATAGAATCTCCACCAAGTGTTGGTTGACATCGATTGGTTTCTCGATTTGCTGCTGAGAGAAAGCATTTGGTATTTCCAGTCATGGGGGATTGTTCGCGGTGGGAGTGTGAGCTGGGAAATACGGTATGTGCATGAAAGACGAATTGATGGCATGTGTGGCTAGCTCCTCGGCAATATGGATTATATATGATTTTGGGGCGGGAAGTGGTGCTCGGTATGACGAATTTGTTTGCCTCGGTGATTAGATGGTTGCTACTTGTGATGTGTTCGATTGGGGTATTTGAAACGGGTGTGATTTCAATCGATTAGTTGATGTGAGATGATCGAAATAACGTTTATGAGTGACGTAGCATGAAAATTCCTAAGCAACAGGAAGAGCACCAAAGTACGGGGCAATAACTTACCTTCCAGTTAGATACTCAGTTACCCTTTATGTATTTGATTTTGTTGATGGAGCAGATCGATATAGAGCATATCCAGTTCTAGACCCAGTTGACCAAATAGACTAGGGAGAACTAGGATCGGAAGCTCAGGACACACCTAAAGCCCCTAAATACAAGGTCCCCAAATCTTGGAAAGAAAAATGACAAACAAAATCCTGTTAATATGCCTTTGAGGCTTGTATTCTCAAAATCCCTCTCTACTAGAAATATAGCCAGCTCACCAGCACAGTTAGGGCCTTACCTCAGGTCAGAAGGCGTAGAGGTAGGGCAGTTAGAGGGTGCTTATCTAGACAAATGGAAAGTTCAGCTTGGCGGGGATCGTTATTGTTCTTATTCTTCCCTTTCTTCTTTTTCTTCTTGTTCTTCTGTGTAGCTTGGTTGGGCACATTCTGTTGGGAATAAAATTTCCCATGTGGAGAATAAGTTGAGAGAAAAGGGTTGAACTAAGGTTGAGGTATAGAACCCTACTGTACTGGAGGTCCAGACGGGGGTCCAAGGAATGAATAGTAAGGGTTAATTTCTAGGAAAACAACATAAGGTGATAACATACCACCACATGCACCACCATGGCAAGAAGGGCCATGGTTATGATAGTGTATAGGGGGAGCGGCGTACGAAGTACTAGCTCTCGCTTGAGAGTTCAAGTGTGATGAGTCATACAAGTTTGAAGAATTCCCATAGGAAGTATTGGGAGCACCATATTTAGGTTTAGGTGCCCCAGGAATTTTAGAAGGCTGCGGTTGGGCCTGAGGGTTAGAAGTAGATGCAATGGAATTTATGACCCCATCGGCAGCATAGGAGGCTCCCGGGGGATCAGGACGAGAAGAAACGACATGGGGGGGCATCGGGTAAGACAGTCTAAAGTGTTCCAGATTGAGCGTAGATCAAGTCGTACTGTTGGGAAATCATAATGGCTTCCTCTTCTGTGCGAGGTCATTCTGGAGTGACGTCTTTAGCAATGATTGGAAGTAGGGACTTGAGGAACCAATCAAGGAAAAGGGAATCATTGAGCTTGATTTTTCACAAGCTCCGTCCCTGATGCCATTCATGGATGTGATCTATAATATGAGTGGTAGTATTCTATTAGCACGACAACAGGATTTTGAGGTCTTCATCGTAGTGAACAGGGAGTTGGAAGAGGTTAGAAACACTGTGGCAAGAGATACAAAGGTAGCATGCGTGTTAGGGGGCTACTCAATGTACCACTTGGCAGCAACGCCAGTGAGGGTACGCTAAAATAATATAAGCCTAATGGAGTAATAAACTATGTTTTTGGAGGGACACCACAGGTGAAATGGCATCACATGGTTACAAGGGTCTTCTCTAGCACAACCTACGAATTTGGGAATATCTCAAGGAAGCTTGGTAGGCATGGATGGCCAAGTTGGATTATTCTGGATAGGATCGTTGGTCAGGCGAGTTAGATCGGGGAGATTCAAACTAGCCATGAAAGGGAAAACATATGAGTTATGTCCAGGTGGTAACTGCTTATAGTGAGGATAACTGCTAGCAAACTGATGTCCTTCACTAGGATTAGGAATGAATCCAGAACTGGGTTTGGGCATCTACTCTACATTGGGGTTAGGGATATAGCTAGTATTAGGGAAATGACTCATATTAGGTAATTTAACCATATTAGGGAATTGACCCGAACCTATTTGGGAGGAACACCCTATTCCACTACTAGGAAAGGTACCCGTGTGAGAATGAGGAAAAGGGCCAAGATACATATTCAGATTCAATCCTGAATTCACAGTAGTATGTAACCCTAAACTCATGGGATTATGAGGGCCTCAACTAGAGTAGGATTGGGTCCTAAACTCGATTTTGGATGGGAAATCTTGGATTAACATGAGGACCTGAACTCAGGTTAGGTTGAGGCCCACACTAGCGTTAGGTTGTGGGTCGGAACTAGGATTAGGTTGGGGTCCAGAATCTTAACTGGGATTGGGACCGGTGCTAGGAATATGTCCTATATGACCAGAGCCAATTTTAGGAAAAGGAAAGGGTCCCCATACAACATTGGTATTGGGGCTGGAACCATGAAGAGGGCATGTATAGCCCAAACAAAAATGAGGGAAAGGGCTCGAACCCATAGCGGGAATGGATCTCGAACTGGGAACAAGGGTAGAACCGGAACTGGTGACTAGGATATGCCCAGTAGGAGTGGATCCCAAATGGGCAATCGAGGTAGAACCAAAGCTCATAACTGGAATGTGTCCAGTGCGTGCATTGGGATCTGGTCCAGTCCCTCCATTGGGTGGGGGAACTGGATGGACTATGTGTTGGGATATGGCCACTACTTGCATTGGGATTAGGTCGAGAGCCCGCATTGGGTGAAGAACTTGGACTAGAACTAGGAACAAAGATATATATCATTATCTATGTAATTATGCTTGCCTTATTACTATTACTTGGAATTAAGTCTTGTGTAAGCTCTGTAATTGGTGCTACTGAAGCTGGTGTTGGACCTGGAACTGGACTTGTTTCTTAAGCTATTGGATATGCTACTATTGGTGGTGCTTGCTATGGATTCGTAACTGGTACTACTTCATATGTATCTGTACCTGGTGTTGGATCTAATACTGGATCAACTAAATCTGCTTACCCAGTAGCTAATCCAGTTGTTTCAAAACTACTAGCAGTAGATCTAGCACCATCAGCAACATCCCTAAGATTCATAACCACCATCAACACCTTTTGTTGATTGAGAAAGTGATCATGTTTTTTAAGCCGTAGTTGAAATCAAGATGCGAATTACCCCTATTGAACCCTATCTATGCTGCTTCATATTCATCATTGTCTAAGTTCAAGTGCTTTAGCCGCATTATTTCCATATTAACAATTGAATAAATGCTAGTATCTTTCCACCTATGCCCTTTATTCCATACCAATTTAGTTTCTTTATTGGCCTATAGGTGTGCTAGTAGCCCCCGGTACCAGCACACCATCATAAAAAGCACCTCATGTGAGCAAGTGAAGAAGTACCCATCCATAAGAGTACCCACAATAAGAAAGTAGTACAATAGCCAGTAGCATCATTGGTTAGGAAATAGAACACTTAGGAAAGCATTAGATAAGGTATTCTATTTCCTAAAAGGGATTATATTAGTAAGCTATGTATTATTTTCTATTTATATTAGACTGCAAGCGGTAGTAACCCAAAACCCCTGAATGTGACTAGATACTCCAACATTGGATCAACTACGCCATCTCAAACTACTACTATCAATCAATCACAGCTGCTACTAGCTATCCCTTTCTTACTACTACTACAGGGGATGATAGAAGCTCCTCCCAAGATTAATTTCTAGAATTCACAAGGTGTCAATACACCTTCAATGAATGCCCAATTTGCACATTTGGAAGCAATAACGACCCTCATTGACATCGATTCATCACACAACATACCTGGACAGAGAAAAACCTACTCCTCTTCAGTGACCCTTCAAACCTCCACCCCTATCTTTATATTTACTTGCCCCCACAATACCTACAGAATAAGTAGAGCATGTAGAATAAGCACCAGAAGCCTAGAACCCCACAGGGAAAGGCCGATAGCTACCATTATCATATCCTCCACCCCTTTCACTAGATGAAAAATTTAAGGAGACCAGTGGTCGAAGCAGACTAATAAACCATGTATGCATAGGAGCTCTTCTCCATGCAGGCGAATCCATTAGAACTTCTCTTTCACCCAGGTGCCCAAGGTTTCATGGTTTAATTGGAATCATATAATTGTTGAATAAGGTAGGTATTTCTTTTGGTTGTTGCACCTCGTTGGTTTAATAGTTTTTTCACGCCGCAACTCTACCTTAGATTTACTCCCAAATGGCCTACCCATTTTCATTGGTTGAAGTGCTTGCCGTAAATTCATAATACTTTCCCTCCAGCCTAAATTGATTGTATAAAAAAAATGCTACTAGCAATCGCTGCCTACATGTTTTCTTGTGTTCCACTTGCACACCTGATTGCCCATCTATTGATTCAATGCCCCTATTTTCTTTTACATAGTAGCTTGCTTGTTCCCTTTCGATCGAGTGTGAATAGACTCTACCTTAAATCACCATCTCTAATTTGTTCCCTATTCCAATAGCCTGGAGGACATGAATCAGAAAGAAAGTATAATAACACAATGCCACTTCATTATGAATGAGAAGGAGGCTTCTTGGATAATAGGTTGGTTGGGTGGGGCACCTCAGACTTGGAACACTTAGCGAACTGAACTACACAAGAGTAGCGCATGTGAGTAGGAAGAATAGAGCTCTACCCTAGGCCAACACAAGCATTCACTCCTGACTGAACTAGATTTCCAAACCCGATTCGATCTACTCCGTTCCAATAATCCACCTTATTCATATATTTTCAAACAATGACAGTTAGTGACATAGCCATTGTGGGTGGGCATAGCCATTGTTGGTTGGGTGGGATGGGTGTGATATTGGTGTGGCTAGCTACAATGACCCTTTCGGGAAAGCAACCAAGGCAAGGAATTGTATAGCCTTTATAATAGAGGTAATTCATCGGCTTCTTATGCCACATGAATGCTGGAGTGAAGCAAAATTCGTTCTATAGTTGAGCGGTGGGATAGCTATACCATAATGAATTTCATTTGAGTTTGTCTATTTTTTTTTATTTCATGCCCCAGTGAGAGTCGAGCATAAATTAATTATCCAATGTACCCGAAAGGAGTTATGTACCTTTCTGATTCATCCTGCTCTTCGCCGATCCTCCACTCCATCCTTTTGATTGAATAGAGAATCTTATTCGCCCTATCCATTTTACCGTACCACATTTGGCAGTCTCAGTCAATTTTTTGACTCAACCGGAACTAAAACCAACTTGTAGCTAGCTTTTCTCCCATCCCAACCCAGCAAAAAATGGAGTAAGTCGATAGTAGCCGTATTACTTCATAAATTTGTGTTGGGGTGGATGGCTTGTAACCCTTGTAGCTTAACAAGCTCTAATAGTCATAATGTTATAGGGGTAAAACAATTTTTGAATGTGATGCACGAACCACCTCTCTGTGGCGCGTCCAAGTAGTCCACAATGCTAAGCTGATAATATACATGACTGAAAAATAGCATAAGTAACTAGGACATTACACTATGACGCATTCTCTGCTACTGACCAAATAACGTATAAGTAGTTCGCCAATGTAAAGATGGGCTTTCCTTATTGCTGCCTAATGTTTGAAGTTTCCAATGGTTTGATCAGCAGAAGATTTGTTGGATTACAATGGGTAATAAAAATGCCTCAAAATCCCCGTAAGTCAGTATTCCCTCATTAAAATTTCCGAAATAGCACTTTCGACTCCCAAATTGAGCGATTAAAAGACTCTCAGTTGTGTAGAACAAGCGTTTGGGGTGACGCACTAACTCATCGAGACTAACCAGTTGCCGAAGCCCGCATGAGGGAGGGTACCTAAGCACTCCTTCCCTTATCTCAAGACTCGCTACATGGAAGTCCTGACCTAGAGCTAGCACGTATCGAAAGCCTTACTAGGACAGGTGAATCCTTCTACGTGGGCTATCGTTGGTCACTTAGAGCAATGGTGGTATATGTTACCGACCGATGGGTATACAATTGATGGGACCCAGTCTGGCGAGTAGCTGGTAAGAGGTCATAGAGGAGTCATGAAAAAACACTCTAAATGGCTCTTCCTATGCTCTCTAGGCGGGGGGGGGGGGGTAAAGGCGGGAGAGTGACTGCACACTCTCTAGACAGGGAGAAAACTTCGCGGCAGGGGGAAAGTTACCATAACCCCATATGTGTTTATACTAAATAGAAGAATAATGTAAATAATTAGGTGGACCAAGAGATCGTATGAGGATCTCAAGCATCACGGTGTGACACAACATCCTCACTCGTTCGAAAGCCAGCATCAGTGTCAGTCACAGATTCTCCAGAGGTAGATCCATGACCATAACCATTAGCATCCATTTCATTTTGAGTACCAGAGCCCGTGACATTCCTTTCATTTCGAGATCGATACCCAAGTGATATAGAGAATGTGGTGCCCCTTGGAGTTTGAGCCAATATAATATCAGTCATTTAAGTTGCCTATCCCACAGTAGCAGAACCAATTTTAGCTATTGATCCATAACCTCTTGTTGGAGTGAAAGTTGAAGAGCCTTAGCGAGAAAATCCAATTGACTTTGTTGATCGAGAACCACTAGTTCCTGATCTTGTTCCAAGGTCACTACCTCGTCCAGATACAGATACATTTGACGAAGAACTAGGACCAGAGCCAAGAGAAATTGATAATCCCAAGCAGCATCAGTATGAAAAGGATCTGGTCGGTAAACTATTTCAATGTCCAATCGATGATGTTCCAACTCATCCTATTGTTCCTAGGAGTGACACAGAAGCATAAGCAATTTTCCAGTTGCTGACCCATAACCACCATCAGCTAAGGTAGCAAAGGTAAAGCACATATCCAAGGTGGAAAAAGCACTAGTTTATTGAGTTGCAAAGCCTGCAACATACCTTTGATTGAGTTCAAAAGGTAGCTAGAGGGGCAGAGATTACAGGGGTTCAGGCGCTCAATAATAAAGGACAAATAGGTAATAGGGCCTATTTATTCACCAACACGAGTAGTATCTATTCTAGGTCGAGATCCAAGGTTATTTGCCCTAGTGCCCAGTATTTGTGCTCATTTACCCCATTAAAGTAGTAGTATTCAGGAGTAAAGGAAAAGTAAGGCCTTGGTGAAGAGACAATTGCTCCTAAACCAGTGCCAGTTATTTCAGATCCTCTAGTTGCATAATCAGTTTAAGTTCCCCTAGTCCCAGTCATATTTTATCCATCAGTTTGATAGGCATAATCCTGCCCATTCTGAGTAGCATAATAAGCTTGTATATATAATATCTCGTATACTCTAAGCTCTTAACAGTGATATCCTAAAATTTGACATAAGTAATAAGGGTAAAGTAAGCCTCAACTTAATCAAGTGCAATCAAACACTAATGTATAAGCATGTGTACCATAATGATAAATACTAATAAGGAAAATTTTCCCATTAGTAACAAGCTACGTAATAAGTGGTGACCCTATTTCCAGAACATTAACTTCCACTGTTATTGGTAATAAAATACAGAAGCTTAACTGGTACAACTAGATGTTATGTTTACTATAATGATATGTATGAGCTTATAAGCATAACTACTACCCTATGTATTACTAATCACTAAGCCCATATGGGTTACATGGGTTTCAAAGATCAGTTTACAAGCTTGTTTCCATATTAAGGCTTATGTTATTGTTCATATTACTTATCAACAATGTTGGGCATTAGTATTGAGTCCATTGCTTTAGTGTAATCATAAGTAATAGACTAGTTCCAAGTGTAATGGTAAAGTAAGGATAATGTGATATACGGAACCTGTGAGTACATATAAGGATAGTATTATGCGTCATTCTACACGTAATCAGATTGGTTTTCCTGAATAGAAGTAATTACCACAATGAGCTAGATGAGGTATAGTGTTATAAGCTTATGCCTATATTAGTAGTGAGTTATATGAACTTCATCAATTTCATATCATTGGTTAGTCTATTCGATAAACTAATGGGATTCAAACTAATATGGTGATAAAACACACTTATAGGGGTTACTTATTATACTGGTGTAATATACAGGATAACATAAGCTCGTAGTAGTGGAATATGAACATGCCCTTTTTTATAGTAATCACAAAGCTTGGCATATCTAATCAAGTTGTACAAGCTAATATAACACCATAAGTATTCATAATCATAGCTAATATGGAACTCTTATTAGGTTATCCTATAAGTAACCGTTGAAACAAGACTAGTGAGATATGGAGCTTACACTAATCAATGGGATTACTTTTATTAACACTGTAATCAATCCTTAACTAGTATTCAAGCTTAAGCTAACTAATTAGCGATGTTTGAATCATACTTGTTACTGCTTTACCATATGTGTAACCTTACTATGAGTTCCATATGAGTTAGCTTACTATCTAAGCTTGAATGATTACTTGGATCCTGTTATTCTAACCAATACCATGTGTTCATTACTAAGCTTACTTGCTTTACCATATAAGCTGAGTAATCACTGCATTTTTTACACTTAGTTGGGAATGAGTGCAATAATGTGTACATAAGCTAAGAGAAACTGATCTTATAGCTTTGTAATAGAGTGTAATAAGGATAAGACTAGATTACTACTATCTCTTTGAATCTAAGCTTCCATAATAAGCTAATACAACAGAGTCCATGGGAATCATACTAGCATTGAATACGAGTAAGAACCATGTTTGGAATGAAGTATTGGTAATATCTCTTGTATTACGAGTAACATATCCATAAGTTGTAAGAAGAACCATAAGCACTGGTGTGAAGATTATCTCTATAAGGGGAATAGATCTATGTATGAACTAGTACTAATACATACCATATTCTATAAGATCGTAAGCTTTTATATATAATAGTAAGATCATAACGAGTCTAATACGTAACCAATCACTTACAAAAAATCACCTATATGAGTAGTTGAACATGATATAACCTCTATTGTAATGTATGGGATTAGTTCTATTGCGAAATAACTAAATGTTACTAGCTATGTGTAATAAGCTGGGCTTCTTGATATCATAGTTATATAGTGTATCTGTATATCCATAATATAGAGAGCTTATATGATCAGTAGTAGCTCAATCTACGTGTTTAACCTCATAGTGAATAAAAGCCTTGTACTAATACCATTATATATGTAATCTAACCTTGTTTACCTAGCTTATTACATGTATCGACCAACTGTAAGCTCTAATCACACTTTTTCTATGATTCTTAATTACTTGTAACTGCTCGATACTTATGGGATTAGTTAGAACATGATAATATTCAACACGTATTAGATTAGCATATATTACAGAGCTTTCATAATATGGATATGCTTATATTCATGGTATCTACATTAGACTAGTCTAATTACCATAGCTCGAGTTATTGGTTGTATAGATCTCTTATGAAACTAGTATGATCAATGATGCTTACTTGTTCACAGCTTATGTAACCCTTATATACTAGTTATAACATCATACATCAATGATACGTATGGTATTTGATCTATGTAATCGCTAGTTCTAACCAGTTAAAGCAAGCTGATTAGTTTGAATAAGCATCAAGCTCTTTGCTCGATCTTACATTACGCTCATATGACCTTTATTACAACTATTGGAATAGTATTAGTTAGCAATATCAGTAGTACTAGCTTACACTATTAGTATAAGGATAGTAGCTTAACCATTGGTCTCACTTATTAGGATGATAGTTTGATTCGTTTAAGCTCATATGGTGTTTGATCATGTACATGTTGTAATCTATATCATACTTATACTGATGCTATGTTATGAACTCTTATTATGTGTATATAGAAGTATATACCTAATCTAATATGTATTGATAGTACTAGTGTTTGATTAGTAAGCTACTAGTAATCAGAACTTATAGCTTGATGACCATATAAGCTCAATGCCTATTATTTCCATAATCTAAGCTGCTATTCATTTCCCCTTTATTCCCATATCTATGGAAATACGGTGAAATGTCACACTTAATTAGGTGAAAAGATGCATCTATAATACCATACCTTATTAGTTATGGGATTAGTACTAGCCTTATCTGTCACTCCAAGTTGATCACACAAATTCTTAGGGATAGTTCATACCTATTAGTATGTGCGTATTGGGCATAATGACTCAATAGAGCAGGTTGATAATATAATTAAGCTGGAATCAATGGTTCTACTACTCTATCTATATTAGTAATATGTGTAATGGGTAAGCATGTATGGAAACACATCTTCTTACCAAAGAAATTATGTCAAATACGTATCATGTGAGCTAATAGATTAGATAGATTGAATACACATATTATGTGTATATAATGACTAGTACAACTTATCCTATGTGTATTACTCTTATTCACCTTTGTATTTCTACTTGAAATATTAGGCAAATAAAGTACAAGGGTAATTTTAGATTTATAACCATTCATAGTTCTACAAGATGCTTATAGACTTCTACTACTTACAACTTGTATATAAGGGTGTAGTATCAGTCAACTTTTAATAGCTTGTATTAGAAGCTTATGAAGCAAATATGTTTGTTATATGTATGCAATATTCAACATATTCGACATGCTCTTTATCTGTGTTAGTAGTTATGTACCTGTGATCCTGTAACTATCCCGTATTAATAATAGTTTATAGAGTCATAGATTATGGAATAACATTAACCATTGATATCTTAGAGGTTGTGATTTGGTACCCTATAATATTTAACACTATGTATATATAAGCTAGCAGATTACATGAACAAGTTCGATTCCTGATATGATTACCATTCATTACAGTGCTTTTATATTCACAATACAAGTAAGATTGAACACCATGTGATTACAGATTCAACTTATATAAAAGCTATAGTATAAGGAAATCTAGAATTCCAAGCATAGTGATGGAAACATAAGCAATAGAGTAATTAGCATAATCAGTGATATTGGTCTAATTAAACATATGGGGTTGATAGTAACACACATATCCTGTAATTCACTAGTATCTGTTACTTATGCCATAACGTTATGAAGATTTTATGGAAATCATAGTGCTTAATATAGGTATCATTGTTCTTAGCTTATTACATGAACCCTTAGCTAATACGATAGACTGAGCTAGATATGTCACCATGTTGAAGCTGATCAAGTAAGAGCTATGTTGGAACTAGTCTCACATGCTTTTTTCCCAGGCATAGTGTTTCCCATTGATTTTTATGGTTCATTACTGGTATAATTGTAATCAAGTGTATTTGAGCTTGATGCTTTGAACTGCATGAATCTGCTTGGTATGCTATGTTGAAAGCAATGGAAATCATCGATATTCGTTTACCTTTGCTTGATTATGTTGATACTTATACTCGATACAAGATGCTTATTCCAATAGAGCTAGTAGAGGATCCGTAATAAGCACAAGCTTTGATATGTGTTTACTAGTTAAAGTACTAATATTTAAGCAATGCCACCTTTATAGCTTACTTCTAATCCCATATGTAGAGAGTGATATGTATACAATATAGTGTAATCGAGAGAACATGATTATTAGAATGATTATGTGATTCCTTATCTTTACACATAGTATTAACTCCTTAACCTGAACAAGCTTTGCATAAGATGATGAATAGGGAAAGATAGTATTCTATAAATACATACAAGGTAAGTGAGTATCTAGCTTTGATGTGTTAGTACCTGCTTTTTCATTACGGATATTCCTGGGAGCTTATAGCTAGTATTACAGAACACTCTTATGCGTGCTTTATTCCTTAATACATGGGATTTATAGACCCTATTTACGTAATAAGGTAAGCTTAAGCTCTTATAGAGGTAGTTTACATAATATCAATGTATTCCATAGGTATAAGTACATCCATAATCTCTGATGTGGTGAACATGATATTATTACGCCATTACAGATAAGTTAATATGATTAACTTCTTACGGTAATACCATTATAGTTTACTCTATGTAAGTGTACACTAGTTCATTTGATTACTAGTCTCCTTATTATGGAAACATCATAGTTATTAATACAATGGTACTTTTTGATACGCTATCTAAGCATGTTGTGACTTGTTATCAAAGCTAGAAACACTCTACCCAGTTCATTTTGTTCAGTGTATGTGTTAGCTTGTGATATTTATATGTTATGCTAAGATCTATGTTTATTTCATGAGTTTCTAAGCTCATGTACAAGGTTGTAACTATCTCTCTTTGATTATGTCTAATACAATATATATAAGTGTTCAAACGAACCCCTTACTAGTATGTTTCCAATACCAATGATTAGCTAGAGAAGTATGACCATTAGTGTGTTTTTATAGAAATACTCTATACAAGTAAGCTTCAAGCTATCTGTTAGACATCAGTATTTTTCACTTGTTGGTGATGACTAGTTGTAACAACCAAGTTTTCTAGCAGCCGATCTAAAAATTTGTCAAATTTTCCAGCTGGGAAAACACCCATAAAATTTTTTGCCCTCTTACCTTTCAGTCTGCCCATGACGAGGTGAAACCTCATTATCAACCCTACTTAGCCTCATCCATACTAGTCTGCCCATCAGCTCTAAAGAAACAATCCAAATCTGTCCAAAAGTCTCCCTTAAGTTAGGAAATGGTGCTTTAAGACATTTCTCCCTTGGAAAACTATCCAAGAGCCAAAAACCTCCATCTTCCGTAGAACAGTCATAACAGACCTTCCTACTCCGCTAATAAAGTTGGTTACAGCCCTAGGTCGCGCCACTAATACACCCTCAAGTCTCAGCAACACATAGACCATAAGTCAAGCTGATTTTAGGTGTTTCTATAGTGTTTGATGGATCTTTCAAGGACAGAAACATACTAGCATCTCATAAGACAATTTTTGGCTCCACATGAGAAGACAGTTGCTTCTCGATGTGATCTTGAGCCTGGGATGCAGCTATAGAGCAAAGAGCTTTTCATCAAGCTCTTGCGACCTCATTCAAAGCCTGAAAGGACAGTGAAAGAAAAACAACACTGTTAAGAGGTTGATGATATGACATGACTGAAAAACCTCCTTCATTTATAAGCAGAGGGTTAAAAGCGCCTCCTTCATCTATAAGCAGAGGGCAGATGGACAAAGTTTGATTCCAAGAGCTGCACTGGCTGTGAGACAAGTTTTGATTACAGTAAGACATCAATTAAAGGCTTCTTCATAAAAATGATGATTAAAGGTAGAATTGATTGAGACATAGGTTTCAAGAGCATCAGGCATTTGTGTCAGGAGGGGCCTCCTTCATTCATAAGCAGAGGGCCAGAGCAGTGATTAATTCTAGAGTTTTTACTGACTGAGAGACAAATTTTGAACACAATAGGAGACAGTTGAAACAGAGAAATGATGTAAAAGACAAAGAAGGAAAGCAGGGGTACCACTGTAATCCAAGAGGATAAACTTGTCTCTTATCAAGGTTTCTTTCAAAAGGCAATCTGGAGCCAAATTAAAACAACTTTGCTATGATTAAGGGACAGGTCATGACACAGGCCAATGATGATGAGTGTATTTCAAAAGGTTATGGCATGAGTTTCAAGCTCTGGAGCAGCATTCAAAGCCAATAGGGCATGTCACCATTTCAAAATAAAGGCATTTTCCTTAAAAAGGGTCAAAGGTACCGTATTACTGCACTCTGAGCAAGAGGAAAGGTTTTAGAAGAAGCGCCCTTCTTAATAGACATAGGATGATGAAACCTAGGTGAATGCAACTAAATTTTTGCACCCACATTCAGAAAATGAGCTTAAAGGACACCTAATAGTTGAATCAGTTTCACAGTGGGCATCATTACCTTCCAAAACATCAAGAGCAAACAATGACAGATTGGGTTTTAAAAAGGGACAAGGCAATGGTTTAAAACGAGAAGTCTTCCAAACCCTCTCAAGACAAACTCAACGGTATTTTGATTTTTCTCTTTCAAAAGGGTTAAGGACCGTTGCAAGCTCCTTCAAAACTCTCAAACCCCGAGCAAAACTCCACTCTTGCTATTCAAAAGTTTGAAGACGATTTTTGGCCCACTTCATTGTTTTTCGGGCTTAAAGAAACGCGCGGCGTGCCTGTACAACCGCGCGGCGCGTTTAGGCGCAAAATTTGCAAAGGTTTGAACTATCGCGTGACGCGCCTGTAGAAGCGCGTGACGCACCTGTAGGTGCTGGTCCTGTCGGCCCGATAGTGACCCGACTGCTTTTTCTCTGCACGGTGTTCTCTCGGTTGAACGTTCCGCACACATTTTACACAATCCTAACACCTACAAATCGCTTTCAAAGCTGCTCCAGCTCTCTAACAAAGTCTGCCACCATTTGTAAAGGTATTTATGTGCCTCCATGCCCTTTGTAAAACTATTGAGTAGACTGAAAGGGATAAAAATCACGGTGTAAAATCACAGTTTTGAGTTTTGTGTTTTTATTTTAAAAACAAGATTTGCTGTGGTCACGTTGGCTAGAGGTGAAATAGCAAAAGTTATGGGTTCTTATTAATGTTTCAAAAAACCTATGAACCACCTTCCAAACAGTTTTAAATAGTACAAAACAGTGTCCAAAAGGAGAGATAGGGTGTTGAAAGGTGAAACAGTGGGTCTGTCTTCTAATAACAGTGATCATGGTGTAAGGATTCTTGTCATTTCAGAGATATCCTCTGTGTGATAAAAAGGGGCAAAACACCAGTGCTTTCCCTCCCCCATAAAACCAACTTTAGTGTGTGAAGTTGTAAATCACCACTTGGAGGTATTATCAAAAGCTGGGTATGAGGAACAATGAAGTATAAGGAGGGAAGTGCTTTGGTTGAAAGAAGTTTATTGTTGTTTAACTGCTATAGGTCTTTTTGTGATCACATCAAAAACATCAGAAGCTCTGTCACCTTATCCTATAACACAACGATCTTTGACTGTGTAGATGCACTTTGATTGACTGTGTAAATGTTAGTGAATTTACCTATTGATTGGCATACAAAGAAGAAAGGGCAGTGTTTTGAAGGAGCAGAGATCTTATACCAAAGGAAACATTTACACAACATTTGTAACCATTGTTGCCTTATCAAACATTGATTGACAGCTAAGGAAAAGTTTTGATGGAAGAACACATTTCAAGAACTTTTGAGGCAGTTTGGTGTTGCAGAAGTGCATCTAGAACAAGATGCCTCCCAGGCAGGATAGCAGGAGTGGATTGCACAAAAGGTATGAGCCTATTTCCACCAAAGAGGTGAAGAGTTTCTCTCCTCTAACACACCTTTGTGCTTTGAGATTCAGAGACAAACAATTTCAGTTAGCTGGCCTTGATTTCAATTTCTCCCCAAGATCCATCTCCAAGGCCACTAAAATCCCCTATATTGGCGAGAAATGGTTTAAACAAAGCTATTTGGACTTAGATGACTACAAACCCTTTCCCAAGCCTGAACACAGAGAATCATGCCCTGCTATTTTCCCTTTCTCATATCTTTTGGCCGGCTATGCCCCCCTCATGAAGATTATCATGAAGTATTTCACTTGTGAGGGGAGATTCTCTCGAATCTATTCTTATCACATTCAACTGTTGATGCATTTCACAAGGACCAAGCAACTAAATATTCCTTTCTTCTTATGCAAAATCATTGAGAAAATGGCCTCCACTGTCTAGAAGAAGCCTCTGCCACAATAAATAGCCTCTCTATTCCATCACTCTCTCATCAAAATCATCATCCTTCACCAGCTTGAAAAGAGAGAGGTCTCCTGTGATGTTTTCATCACTCATCCAGATTTCTCCACTGTCCCTCCAGTCCATACGTCCCCTACATCTCCCACTCATCGCCCCTCCCCTTCTTCTAGTAGGCCTACTCCTAAAAGGCTCAAGTTCACTACAGAACAAACAAAAGAACATGAAGAAGGAGAAGGAAGTGGCTAGCAAGAGGAGGAAAGACATGAGCATGAAGAAAAAGATGAAAAGCAGCAAAGTGATGAGGGTGAGCAGCAACAGGAACAAGAAGAGGAGAGTGTTGAACAACAACAAGACAGTGGTGATGAACAGAAACAAGAAGAGGAAGGGTAGCAGCTTGAACAACAGCATGATAGTGAGTATGCGGGACAGCCTCCTCAAGATGCACAACAGCCTCCAAAAGATGACACACAACAGCCTCAAGAAGAACAGAAAAATCAAGGAGAAAAAGAGCAAGGCGACAAAGGTAAAGGGGTCATGCCTTCCTCTCCTAAAGAGGCCAAGCACAGGACAGCAAGAAAGAGAGTGCCTAAGGTTGTCACTCCAAATGTGACAAGGGCTCTCCATAGTAAAGGAAAATTGCCAAAGAAGCCCATCATTGATTTGCCTAGGAGGAAGAGCACAAGAATAGCCACCCAAAGCAAGGGGAAGGGCAAGATGGAAGAAAGTCATGAATAGGAAAGTGCATTTGATATCATCCCTATCCAAAGCGATGATAGTGATAATGAGGCTCACATTCTAGAAAACCTCTTGACCCAAAGAGAAGGCCAAATTGATGCATTGAAAGATGATCTTCATAGGGCAAGGAATTTCAATCAATTTCTAGTAATCCAAAATAGGCAAATGAGTGTCCATATGGCTGTTTATGAGACACAGGTGACTAAGTACAAGAAAGAGGCCTCCAAAGCCCAAGCAAGGTTGGATGAGCTCATAGGCGATTTTGATGAAAGTGAAGAAGAAGATCAGCCTAAGCGAAAGAGGCCTAGAACCATAGGGCTTAAAAGAGCCCTTGAGAGGCAAAAAGAAGAGGAGAAAGCCCTTCTCCAATCCACTCCTCTCACTGCATTGTTTGAATAGGAGATAGAAAACAATAAGGAGGCGTGGCTTGAAAGAGTCAATGACCATTTGGAGAAGAAGTTGGAGAGGGAAAACAGGGATTTAGAGCTTCAAAGGAGAATGACGGGGCATTAGAAGAAGTTAAATCAGTTTGCCCGGGACAAGTTAAAGGCTGCCCAAGAAAAGCTCAAGGAAGCTAAAGGGAAGTGCCCGGAACGGAAAGTGAAGAAAGAAACATCAGGACTTGAGATTTTGGCCACTACTTCAGAACATATTTCTAAGAACCATTGAGGGTCATACTCCCCGATTTTGGGCAAATTTCGACATATTTTGGTTTTTTGGCATTTTTGGGTTTTTGGTCAAAACTCATGGTTTTCGCCATTTCAGTTTGGGGGATTGAAAAAGGAGGAAAATGATATCATTGGATGTCATAATTTCAGGAGCACACATTCAGATATTTTCAGGACATTTGGAGATCATTTTCTCCCCCGAAATGGCGAAAAATGCTCGCTTTTTGCACACTCTCCTCGGTCTATCAGCAAACTGTATTTTTTGGTTTTTTTACACACAGGCCTAGTTTTGGAGGACTTCTAGGCATTATATTGGGAAAATTCCAGTTGTTTCAGAAAGTAGACACTGAGAGCTTTCCAACGAGCTATCATGATCCTCGTTTCGACACGGGAAAGGCTGCCAAATGTTGCCAGCAAGTCAGGGGACCTTTTGCTGATGTAAATTTTGAGTATTTTTGTAAAATTTGAACCTTTAAAATCTGCTTTTTCCTCATATGCGTTTAGCTATTTTTGCACATGAGAAGTTATGAAAAGTCAATTTAATTCCCTTTTTTAGCATTTTTTAGATATTTTATGAGATATTTTGTGCCTTGGGCTTTGCAAAGCCTCAAGGACAAATCTAGATATTTTGATTAGGCTAATGGGATAGCAAGTTGAACCATGAGGTTTTCCTCACTTTGGCCTATTTATTCCAAAGGATTTCATTGTAAACGAGGCTGAACTTGATGATAGAAGCAATATATGGTCATATAAGCTTTGGAAGAAATACTTGTCTCATGCTCTTGGATAGTCTCTTGGATGTTCTTGGATGATGAATAGAGGATTGTTGTTGGATTCCATGGCTTGGTAGAATGGTATAGTGTCTCTTTCTTTGTTTTGTCTTCTAGTTTTCATTCATGAATACATGTTTCTTGCTTGCTATGGATCAGTAGAGAACAAATTTGAGACATGCCCTTGGAGGCACCTCAAATTTCCTGTTTCTTCATAGCTTTCATGTTTTCTTCTTCCTTAGTCACATTAAAGAATTCTTAATTGCTCTTTAATAACTTGAGGATATTGTTGCTTGTTTCATTCATAGTTCTATGCATGCTAAGTATGATTTATGGTATGCCCTGCTTACCTATGGCTAGCCATAGTTCCATCCATGAAATTTCTCTTTGACTTATTGGATTATCATTTTGTTGAACCAAGGAGGCCTAGTTCTGATCTAGCCCTTTTTCTAAGACTATGCCAATCTTGTTTTCAAAGTGCCTAATAACTTGAAGTACTGTGTTTAGGTGTTCCGGCATAGTAAGTCAAGTTTTTTGTCTCTCTTAGTTGTTTTCCCCAAAGTCTGATAGCCATTTCCCGAAGTTAGAGGGTGATATATCTCTATGCATGGCTTGAATGTTTATTTCTATGTATTGATTAGCTTATAGTTACATTTCTCATGATTAATGGTTTGCCCTACCATGTTTATGTCATCTATTAAACTAGTTATGCTTGAAATCCTTTGTTGATTCCCAAACTTGATGTCCATTTTGTTCCATTTTACCCAAAGATCCTTTCTACCTCGAATCAAATAGGCCCTTCAACAGCCTTGTATCACCATCTGATAGCTTTCTAGACCTTTTCGACCCCGTAGCCCTGTTGATCTAACATCCTTTTTACCTATCTCATATCTTTGATCAGTTTCATCCGTCACAACCTAAAAACCAAAACCAAAAAACCTACTTCATAACTAGCCTAAAATCAGAACAAAATAAGCACACACACAGATATCCCTTACACAAATAGAGAGAGCCCTCTCTGAGTCCAGGAAGGCTAGGTCCTTGGGCTCCAAAGATTGGTTTGATGTTACACTGTCATTTGGTTTTCCAATCATCCAAGTCACGGGACCCTAACATAATGGCAATCACGGTGGGACCTTGAGTCAAAAAATCATAGGTATCCCTTAGGAACGCTCAAAATCTCAAAACAAACTTAGAAGAGTAGAATATAGATTTTTCATCATCTTAGCAAAATGATGATTCTGTCATAGGAAGCTTTTCCAAACCTCACAGGCAAGTAGTCCATAGAATCATTTAGAGTAAACTCTTTTTGTTCTCGCCACCCTAGCAAAGTGATGAGACAGGTTTAGAATACTTTAAATAAACCATAGGCTGCACATCAAACTCAGAAAAACCCCAAAAAACTCCCTTAGATTGGTTTTTCCCTAGTTACTGGTGGTGGACCATAGCTACACCTTTACAAAAAAAACCAAGTTCCACCTGGCGACTCCACTAGCCTCCAGTAGGCCTAAAAAACTCCATAAAGACAAAAAAATTCACAAACCATGCCTTTCTTCTAACTCATCCTTCCAAAAACTT
Organism: Pinus albicaulis; assembly: GCA_034641835.2. Taxonomy (NCBI): domain Eukaryota; kingdom Viridiplantae; phylum Streptophyta; class Pinopsida; order Pinales; family Pinaceae; genus Pinus; species Pinus albicaulis. Next base: position 847,505,339 of record CM076581.1, read on the forward strand.
AAACTTAGGGTAGAAGCTCTGTAATCAGTGACAAACTAAGTATAACTTAGCGATTCAGAAAAACCTCACCTAAACATAGGAGATCAGCAGAAACCTTCTTGCCAAGAGAATCATTAGCTTGTCCATACAGCCTAGCAAATTGTTGAAACCAAGTGAAACACTCTTCTTCGCAAGCTTTCATCTCAAAATTTGCTATAAATTTTTTTCCCAAAGCATCTTTGATAGTATTGGTGGTGGACCATAGTTTTCATAAAATCCACCTAGCGACTCCACTAGTTCATCCTTTTAGTTTTGACCATCCTTCACTTTAGTATAACCTTAGAGAGGCCATCCATCTGAAACTTTTACTAATAACATCCTCTCTAAACTCTAGACCCGAAATTTGGCTTCACGAAGAATCAGCACCCGATCTCACCCAGACCCAAATCCCCCTATCATAGTAGATGACCCAGAGAAAATTCTGTGGCAAGTTTCCGAAACTAACAATATAGCTACCAATAGGTCCATCTGTAAAGCAAGATCAGTACCCGAACATCTCACTGCCTTGCAGGATTCCCCCTTTGACTTAAAATCAACAAAAACCCTTTTTAGAAGCAAGTCACAAGGTAAGATAGACTTTGACGATTTTGAGTCCCTAGATCTGCCATAGAGTCCTAGTAGAGAAGCCTCACCTACCACACCTCCCGACTTTCAGCTTCTCCATCACTTTGGCTCATACCATCCCAGGTCTGCTTAAAACCAGGTCACTAGTCCAAGTACATCCTCCACACCCATCCAAACCACTACTGTTCGAACCACCTCAGCTCATCCCAAAAGCCCTCATCCTGTACATCATCCATTAGCTCCCGTCATGGCAGCCTGGTACGAACCCTTGGTGTTGCCACAACCCTTGGCTCCCTTACCACATGACTATCAAACCAAAATCCCACACTTTACCGGAGAAGATACTGCCACAGCTCAACAACATGTAAATAGGATTAGCGATACCTTTGATTACTTGGAAGTGGAAGACGAGACCATCAGAATGAGAATGTTCGCCCAAAGCCTGGGCGGAGAACCCAAAAAATGGTTTAAGAGCTTAACTCCAAACAACATCCACAACCCCCCAGAACTTTACCAAACCTTCATAAACAAGTGGGAAGTCCGAAAGAACCCTATTCAAATCCTGTCAGAATATAACAATCTAAAACGGGAAAATGGGGAAAGTGTCCAGGGATACTGCACTAGGTTCAACAGTGTGTATAACGCCCTCCCACCTCACTTCAAACCGCCACTTGGTTCAGCCTTGGCAAAGTTTCCCGAGGGTTTTGACCCAGACATGACTTATCAGCTAAGAGACAAAGACCCCCCTACCCTAGAGGAAATGCAACAAGTAGCCATAAGAGCAGAGGCCAACTTAGCAGAAAAAGGAGCTAGGACTAGATCAGAAAGAAAAGCCACATATAGAGACGAGGTCGCCACTTCATCTCCTTCCCTAGATCCTAGAATAGATGACCTGGTCAAATCCATGACAAAAATGTGGGAAAAAATGAGTGAAAAATTACCTCTTAGGGACAACCACCAAACCCTCAAAATCGGAACCAAGGCTCTAGAAAAGACCAGTCTCAAAATAAACCAAGAGGAAATGATCAGCAAATCAGACCATCTTTCAGTGAGAATTATATTGATGAAGAGGATAAGGATACTGAACTCGTTGATGAAAATCATTGGAACCTCATAGGTTCTGATAACGAGAGTGAGGTTTACCCCACAGCTGAAGAGCAAGAGTTAAGCTCTCCGAGTCAGGACGAAGCCAACTATGAAGATCTCGAAGATCCTGCCATAGATTTTTCAGAATGCCATTATAGAAGCTCACAGGCAGTATAACCTTAGAAGCAGGAAAAACCAAGACCACTCCAATAAGGGTAGCCCTGACACTGCTAAAACCTTTGATACCATCCTTAAAAAAGCCATGGATAACAACAAAATTGTGGCCAAGAAAATTGACCAAAACAAAGATAAAGCTATTCAAACAAGTATTGGCTCAGATACTCCTAGTACCTCCACAAATACTCCCGAGGTAATTGTGTCAAACAAAGTCCCAAACCAGAATCAACAAGTTAAGAGCATAGAAAAGGTCATGTCCGAAAAAGTTGAAACAAATCTGTCCAAACTACAAAACCCTTTTACTTTTGAAGGAGAAATTTCCAAAATAAAGATAACCATACCCCTTACTGAGCTAATAATTGTAGAGAGGTATAGATCTCAAATATTCAAAGTTTTTGATATAGGAAACAAGGCAGATACTTTAAATCTAACTGATGACATACCCAAACTCTTATTCGGCCCTAGAATAGAAGGTGAATCCCAAGAAGGAACTGTTTCTCCTTTCTATGTGAGTTTGAACATACGAGACAAGATATTACATAATGCCATGTTAGATTCTGGTGCTTCCCATAACCTCATGCCTAGAGAAATCATGGAAAAACTGGGACTACAAGTAACTCAACCTTACAAGAACCTGTACTCCTTTGACTCAAGTCAGGTCAAATGTTTAGGTCTAATAAAAACTCTAGGTTTTGCTTTAACACAACTACCAGCGAAAAACCTAGTCATGGACGTAGTAGTGGCCGATATCCCTCCTAAGTATGGGATGCTACTATCAAGGGCATGGGCTGCCAAAATACAAGGTAATCTTCAAATGGATATGTCATTCGCTACCATCCCAGTTCTCAACCAAATTAGGAGATTATACCGAGAGACTCACATGAAATACATGGTTAGCAACCAGGATAAGCCAAACAATACTCCCATTTATTCCATTCATTCAAATTTAGATTCTTTTATCTTATACAATGAAAGTGATATAAACAAGCATATAATGGAAAATGAAGAAATTTGAAACCATCCAAAACACATTTCCCATTACTAGATGCAGAGACTAATGACCAAAACTCCAAGAAGCCTGAAAAACAACTTAGTATCATATATGAAAAAGAAGCTCTTTGGAGTATAATCTTTGATAGTTCTTGTGGAAAAACTGGTTCAGGGGCCGGTATCTAGATACACAATACTAATGAAGGTCATTCTTTCAGATTATAATTCCAATGTACTAATAACATTGCGGAATATGAAGCCCTTCTCATTGGTCTGCACATACTTAAGGACTTAGGCGCCATAAAAGTATTAGCCCAGGGAGATTCAGAACTTGTAATCCGACAGATCAAAGGTGAATATTCAGCAAAAAACCCGAGACAAAGAGAATACAAAAATGCAGCTTTAGACATCCTCAAAACCTTCGAGAAGTATGAACTCATTTATATTCCTAGGATTCAAAATAGTCTGGAAAATGAGCTTTCCTTTGATGCAAGCAATGGCTAGATACCATGTTTGAATGAGCAATATAGTATTCAGGTCAAACATCGCCCTACAGTACCAGATAATCTTGACCATTGGAACATATTCAAAGATGATGATCAAATCGATGATTTCTTACAATCTAGGAATGAATTTGAGGTAACCAAAACATACTTAGAAAATGAAGGAAAGAAATACTGCCAAAATCAAGACCAGGAGCCAAATTCACCTTCTTGGACGAATCTAAACCTGATAAATCATTCATATGGAACTGAGATAGGAGAAGACATTGACCCAAGAGAACTCGAAGTCCTACATTGCGAAAATGACACAATACCCAGAGGGCTTGTGCCTCTAGAGGAATTGTTTGATTTTAACGATGTGGCCAAAAAGCCAAAAATGGAATCTACTGAGGTATATAACATAGGAAGCTCGGAGGAACCTAGAATGATCAAACTATCCAAAACCCTTCCGCCTCACATAAAACATAAATACATCGAATTGTTTAAAGAGTTTAAAGATGTGTTCGCATGGGGATACCAAGATTTGAAATCATACGACACAAGCATCATCCAACATAAGATTCCCCTCAAAGAAAACCAGAAGCCTTTCAAACAGAAGTTAAGAAGGATAAACCCAGTGTTACTACCCTTGGTTGAAAAGGAAATAAAAAAAATGTATGATGCTGGGATAATAGTATCTCTCCGGTACTATGAATGGGTCTAAAATCTAGTATCAGTTAGGAAAAAGACCAAAGAAATCAGGCTCTGCATCGATTTTCGAAACCTAAATAGAGCCTATTTAAATGAAAACTATCCCTTGCCCAAAATGGACCACATACTTCAAAAGGTAGTAGGTGCTAAAAGGATCTCATTACTTGATGGTTTTTCAGGTTATAACCAAGTGTTGGTTTACCTGACTAATCAACACAAAACAACTTTCACCACACCTTGGGGCACTTTTATGTACGTTAAAATGCCTTTTGGATTAATGAATGCTGGTGCTACATTCCAAAGAGCCATGGACATAGCCTTCTCAGAAGACATAGGTGTTTTCATAGTCATATACCTTGACGATATTACGATATATTCTAAATCAGATGAAGAACACCTGGTACACCTAAGAAAGGTTTTTAACAACTGTAAAAAATATGGTTTATCCCTAAACCCCAAGAAAACAATTTTTGGTCTAGAAGAGGGAAAACTCCTAGGTCACATTATTTCGAAAGAGGGAATAAAAATAGACCCCCAGAGAATCGAAGGCATATTGCAAGTAAGTCACCCCAGAAACATAAAGGAGTTGCAGTCCTTTATCGGAAAGATAAATTTCTTGAGAAGATTCATCCCAAACCTTGCCGAACTCCTGAAATATATCACAAATATGTTGAAGAAAGAGGTCGGGGTTAAATGGACTATAGAAGCCAAAAAATCTTTTGAATTAGTTAAAAAGGCCTTAACTGAAACCCCAGTATTGATAAGTCCTGATTTCACCAAAGATTTTTACATTTTTTCATTTGCCTCGGAGCACACAATAGCTGCTATATTGTTGCAAAAAAATGCAGTTGGGCAAGAGCAACCCATTGCCTTTTTCAGCAAATCCCTAAGAGACGCTCCCTTGAAATATAACATAATGGAAAAATAGGCGTTCGCATTGGTAAAAGCCCTGAAATATTTCCGAGTTTACATCTTGCATTCTCATGTCATCGCTTTTGTCCCTAATGCTGTCGTCAAGGACATTTTAAACCAAGATCTCGATGGTAAATGGGGAAAATGGATCGCTATCATCTTAGAATATGAATTAGAAATCTGACCTACCAAATTGATTAAAGGACAAGGACTTGCAAGACTAATGACTGAAACCAACCTCCAAGCTTTAGATATAAATTTTGTTGATGCCTTAGAAGAACAGGAAGAATGTGAAGCCCCTCATGTTGAACAAGTGTTTTTAGATTCGCCTTGGTATGCAGATATTCTTTATGTATTATTTTATCTAAATGCTCCTCCAACTTTATAAAAAAAAAAAATATTTCTTAAACAAAATTCTTTAAATTTTTGCATTATAGATGGTTTTTTGTATTGGAAAAATCCCACTGGTATGCTGCTTAAATGTTTGCTTGAGTTTGATGCAGATAAAATTATGCATGAAATGCATGAAGGGGAATGTGGGGGCCATCTTTACTGGAAAACCACAGCGAACAAAATCCTTAGAGCCGGTTATTATTGGTCTACCTTATTCCCTGACACTCACAAACTAGTTATGACATGCCATAAGTGTCAAATTTTTGATGGCAAGAAAAAGCTTTTACCTTTGCCCTTACATCCCATCATAGTTGAAGGACCATTCCAGCAATGGGGTCTAGATTTTATCGGAGAAATTCACCCTTCCTCATCCGCTCAACATAAATGGATCCTCACAGCCATAGATTACTTTACCAAATGCATAGAAGCCATACCCTCCAGGAATGCCACCGATTCAGTCATCATCAAGTTCCTAGAAACCAATATCCTATCTAGATTTGGCTGTCCCAGAAAGATCATTACAGATAACGCCACTACCTTCTCCTCCAAAAGAATGGTTGACTTCTATTACAAACATCACATTTAATTAGGACATTCCACAACTTATTACCCTCAAGGTAATGGTTTAGCCGAGTCTTCTAACAAAAGCCTAGTCAACATCATCAAAAAACTTCTTGAACAAAATAAAAAAGCATGGCATGGAAAACTAGTACATGCACTATGGGCCGATAGAATAACCACCAAAAAATCCATAGGTATGTCTCCTTACCAGCTAGTTTATGGCATAGATGCCATTTTACCAACATCTCTAGGGGTTCTAGTAATGAAGCTATTGCAGGAAGTTCAAATAGAAGAAAATGACATGCAAAGAAGGGTAAATCAGACTATCCATTTACAGCAAACTAGAGAAGAAGTTTACCAAAGGGCTCAGCTAGCGCAAGATAAAATAAAATAGATTTTTGATAGGAGGACCAAGGAAAATGATTTTCAGATTGGGGACAAAGTGCTAAAATGGGATTCTAGAAGAGAAGACAAAGGTAAACACGGTAAGTTTGAAAACCTATGGAAGGGGCCTTTCATCATCAGCTCAGTTAGTGGAAACAATGCCTTTTTATTGAAAGAACTTGATGGGACTAAAATTTTTGGGGGTCCTGTGAATGGCAGGACATTAAAACATTATTTTTTCAGGAGCTCCAATTTTAGTAAAAAAGGCATTTTCAATCATTGTATATACCACTGTTTGAAAAATAGATAAAACAGAAAAGTCAAAAACAATAGAAGAATAGAAAAAAGGGCAGTTGAAAAATAGAAAAGGCCCCATGTTCCAAAAATAGTCATTCAGAAAGCGTGCAAGTCTAAATGCCGCTACTAGTACTTAAAGGTCTTGTTCAGTTATCTAGCCTAATCATAGCTGAACATTTTTAAATTTATTTGCCGATAAGTTAGTGAGTGAAAAATATGGTCAACATTGTGTAAGCTTGACTTATCAAAGAGAGTAGATTAGGAAAAGATATTGGTTCCACACGCCCAAAACAGAACCAAAGAGGGAAGCGGGGATGAAAAAAAAATTGTACATCTTAGCCCTGTTTTTCCTAGTTTCCATTTATGCAGAATAATATTTGTGTGCAGCTTGTCTTTCATGCCGCAAATACATGAAAAATCAGACTGTCTAACCCTGATTTGATCATCTTTGCAATTTCATGTTTTAGATTAGAGAAATAAATCCTGTCAAATAGCTTAATCTTGACAATCGATCTAGCATAGGTAGAGTAATGAAGGAGTTCATCAGTTTAATCTGAACTCTCGGCAGATATAAGTGTAGAATTAGATAGGTTCATTTTTGAAAAAGAAAAAATATATATTGTCAAAAGGCTACTAGTCCAAATGCGCCAAAAAGAAGAAGAAATGTTAGGAAAGATAGTGGGGTAGTTAGAAATATCATTGATGCTAATCATGCTGTCACCTTTCAGAAGTAGCATCAAGGAAGAATGACATTTTGCGCCAATGGGTAAGGCACTGGTCTTCGTAAGACAAAGAATCTGAAATTTTGGACACCTCTTGAAAAGGAGCTGCCCTCCCCAAATGGAGCCACTGTTAGTCATCAATATTTTTCACTTGTTGGTGATGACTAGTTGTAACAGCCAAGTTTTCTAGCAGCTGATCTAAAAATTTGTCAAATTTTCCAGCTGGGAAAACGCCCATAAATTTTTTTTCCCTCTTACCTTTCAGTCTGCCCATGATGAGGTGAAACCTCATTATCAACCCTACCTAGCCTCAGCCATACTAGTCTGCCCATCAGCTATAAAGAAACAATCGAAATCTGTCCAAAAGTCTCCCTTAAGTTAGGAAATGGCACTTTAAGAAATTTCTCCCTTGGCAAACTATCCAAGAGCCAAAAACCTCCATCTTCCATAGACCAGTCATAACAGACCTTCCTACTCTGCTAATAAAGTTGGCTACAGCCCTAGGTCGCGCCACTAATACACCCTCAAGTCTCAGCAGCACATAGACCATAATTCAAGCTGATTTTAGGTGTTTTTACAGTGTTTGATGGATCTTTCAAGGACATAAACATACTAGCATCTCAGAAGACAATTTTTGGCTCCACATGAGAAGACAGCTACTTCTTGATGTGATATTGAGCCTGGGATGAAGCTATAGAGCAAAGAGTTTTTCATCAAGCTCTTGCAACCTCATTCAAAGCCTGAAAGGACAATGAAAGAAAAACAACACTGTTAAGAGGTTGATGATATGACATGACTGAAAAACCTCCTTCATTTATAAGTAGAGGGTTAAAAGCGCCTCCTTCATCTATAAGCAGAGGGCAGATGGACAAAGTTTGACTCCAAGAGCTGCACTGACTGTGAGACAAGTTTTGATTAAAATAAGACGACAATTAAAGGCTTTTGCATAAAAATGATGATTAAAGGCAGAATTGATTGAGACAGAGGTTTAAGGAGCATCAGGCATTTGTGTCAGGAGGGGCCTCCTTCATTCATAAGTAGAGGGCTAGAGCAGTGATTAATTCTAGAGTTTTTACTGACTGAGAGACAAATTTTGAACACAATATGAGACAATTGAAACAGAGAAATGATGTAAAAGACAAAGAAGGAAAGCAGGGGTACCACTGTAATCCAAGAGGATAAACTTGTCTCTTATCAAGGTTTCTTTCAAAACGCAGTCTGGAGCCAAATTAAAACAACTTTGCTATGATTAAGGGACAGGTCATGACACAGGCCAATGATGATGAGTGTATTTCAAAAGGTTATGGCATGAGTTGCAAGCTTTGGAGCAGCATTCAAAGCCAGTAGGGCATGTCACCATTTCCAAATAAAGGCATTTTCCTTAAAAAGGGTCAAAGGTACTGTATTACTGCACTATGAGCAAGAGGAAAGGTTTTAGAAGAAGCGCCCTTCTTAATAGACAGAGGATGATGAAACCTAGGTGAATGCAACTGAATTTTTGCACCCACAGTCAGAAGATGAGCTTAAAGGACACCTAACAGTTGAATCAGTTTCACAGTGAGCATCATTACCTTCCAAAACATCAAGAGCAAACATTGTCAGATTGGGTTTTAAAAAGGGACAAGGCAATGGTTTAAAACGAGAAGTCTTCCAAACCCTCCCAAGACAAACTCAACGGTATTTTGATTTTTCGCTTTCAAAAGGGTTAAGGATCATTGCAAGCTCCTTCAAAACTCTCAAACCCCAAGCAAAACTCCACTCTTGCTATTCAAAAGTTTGAAGACAAGTTTTGGGCCACTTCATTATTTTTCGGGCTTAAAGAAACACGCGGCATGCCTGTACAACCGCGTGGCACGTTTAGACGCAAAATTTACAAAGGTTTGAACTATCGCATGATGCGCCTGTAGGTGTTGGTCCTATCGGCCTGACAGTGACCCGACGACTTTTTCTCTGCGCGACATTCTCTCGGTTGAACGTGCCGCACACATTTTACACAATCCTAACACCTACAAATCTCTTTCAAAGCTGCTCCAGCTCTCTAACAAAGCCTTCCACCATTTGTAAAGGTATTTATGTGCCTCTGCCCTTTGCAAAACTATTGAGTAGAGTGAGAGGGATAAAAATCATGGCGTAAAATCACAGTTTTGAGTTCTGTGTTTTTATTTTAAAAACGAGATTTGCTGTGGTCACGTTGGCTAGAGGTGAAATAGAAAAAGTGATGGGTTCTTATTAATGTTTCAAAAAACCTATGAACCACCTTCCAAACAGTTTTAAATAGTACAAAACAGTGTCCAAAAGGAGAGACAGGGTGTTGAAAGGTGAAACAGTGCGTCTGTCTTCTAATAACAGTGATCATGGTGTAGGGATTCTTATCATTTCAGAGATATCCTCTGTGTGATAAAAAGAGGCAAAATACCAGTGTTTTCCCTCCTCCATAAAACCAACTTTAGTGTGTGAAGCTTTAAATCACCACTTGGAGGTATTATCAAAAGCTGGCTATGAGGAACAATGAAGTATAAGGAGGGCAGTGCTTTGGTTGAAAGAAGTTTAATGTTGTTTAACTGCTATAGGTCTTTTTGTGATCACATCAAAAACATCAGAAGCTCTGTCACCTTATCCTATAACACAGTGACCTTTGACTGTGTAAATGCACTTTGATTGACTGTGTAAATGTTAGTGAATTTACCTATTGATTGACATACAAAGAAGAAAGGGCAGTGCTTTGAAGGAGCAGGGATCTTATACCAAAGGAAACATTTACACAGCATTTGTAACCATTGTTGCCTTATAAAACATTGATTGACAGTTGAGGCGGAGTTTTGATTGAAGAACACATTTCAAGAACTTTTGAGGTGGTTTGGTGTTGCAGAAGCGCATCTAGAACAAGATGCCTCCCAGGTAGGATAGCAGGAGTGGATTGCGCAAAAGGTATAAGCCTATTTCCACCGAAGAGGTGAAGATTTTCTCTCCTCTAACACACCTTTGTGCTTTGAGATTCATAGACAAACATTTCCAGTTAGCTGGCCTTGATTTCAAGTTCTCCCTAAGATCCATCTCCAAGGCCACTAAAATCCCCTATATTGGCGAGAAATGGTTTAAACAAAGTTATTTGGACTTAGATGACTACAAACCCTTTCTCAAGCTTGAACACAGAGAATCATGCCCTGCTATTTTCCCTTTCTCATATCTTTTGGCCGGCTATGCCCCCCTCATGAAGATTATCATGAAGTATTTCACTTGTGAGGGGAGATTCTCCCGAATCTATTCTTATCACATTCAACTGTTGATGCATTTCACAAGGACCAAGCAACTAAATCTTCCTTTCTTCTTATGCAAAAGCATTGAGAAAATGGCCTCCACTGTCCAGAAGAAGCCTCTGCCATAGCAAATAGCCTCTCTATTCCATCACTCTCTCATCAAAATCATCATCCTTCACCAACTTGAAAAGAGAGAGGTCTCTTGGGATGTTTTCATCACTCATTCGGATTTCTCCACTGTCCCTCCAGTCCATACATCCCCTACATCTCCCACTCATCACCCCTCCCCTTCTTCTAGCAGGCCTACTCCTAAAAGGCTCAAGTTCACTACAGAACAAAAAAAAGAACATGAAGAAGGAGAAGGAAGTGGCCAGCAAGAGGAGGAAGGACATGAGCATGAAGAAAAAGATGAAGAGAAACAAAGTGATGAGGGTGAGCAGCAACAGGAACAGGAATAGGAGAGTGCTGAACAGCAGCAACACAGTGGTGATGAGCAACAACAACAAGAGGAAGGTCAGCAGCTTGAACAGCAGCATGATAGTGAGTATGCGGGACAACCTCCTCAAGATGCATAGCAGCCTCCAAAAGATGACACACAACAGCCTCAAGAAGAACAACAAAATAAAGGAGAAAAAGAGCAAGGCAACAAAGGTAAAGGGGTCATGCCTTCCTCTCCTAAAGAGGCCAAGCCCAGGACAACAAGAAAGAGAGTGCCTAAGGTTGTCACTCCAAATTGACAAGGGCTCTCCGTAGTAAAGGAAAATTGCCAAAGAAGCCCATCATTGATTTTCCTAGGAGGAAGAGCACAAGAATAGCCACCCAAAGCAAGGGGAAGGGCAAGATGGAAGAAAGTCATGAACAAGAAAGTGCATTTGATATCATCCCTATCCAAAGTGATGATAGTGATAATGAGGCTCACATTCTAGAAAACCTCTTGACCCAAAGAGAAGGCCAAATTGATGCATTGAAATATGATCTCCATAGGGCAAGGAATTTCAATCAATTTCTAGTAATCCAAAATAGGCAAATGAGTGTCCATATGGCTGTTTATGAGACACGGGCGACTAAGTACAAGAAAGAGGCCTCCAAAGCCCAAGCAAGGTTGGATGAGCTCATAGGAAATTTTGATGAAAATGAAGAAGAAGATCAGCCTAAGCGAAAGAGGCCTAGTGACCATAAGGCTTAAAAGAGCCCTTGAGAGACAAAAAGAAGAGGAGAAAGCCCTTCTCCAATCCACTCCTCTCACTGCATTGTTTGAACAAAAGATAGAAAAAAATAAGGAGGTGTGGCTTGAAAGAGTCAATGACCATTTGGAGAAGAATTTGGAGAGGGAAAATAGGGATTTAGATCTTCAAAGGAGAATGACGGGACATTACAAGAAGTTAAATCAGTTTGCCCGACGCAAGTTAAAGGCTGCCCAAGAAAAGCTCAAGGAAGCTAAAGGGAAGCGACCGGAACATAAAGTGAAGAAAGACACATCAGGACTTGAGAATTTGGTCACTACTTCAGAACATATTGCTAAGAACCCTTGAGGGTCATACTCCCCGATTTTGGGCAAATTTCGACATATTTTGGTTTTTTGGCATTTTTGGGTTTTTGGTCAAAACTCATGGTTTTCGCCATTTCAGTTTGGGGGATTGAAAAAGGAGGAAAATGGTATCATTGGATGCCATAATTTTAGGAGTACACACTTAGATATTTTTAGGACATTTGGAGATCATTTTCTCCCCCGAAATGGTGAAAAATGCTCGCTTTTTGCACACTCTGCCCGGTCTATCAGCAAACTGTATTTTTTGGTTTTTTACACACATGCCTAGTTTTGGAGGACTTCTAGGCATCATATTGGGAAAATTATAGCTTTTCCAAAAATTAGACACTCAAAGCTTTCCAACGAGCTATCATGAACCTCGTTTTGACACCGGGAAGGCTGCCAAATGTTTCCAGCAAGTCAGGGGACCTTTTGCTGATGTAAATTTTGAGTATTTTTGTAAAATTTGAACCTTTAAAATCTGCTTTTTCCTCATGTGCGTTTAGCTATTTTTGCACATGAGAAGTTATGAAAAGTCAATTTAATTCCCTTTTTTAGCATTTTTTAGATATTTTATGAGATATTTTGTGCCTTGGGCTTTGCAAAGCCTCAAGGACAAATCTAGATATTTTGATTAGGCCAATGGGATAGCAAGTTGAACCATGAGGTTTTCGTCACTTTGGCCTATTTATTCCAAAGGCTTTCATTGTAAACAAGGCTGAACTTGATGATAGAAGCAATATATGGTCATATAAGCTTTGGAAGAAATACTTGTCTCATGCTCTTGGATAGTCTCTTGGATATTCTTGGATGATGAATAGAGGATTGTTGTTGGATTCCATGGCTTGGTAGAATGGTATAGTGTCTCTTTCTTTGTTTTGTCTTCTAGTTTTCATTCATGAATACATGTTTCTTGCTTGCTATAGATCAGTAGAGAACAAATTTGAGACATGCCCTTGGAGGCACCTCAAATTTCCTGTTTCTTCATAGCTTTCATGTTTTCTTCTTCCTTAGTCACATTAAAGAATTCTTAATTGCTCTTTAATAACTTGAGGATATTGTTGCTTGTTTCATTCATAGTTCTATGCATGCTAAGTATGATTTACGGTATGCCCTGCTTACCTATGGCTAGCCATAGTTCCATCCATGAAATTTCTCTTTGACTGATTAGATTATCATTTTGTTGAACCAAGGGGGCCTAGTTCTGATCTAGCCCTTTGTCTAAGACTATGCCAATCTCGTTTTCAAAGTGCCTAATAACTTGAAGTACTATGTTTAGGCATTCCGATATAGTAAGTCAAGTTGTTGTCTCTCTTAGTTGTTTTCCCCAAAGTCTGATAGCCATTTCCCGAAGTTAGAGGGTGATATATCTCTATGCATGGCTTGAATGTTTATTTCTATGTATTGATTAGCTTATAGTTACATTTCTCATGATTAATGGTTTTCCCTACCATGTTTATGTCAACTATTAAACTATTTATGCTTGAAATCCTTTGTTGATTCCCAAACTTGATGTCCATTTTGTTCCATTTTACCCAAAGATCCTTTCTACCTCGAATCAAATCGGCCCTTCAACAGCCTTGTATCACTGTCTGATAGCTTTCTAGACCTTTTCGATTCCATAGCCCAGTTGATCTAACATCCTTTTTACCTATCTCATATCTTTGATCAGTTTCATCCCTCACAACCTAAAAACCAAAACCAAAAAACCTACTTCATAACTAGCCTAAAATCATAACAAAATAAGCACACACACATATATCCCTTACACAAATAGAGAGAGCCCTCTCTGAGTCCAAGAAGGCTAGGTCCTTGGGCTCCAAAGATTGGTTTGATGTTACACTATCATTTGGTTTCCAATCAGCCAAATCATGGGACCCTAACACTATCATCATACAGGTGTTCATTATACCAATCTAATTACTATGATACTTAAGTTCTACTAGAAAATAAATGTAATCAGCGTTACTTATTAGGTAAATAGAGTGAAAACATAGACATAACAAGTAACCTGTGAAACAAAGCTACTTTTTCACCATGTCTCTACTAACCACTCCCATTACTTTACCTAATCTATATTGTACACGTGTTCAAGTTTAGGACAATGAGATTAGATCAATGGTAAACATAGTTAATACTAGTCATAAAACCATCGTGAACATGATTACCTCCTAGTAGTAGTGTTTAAGGTCTGTATATGAATAAACATGGCTATTTCACTCTAGTCACTCATAAAGCTTATACGAGAAAGATTACTATTGCACTAGTTCCAAGCTGAGCATGGAGTTATATCGAGAATGGTTACAAGGGTTAAGCAGTACAGCTTAGCTCATGTATTACTGTGTTTACATAATGTATCCTATCCTCCTGCACCTAGTGGATATGGTCAACCCTATGTTGATGTGAGTACCTCTTACTCTTACCCACTTCCAGATACATCTTGCCCTTCTTCTCAAGTAGGCACTAGCATGTAATACCCGACACTCCATCCACATCAGCACGTGCCTGGGAAAAATTGTACTAGTCCTGCTTGTATGGGGGAAACCTTGAATTCGTATTATCCTTTCCCTAGCCCACAGCCAGGTGCCCCATTCCCTTCAGTAGCGATACCCCAAGCTCCCATTAGTAAGCCTACATCTCCCCCACAGGGACAAGTGTATGCCCAACAGAATGTTCCCAACCCCCCAAAGTCCAGTTTTTGACTAATAAACATTTCGTTCGTGAGGATTTCAGCCAAGAACTTTAACATAAGTAGAATAAGTACCTATTAGAGTGATTTCCAATGCTGTCAACCGTTATTGAAAAGAAGAAATAAGAAAAGGAGGCTAACATACATATTGACAGGACGGGAATATAGTAACAACTTCTTCCGCAGTCATAAAGTGGTTATTAGCTTCATTAACAAGAGAAGGAATAACATCAATAAAGTTATCATCGATGACTGATCCTTGCCCTCCTATTGTTAGGCAAGCCATTCTTCCTTTAGAAGATCCAATTTTTGAGATAAAGTTGACCGCTTCATTGCCCATTTCCTCTTCATCAGAAATCCATCTACCTCGGCCATGCTTCATTTTCTTGATGATACTCCTTCGGTATCTATCTTTAGTAGTATCATATGAAATAGGATGAATTGATAGAGCTCAGGTATGCCTAGAGTCTTATGTTTAGGACACCATAGACCAAACTCGCCGGCTTGATCCAACAAAGGACATTGTCCAATGATAGTCCGTTTAAAGTAACTCACCACTTCCGAAAGCGAAAGTGGCACATGACAACAACGAACCAAATCATACGCTTGCTTTAAGCAACAAGCCATAACAAAATTATTTTACAACACATTTGGTACATCTAGCCATCAAAGGCACAATCGTGGGGTGGTTAAGAATTTGCTTGCCCGTGGTGGGAGAAAGTCAAATAGTCAAAGTAGTTGTGATCGCAAATTTTTTCACTTGTGAAAACAACGATAAGACTTGTTGTGCACCTGAGCGTCTTGTCCCTCTAGGGATTTCTCATTTTTTTTGGGGGGGGGTGGGGGGCTAAGTGGGCCATATACCTCTTCTCCTCTAACAAGTGAGGGGAGGGAAATCATCCTTTGGACAGGCGTCGTTGAGGTTGCTTTACGGGTCACTTTCTATGTCGGATGGCCAGTTTGTGGACTGCGACATGAGGATGAAGACCAGGAATCTCATTATATGTCCAAGAAAAGACATAATGGTACTCCTTAAGGAATGATATGTACCTTAGTGCTTTGTCTTTCGGAAGGGATACACTTATAAAGGTTGGTCTAGGGTCTTCGTCTGTCCCTAGATTCACTTCCCGAAGTTCATCTACGGTAGCTTGACCACCTTCTTCGAACTTAGAAGGGAATGATCACACTTATTCCTCTTTCAACAGAGGTGTCTCGACTTCAATTTCTTCTTCGGATGAGGAGTCTTCTTCAGAGATGACCATTTTGACTGTGGATGGGCCTTCGATAACAATTGATTCAATATTCTTACTTTGGTACCACTAGACTTTTATTATTGGGTTGGGATTAACCTCCTAGATATGATTGATGAATTTTGATAGCCAACATTGCCAGGAGATGGATCATACTTGATTTATGAATCTTGGAAGGTAAGGTACTACTATAGAAGACCCATCATGGCACGACACAGATTTTGATTTCCCCATCTCCGTTGCGCAGTTGTACAACTTAGTTGTGGGTGTTGGATCGATCATTGGATCATTGGAACCTACCTTATTTTCTTTAGGAAATACTCCCAGCGGAGTGGAGATTGGAAGGGAAGGAGGGCTTGGGCACTTAGAACATTATATTACCTTAGCTTACTGGATGGATACGCGGAAGTGTTTGACATCTAGCTAAGTTTTGGAATTGTAGAAATTGTAAGGAAGAATGGCTTTCTTGACAATAGGAAGGAAAGTAACTACTGCCTTAACTTATGATATTGAAAGGAAAGGGGTCGATCGGTACTCAGAACATTCATATTTACCCCTTGCTCCCACAGGAACACTTTATGTTAGACATCTAGTTGGATTGTCAGAACTGCCTTACTCACTACTGCCTAAAATGAGGAGAGGGTTGGCTGGCATGGCACTTAGACCTTTAGTCTTTACCCTTTTCTTTTGAAAGCCTACACCATGGATGAAAGGAAGTGAAGTGGGTGGGTGACATGGCGAATATGGTAGCTAATGACCTCCCTTTCCCATGGGATGAGAAGTTGACTTGACATGCTCTGGAGGTATAAAATGGTATATTGAAAACCGCAAAGGTCCAACTTTAAAGTGTGGTATATAAAGGGAACAATCCTTCGACTCTAGACATTTTCAATCAGCTGCACCCATCTATATCCACCTGGACCCTCATGAAGTGTTTCATTCTCTCTCTAGCCCCAATAGATCATATGGAAAATACAAATATGGACAATACTTTCAATATTTGAAATGGATGGAAATACTTGTGGAGAAGCACCGACATTGGCTTCCATGGTAAAGAGTAGAGTTGAGTAAATTTCCAAGACTTTTATCAAGATCTATCTTTATGACCATACATTGACCCAAGCAATTGATTTTGGGTATAAGGTGTAGTGGAAGGATATTCTTTGGATTTTATGGTAGAATGTCATCGGTCATTAACAAGGGCATTTCAATTCTTTAAGAGGGGCACGATTTGGAAGAATGATTAAATAAATACCAGTGTGGATGAAAATGATGATGGTGGAACAGGTTATGTTGCCAAGCCCCACTAATATGGAACCATAATCCCTACCTCCCAAGGTGGACTAGTAGGAGGGCCTGATGGAAAAGTTAGTTTCATAAGCTACATGAAGGATCTGTGATGGTAAACATAACAAAGAGACTAAAAGAGAATGGAAAAAGAAATAGCAAAGGCACACAAAGATAGTAGAGAGCCAATGGTAGGAATAAATGTAAAATATCCATGATAGAAAAGAGTTATTGAGGGAAAGATATGGTCTTGAGATGAATCTAGAGTGTGCGATGATGTATAGGATGAGAGAAGCAAAAGAAAGAGCTTTTTCCGACCTCAAAAGAGATTATCAAGAAAGTGTGATGATGCAAAGAGTTAGGAGTTTATAGATGTAGAAGGAACTTCTAAGGAACTAAGATGGTAGGTGCATGAAGGTACAAGGGGTGAAGATACTAAGATTGTAGGAAAAAAGATGTTGGATGATCCTACTAATCGAATCGTTACTGTAGAATTCATGGAAGAGCTTAAATAATAATAATAAATTGAATATGTTTTTATGTTCACATGATTATGGTATTTGAACCTTGCAAAAAGCCATGTCGGTAGAAAAGCAGAACGAAATGGAAGTGAAGTTGGTCCCTCCTACATCTTACCCCCTACACAATTTGATGTTTGTTAAGATCCTATGACCATTGTTGCACAAAGAATTGATGTATGTTTGGTTAGTAGTTTGATTACCCCTGCTACAATGGATTTCAATAGCATAAGTGTTACAGCTATAGGGAATCATAATTTGTATTCAGTATTTTCTAGTTTAGTTAGTTTTGTAGTAGGAGTAGCATCAGTTGTGAAATATCTAGGACCCTAAGGATTTGTTTTACTTAAGAGTCACTAGAGAATGATGACAACACATTTGAATGACCCATCTTTGTAGTTGCCATTGTTTCATGGAAGAGATGATGAAGACATAGAGCAACACTAGTTCCTCTATGAAACCATATGGAACACGTGGAGAACCATGGATGTGATTCATTTGGTACAATTAAGAATAACACTATGAGGAAGGGCATTGGAATAGAATATGAAGTGTAAGCAATGTTATCCTTCCCTTCATGGTGAGACTTTGTTGAAAATGAGGGTAGAAGTTATGAAGGTCTGCTTCTGAGGGTAAGGAGTTTATTGCTCTATTTTCCCAAACTATTAACCCACCCACCCCAATCCCCGTTTCAACAGCCAAAGTCAGAAAAATAGAGTATTGCAGATTGAAAAGAGATCATGAAAAAGGTTGGAGAATCCATCTGGGAGTATGACCAGTGATGTTGAGACTTTAAGAGTCAATTGAGCTACACCATCCAGGAGGTGCAACATAAGGAATGGTTTATGGGTGCATTGTTACTTCACCTACGGATGCCTTTGTTGCGATAGTTCTTGTTGATAAAGTGGGAAGCTTTGCAATTCACAATGTGACTAGAGTCTATCAGTGGATTGAATAAAGCCTTGATTCTAGGCTTAGTGTTGTTCTAATACCAATTGATCGCTCTATTTGAGTATATGCACTAGTTGGTGAAGGGAAAGAACACTGCAAGGGAATAAACGTGGTGCACTCTATGTAAAAAAGAAGGGGACATACGGAATTAATTCTCTATGGTGCAAATATATGTCGCGGTAGTGTCTAATATCTTTGTGGTGAAATATATGTAAGGAAAAGAAAAGGTTAGAATCTATTCTTCAATATGGAAGAAACTTGGACATGATCCCTATCATTTCCCACTATTACATAATTCTTATAGTATTATTGTAGTTATAGTTAATTATGAATTTTTTGAGGTTAAACTGTAATCATACAGAGGACTGCCACATAGTTTCCACATCCACAAAGATATTGAAAATAATATATTCAAAGTAGAGTTAGTTAAAGATGAAAATAGAGGGTAGAATAAAAACCAAGATAATTGAGCACTGAGGAGTGATGAAAATAATCCTCTGGCATGGTGATACAACTATAATGAGGTGGGGCACATTGCGTGCAACTATCTACAACCGCATTAGCCATAGTATGGCCACTACTAAGAGACTAGGCATAACACTCATGATTTCCTAAAGCTGATTGAGAAGTGGGAGGCATGGGACAAAAGGTATCGTTGTGAGAACATGGTCAATTTAGAGCCATGGATTATTGGTGTTTATTTGGTGGGTCCCATGTATAAAGGCACAAAAATTGTCACCCAGGGTGAGGATGCGAAGCATGGCTCGACCAACGCCCCACCAAATAAGAAATCAAGGAAGGCAGGGCTCGACTGTTAAGGAGAGGATGCGAAGCATAGCTCGACCAACAGGAGAGGTAGAAACCATTTCAATTGGCATTATCATGCACTTTATCACTACTTTACTTCGCCAAAGGTTGTCTTGATACATCAAGGTCATATAAAGTAGGGTTTCCATGAATAATCTGATATAGATTCAATCCCAAGATGGATATTTTGGCTTGGCCGTTGGTCTTCTTCACCTTCCCATGTCAAGTGAGCCATCTTCCTCAATTATCTTTCTTGTGCATCGATTGAAGATAGAGAGTGTTCTGGCCCCTGACACCTGGCACTCAGAACCTGGGCCATATCTCTCTTTTGATTGGATCAGATTGATTCCTTTGCATGGATTCTATAGGGGCACTAATCTTCTATTCTATAGGGCGTGAAATATTTGGGGCATAAGGCATGAAATATTCTATGGCAAGAAATAAAGAAACAAGCTTCATTGGGAGGTGCTTCTTGGGGAGGTGGCCAGAAACTAAGGTGGGCTACCCCATTTGGTTTCCTTGGGTAGACTTACTTCTATGCTATGAGGATTTAGGGTAGGGCTTTAAATGAGGATAGGCTACCTATAGTTATAGTGAGGTTAGGGCATAGAAATAGTAGGGAAAAGCTATATTACAGGACCCTTCCTTTCAAGGAGTAGGAACGTGATATAGATACACCACACTTCCTTGCTTATCGTGTCTACCAGGTATTTTGTATCCATCAACCATGTATTTCTTTATATTTCTATCCGTTATTAGGTACTTAAAGTGACCCACACCTTGCCAAATAAGTCTACCAGGTCTACAGTTGGGATAACAACCAAGTCTTCTATTTCGCCTTCCATATTTTCCCACAACTAGCCTTTTGACTGGACGATAATAATTCTATTTGCTGTTATTAGGGACTAAAATTTCCCCACCACTGTTTTGTCCATTCTCCGGGCAGGATAAGTTTGAGGCGTCACTGAGAACTCTCGTAGTCTTTTGGCTTTGACCCGTTTGCTTTCATATTCTCTCTCTCTCTCTCTCTTACTTTGGAGATGAAAGCCATACTTCCTTTATGCGATTAATAGACTTGGTGAAGCCAAAGAGAAGAGATAATAACCTAACATTTATCTTGTATTTTCTTTTTATTTATTCATGGGTGTTTGTGCACTCTTGCAAGTTAATACCCCAGTTACTCATCCATTTGTTTTTATGGTTAATCCACGTATTCTTCCTTCATCTTAGCTCCTCCTCCACCACCATTTTGTGCCAACTGTTGGCTCAATTTCAGACCAATTTCTACATCAGTGTCCAACAAAGGCGGTCTATTTTTTATTCTAGGCACTGGCATATTCAATCCTCTTGAAGGGGAAGGTCTCACCCGAACTGCTGCCAAGACTTAAAGGATTACATAGTGCTCACAAGCATGACTACTATGGAAGATCTCACCTTACTAATAATAACTAATGTATGCAACTCATATCCCTACGACATTCACCCCTTAATATATTAAACAAAAAAGAACAACAGACAACGCATCCCACAACCAATGCCAGGGTGCAACAGATCAGTTACCCAAGTAACCATTATCCTACAGAATAGTTAAGCAACAACAATACATAGCATCATCACCATATAACATGACATATATAAATATGAGAAAGGGGGGTTGTATTCCATTCATCTTTAGAATTATCCAATACATTAGTACAACAGTAAATCATTATCCAAAAGGTCAAATAACATTACATTATCTGATGTGTAGCTCAACAACTTAGCGTTACAACCATTCCAATCCTAAGCTAGCTAACCAACCAACCCCTCTATAGACATAGCCTTTACAATATATATATAGAACGATGTGCCCTGAGGTGGGAATGTGCATTCCAAACTGTAGCCATTAGACCTATTCCAGTTCTATTTACAAACCAATCATTTTCTTCTCTTTCTTCAACCAAGTGTCTCTTGTCTATCGCCATGCCATCCTTTTTCACCTAGAATGCTTCCTACCGATGTGTTCTTGTCTTTTGATGTTGCTGATACTCTTTATGGCCACTAACGGTCTTCCTTCATGTTGGCGCAACTGGTTGTTATGTTTCTGCTGATCTAGCTGTGTCTTCCATTCAAAATGAAGGGCCCAACAAGCCCCAATCACACCGGTTGACTCACCTTGAATCAAATCTTACTTGACCCACCCTGAGTCAACTCTTACTTGACCCACAAAATGAAGGGCCCAACTTTGGGACCATGCCGACCACTTCATTCTTTAATTTCATAAATTCACTTCACTCTTGGTCCCATTTCCTTACTAGTATGTTGAGACTCACTAGGAAGGTATTGGCTTGATCTAGATGAGGTTGTTGTGGCCATGTTTCTTGCACTTAGTTCCATTCATCATCAAAAAATTGATGAATTCTGTGGAGAGCATTGTACCGGCTGAGTGTGCTATTGTATTGAGTTGACGAAGTTGGCCTTGTACATCTTTGGAGGCTTGGAATAGTATATCTGAAAATCTTCATCAAATTGCATCCTTTTTCTTGGCTTCTCTTAGGTCAGGATCCATCAGTAGGTCTGCCTCTACTTGCATTTTGTTTCTTCTTTCTTGTAACTCTTCAACCAGTCATTCCCTTTGTTTGACTAGATTCACCCAGTTTTGGGTTGGAGTGTAGATATCCTTATAATGCTCAGCCACAACCAGTATTTTTTCCTTCATTGCTGTTGTTGAATGGGTGGTGTCTTGTAGTGAGTCCATCACCATGGAGGTTCTATTATGTTCATATGTATTCTCTACCGCCAATGTCTCTTACAACTGCTACTTTTTCCTCTGTGCCTCTGCCTCTTGCTGCCTTTTCTGTCGTTCTTGCTCATCAGTGGAAGGTGTGAAGGTATATTTCTTTTCCCCTTTCTCTATTCTTTGGATCCCACCCAGATACTCGCATATAACTAGTGAGACACACCCATATAGTGATACGTACCCAGATAAGTCCCTAACTTGATATTGTGACCAACTACCCAATTCCCAAGCAATGTGGCAAACAGAGTATTGTGAAATTTGTAGAATGTGTGGCCATCCTCCCCAACTTTGTTCGATGTTGTGGAAATACATTTTTGTGCCAACCCCCATGGTCGATGACTAATATAGAGAAAATACTAATACTAATTAAAATTGTTGTGCCCTACATACAATGGAAAAATGATTCAAAAGAAGTTCTTTTTGAGTTTAGGAGGTGATCCCAGGAACACCTAAGGGAGGTGGGTGAGGTGGATATAGAGGAGGCTACAGAGGAGGTTATCGAGGAGGCAGGCATGGCACTCACTTAGGCCCCATTAGATGCTACAATTGCAACAAAATTGGGGATATTTTCTGGGATTTCCCTCAGCCTAGGAGGTTGTGATGCATCCACTTTAGAGTTATTAGACATGCAACAGATAATTTCCCTGACCTTATAGCCAAATGGGAGACTAAGGAAAGATAGAGAAATGTGAGCCTAGTTAGTTTAGAGCCCTGAAGTATGGAGGAATCAAGAGACCAAAGGATCAACATGATAACCTTGGGAGGGATGTGGACATGAGATGATGGAGTACAACCAAAATTTCCATCGGTCTTGGTCCCTTATTTATTTGGGCTCGGGTTCATGAGTGGACTTATCCAATGGAGAGGGAAATTTTGTCTCGTTGACCTGATTTACTTGTTGATTGGTGCTCGTCATCTGTTTCCCTTGGGGTTTAGAAAGCGGATCTTGCTCATATTTGAGGAGCTTACACCAGTAAGGATTACCTGCATGAAAAGCCTCTATAGTCAATTTATATAACTGGTGTAACTCCAATTATTTTCCCTAAATTTTTCTCTGACAAATGTGAACTTCAAAAGCCCAAAGAAATACAGTAGCTCCTATTCGCTGTGCATTGAAGAATAAAGGATAGTGAAACCTCCATAGTACTCTCCTATCATTTTTT
The DNA here is from genome assembly GCA_034641835.2 of Pinus albicaulis. NCBI lineage: Eukaryota > Viridiplantae > Streptophyta > Pinopsida > Pinales > Pinaceae > Pinus > Pinus albicaulis. Next base: position 847,528,886 of record CM076581.1, read on the forward strand.
AAAAGACCAAAATGTAAATTGTGAGAGCCAAAACAAGTTATAAGTATGGGGGTTTCGGTTCAGGTTGTTTAGAAAGTAATTTAGAAAATCTGTTCGCAATAGGGTAGCCCTCTTTGGTCATGATGTCGACGGATTCAGAATACCGATATATCCAAAGGTCTTACTCACAATCCGGATGCTCGAAACTACCTAGTTCAGGTGGGATGAAAAAGAGGTGTAGGGATTGGGAGAGTAATTTGAGAAATGTGGATTCCTCTGAATTAGTAGAAACTAAAACCAAAGAAATGAAATTGTGGGGTTTAGGGGAGTGAGGGCTCCCCAGCATTGTACCCAGCTAGTGGAGCACATCCATGTGGGTTTCCGTTATTTCACCATCTTGAAATGGCGAGGGATAGTTGTTTTCTGTTAACCACACATATAGGTGTTCAAGACCCCTGCGATTCTCCTCAATGAGGGGGAAAACAACCTCCACCTCCTCTTGCACGCTCTACAAAAGAGAATAAGTGGAATCCAGTACGGGGGAGCGGGGGTTTTTTTATCTGGTTCTTCAAACTGAGAGGGAGAAATAAAGGTTCAATCTACTCGAGTTCTCGCTTCTCTAAGACTTATTTTGGTTTTATGAGCCAGAGCTTGCACATACAGAAGATGTAAAGTTATCCCAGATGTAATAATCTTACCTTCTCCCTCGAAAATTATTTGGCACCAATGAGAAAAGCTGTGGAATCATTCCATCTTATTTGGCTAGATATTGAGTCGTTCTTCTACAAGAATCACAACCCTTAGGTATTGCATCACACAATTACCCATACCGACCAAGTAATCCTGTCATGTTTCCCCTGTAGAAGAAGGTTGTCTCTCCTTTACGACTAAAAAAGAGTGTTTCCCGCATACATATACGAAGGTATCCATAATCATTTTCATAGAGAAATTAAGATCTACAGAGTAAAATATTATGTGGAAGCGCTCTATTTCTTAGTGGTCTGGTGGAAAAGGGAAAAGATATGCCTACGGTTTGCAGGAGAAAGGGGTTGAGACAATAACAGAATTTAGTATTCACAAGCGAAACTCTAGCAGGTGAGGACTGCATGATGAAATGAAGGTTGAACATAGTAAGGAATTCCTTTCATTTATTCCCTTTTCTATACTACATATATGTATAGGGTTGCAGTTGGTCGGTTCTTCTTTACCAAAGGAAAGTTTGGGAGTTCACATATCAGTAATATATATTATATACGTAATTATGTATTCAGAGTTTATTAACAAATTTGTAGGGAAACTCCATTCTTGTACTTTAGTGAATTTACCACTTTGAAGGATGGCATTTAAAGCCTTCTTGCTCTAGCGGTAACTTGCTGGGAAAGGGTCTCACTTTGGGTATGGGCTCTGCGTATAGATCTGCTCAAGCCGCGACCTTTCTTTCCCATTGCTATAACTTCTTCTGACTCTGCTACTGATGCTGGTGCTATTGAACCAACTAGATCAACGGGTCATGGATATCTATATCGATAAAAAATTGGAGGTTCTGCAATTGGGTGTGCTTCTTATGGATCTGGATAAAAAACTACCACTGGTGGTACATGCTCTGCCACTGATGCTCTAGCTGCTTCTGACTCTGCTATTAGTGCCACTTCTGACTCTAATATTGGTGCTGCTTCATCTAATTCTGGGTCTATTTCTAGTACTGACGCTAGCTCTACTACTACTGTTACTGGTGCTGGTATTGGATCTACTGGAATAGGATCTACTGCATAAGCATCATCAACAGGATAAAAAGAATCTACTGATTCAACAACTGGATCCACTGGATCAACCACTTCATCGATTGACATCTAATACAGAATCTATTGATGCTTCTATATAAGATACTACCTTCACCTATGCTTCTGGATCTTCTACTTATAGTCCTGCTCCTAGTTGGGATGCTTCAACGTGTGCTTTAGGTGCACTAGCCTCTGCCCTAGCCTATGCTCTTGCTCCTGTATTTTATTTTGTTGCTTCTGGGTCTCGATCTCTACCTGGGCAGGGTGCTTCTAGCTCTTCCATGGCTGGATCAACAGAATCACCTGTGACTAGATATGCTTATTCTGCTGTTGGAATAGGTGTTGGAGAAACTGAACTCTCTCGACTTCTGCTACTAGTGCTGCTACTTATGGGTCTCGATCTCACTTACGTAGGAAGTTAGGAGTTAGGAGCGCTTAGCTTATTAAGAAGCTATATCAAGGGATAATACAAAATCTTGAAGGTTTAAGGGTATACGAGGATCCAGTTTCCTGATACACCTTGCTCCTAATTTCCTTATGGTTGCTAAGAGAAATTAGAAAGCACAATTCTAAACACTTGACTTTGTCTCCCCTTAGGAATATTTGACTCTTTATTAATAAGGTTATCTTAGAAAGGGATTAGATAGGTTAGAAGCCATTCTTTAGGAATGAGGAAGTAGGTATCAGGAAAGTTAGTTTTAGGAATGAAACCTTATATCTAGTAGTATTAGTCTTGTATTATGACACCTCTATACAACCTTTAGGAACTAGTAAGTACAAGGAATTTAGGAGCTTAAGGACTTAAGTAGAGATAGACTAAACTACTTAGAATTCTATAATATCCTTATACTTACTCCTTTACACTCTCGATTAGGAATAGAGAACAAGAAAGAAAAGGAAGCTACACGTACAATTCCTCGATAATTCGAGGAGCTCTTTATATGTGTTCGTACATAGTTTTCAATGCAAGAACATATTTTTTGATCTTCTCGGAGATCTTTGGAATAATTCCTTTGTTGTGCAAACCAATGGGAACGATCATTTTGGGTTACACAAAGTCTAAAACCAAGTGGATTTATTTTCTGTTCCATACATATCCCCTTTTTTTTCAGGATTCTATTGACATAATCAGATCATTCGATTTGGATATTTCCTCCGATACAACAATTATATGACAAGTGGGTTTTTGTATTGGATAACTGCGTCCCTGAGCTCTAGGTTGAATCCTTTTCAAAAAAACACCCTCATTCACTTCGACTCTACCAACGAGTAAATTGGTTTTTTTCAAACCCATATTGTGATTTGCATTTTCCGTCGCAGAATGAATTAATTTTGATATGGGATAACAGGCCCCATAAGGCATCAATTCCAATATCATAAGTGCTTTTCCATATGAATGACCACGAATTTGATTAATTACTCTACGTGCTTTATGAGCGGACATACGTATATTTCTCACCAAAGCTCATATCTACGGACCTGGACTATTATTTCCCATTGACTCCATCCTCCCCAATGAATGACAAGTCTCTCTCAATTAACGACGAGATTTCTTATCATTTCTTGCATGTCCCTGAAAAAGTAGAGTAGGTGCAAATTCCCCCAATTTGTGGTCTACCATACGATCTATTACATAAATGGGTAAATTTTCCCTCCCATTATGAACAACAATTGTATGATCGATCATTGTGGGTACAATGATAGATGCCTGGGACCAAGTAACTATTATCTTCTTTTCTTATTTTATGTTTAGATTTTTAATTTTCCTCAATAAATGATTAGCCGCAAAAGGATTTTTTTTTTCAGTGAGCGTGCCATGATCAATTACCTTTCTTTCCTTTATTTGATTTTATATGGATATCCAACCATTCTTACTCACATCAACAAAGGATTGAAGCATCACTGTATCTATTCCTCTTCCGACTTTTCTTTCCAAGTGCACTATAGCCCCAGGGGGTCACAGGATTTTTCCTGCCAATTGGGGTTCTTCCTTCCCCACCTCCATGAGGATGGTCTACAGGGTTCATAGCTACTCCTCTTACCTCAAAATGCTTACCCAACCAACTTTTAGCTCCAGATTTACCGAAAATTCTATTGTTTGCAGTGATATTACCCACTTTTCCAATTGTGGCTGAGCAGTTCTTAGATATTAAATGAAATTCTCTAGACGATAATCTTAATGTGGCCGATCGATCTTCTTTTGCGATCAGTTTTGCTACAACACCTTCCGCTCTAGCCAATTGTCCACCCTTTCCAAGTGTTATTTCTATGATATGTATAGTCGTGCCTAATGGCATATTGGTTGAAGTAGACTCTTATTCCGATGAATAAAAATCCCTTCCCAAATTGTACAAGCCTCTCTCAGGGCATACAACTTTTTGGATGTATATGATATTCACATATATTGAATAAATAGAATCAAGATGAGAAGGAACATCTACTGTATTCTCTATGTCCCGATTCTCTACATCCTAGGTCCCTCTATTCCATCATCTGGCTTATATTCTTTATTTAGCATTCAGAATGAATGGCTTTATCAAATTATGCTAATACTTTTGTATTTTATGGATAACGTAGGAGGCATATTAAACATCTTTTTCTCTTCTCTCTCTTTTTACTTTTTTCCTCTCCCCATATTTTTCTTTTGGGAATTACTACCACTGTCCAGCTCCGAATCTGCCTCTGACCATTAGATCAAATGTGAGTAACTTGTCTTTTTCGAGGGTGCCTCTATCCCATTTTGTTCATGCTTCGAACAAACAATCTAGTCCTCTCCATATTATCATATTTTCGAAACCAATGATCTAATATCAAAATTTTTTAGATTCAATCACCTGCTGTCATTTATCCTCAGTTTCCCTTTGGGGTTTGTCCCATAAAAGTGTCCTAGTTGGATCAGTGATAGATTTATGGGTCTCGCTGTAAACCCAATCAATTTCTTCTGATCACGTAAATTAATAATTCAAACCTCTCTCAGAGGTAGGACATTTCCTATTGATATAGGAGCTTTTGGACCAGAAAGAATAGTATCTCCAATCATGACCCCTCTGGGATGCATAATATACATCTTATCGCCATTCTTGTAATGCACCTTGGAAATGTATGCACTTCTATTAGGTTCATATTCTATGGTTACAATTTCTCCTGATATGTGTTCCTTATCCTGTCAAAAATCAATTTGACAATACAGACGCTTGTGACACCCTCCCCTGTGTCTTGCAGTAATAATTCCTCTTCCATTACGACCTTTCCCACAATGATGTTGTCCAGAGGTCCATTTCTTCTGCGGGTCCAACTGCACTTTTCCATAGAAACCTGATACAGATCTATTGTGTGTATTCGGAGTTAAAATTCTATACGAAGGGATGGCCATTTAGTTTCAATTTTGAAATCTTATTGTTCTGAAAAGAGTGGAATAGAATCGCCGATTCTAAGTGTAATAATCATACGTTGTAAACGTATTGGATGTACTATCATTCACCCTCTCTTTCCTCCTTTTTCAGGGAGGCGATAACTGTTCATAGCTATTACTTTAACATCAAAGAAATGTTCAATCCAATTTTTAATCTTTGTTTTGTTTGATTGTGAATCGACGTTAAAAGTATATTGGTTCCTTTCCAACAGACGAATACTTTTTTTCTGTAAGTACTGGATATTTCACTTCATCCATAAATTTTTATCCCTCCTTTTTTTTATTTTTTATTTTATTTTTTCCTTTTCTCGTAAAGCCTGTAGCTATTATTATATGGGATCATATACCAATTTAATGATACAGATATATTATATATTAGGTATGGAAGTTATGCATGAACGTAATGCTCACAACTTTCCTCTAGATCTAGCTGCTCTTGAATCTATTTCAATAGGCAGATAATACTCTGATTGATTGTTATCGTGTATTGCTTCAATTGTTTGTTGTTATTATTCATACTTCTTCCCATTCCATCAATAATGGATATCCAAGCCCAAGCCAAGCTCCGACCTTCTAGCATCCAACCCATTGTAAGTAATAGGGCACGCACTTATGGCCCTTTGTTTCAAAGTATATCTGTTAAGCTTAGGCGGTATAGGTTTATGAGTTCGGCAGAGGGTGCTTTGTCTGGGGTTCGGTAGGTAAAGAACTATTTCTCAAGTTGGGCAGGGAATTCCACATATGAAATATCGTCTAAGTATGGCCAGCACTCACATCATTGTATCCCCTCACTAACCAACTATCTCTCTCAAAAAGGAATATTGTTCCCATGGCTCCATCCCTCGATCCATACATCCATGTAGCTAGCTGTAAATTCAAGTAAGAGGCATGCATCATCCCTCCCATATGGCTATCACTAAATGAAAGGTAAGAGTATCCCATCAATCAATGGATCAATAAATAAATTAATGCATCGAAAGATCCATCCAACATTGTATCTTGTTATATCCAGTGCCAGTTCATGTGGTTCTTCAAGGTGCCAATTCAAGTTCGTAGTGTTGTAAGGCTCCCGTCCACCGAAACCACTATGAATACGTGAGCCCACTCAGAATTACGAAAATAATGTTGAAGTATTTTCGGTTTTAGTTATGGAGAAATTAGTTCTATTTATAGAGAAATCGAAGACTTCCTCATGATCCTTATTCATATCCATCTACCTACTTCATATTCCAAATATAGATGAATTTAAACTTTTCAATAAAGTAGGATATTACCAAGGTGGTCACTTCCATTTCTTATTGACTGATCTGATCAACCCAACATAGAACATTTTTTTTATTGATGATATTGGCAATATCGTATTTCTTTTATATATTCTTCATGGAAATTCTTTCCATTTTTGTATGAGAACCAATCCTCTTGTTCTCAGGGTTTCCATGCTTGTATAAAAAGTAGTAAACTCTCCCGAAAACCATTAGCGCACGTGTAAACGAGGTGCTCTACCTTGCTGAGCTATATACCTTCCTTGCCAGTCTTGGTGATACACTACTATACTAACTAGTTGGATCACTTTCTGTCAAGGTATATATTTCATGATCCAATATGTTCCAATAAGTTTGATTTGTGTCAGGGACACATACATTGTCTATAGATTTAATTCGATTTAGAATCGTTTATAAATCCAACTCTACCTATGATAATAAATGACCCACTTAAATCAGTGGTTAGAGTATCGCTTTCATACGGTGAGAGGCATTGGTTCAAATCCAATAGTAGGTAAACTTATTAGATACCATTGAAGACTCAATGGAATCTAATAAGTTTTACTCCACTTGTTTGGAACTAGGCAAAACATTGAATCCATTTTTTCAGATCATTATAGGAAATGTTAATTAGAGTCGGAGGGGCTAGCATTGATAGCCTCTAATAGTGTTCTAGCTCTTTTAAGAGCTACATTAGCCTCAATTACTTGTATTTTTCCTTCAGCTTGAGCTAAGTAAGCTTTAGCTCTTCGAAAAGTTTCCTGGGCTTTTTGGAGATCGATGTCAACATATCTCTCTACATTATTTACCAATATAGTGATTCTATCATTGTCTATCTTGGCGAAACCGCCCATCAAAGCCATAGTTGACCACTTCCCATTGAGACATATTTTCATAACTCCTATATATACAGCTGCCACAAGTGAAGCATGATTGGGTAATACGCCAATTTGACCACTATTAGTAGATATAATTATTTCTTGAACTTTTGAATCCCAAATGACTCAATTAGGAGACAACACACGAAGATTTAGGGTCATTTTAGAAATTAATTTTCCATGTTGGAGTTTATAGCCTTCGCGGTAGCTTCATCAATATTACCCACCAAATAAAAATACTGTTCGGTAAGACCATCTAATTATCCAAAAAGGATCATTTTAAACCCTCTAATTGTTTCCATGAGACCAACATATTTGCCCGGGGAACCTGTGAATACCTCTGCTACGAAAAAGGTTTGTGATAGGAAACGTTCAATTTTTCTTTCTCTTGCCACAATTAAACGATCTTCCTTCGATAATTCATCCAGTCTAGGAATAGCTATAATGTCTTGAAGTTCCTTATAACGCTGTAAAGTTTTCTTAACCCCTTGTGCAGTTTCATAATGTTCTTCGCCTACGATCCTAGGTTGGAGCATAGTCAATGTTGAATCTAAAGGATCCACTGCTGAATAGATACCCTTCGTAGCTAATCCTCTCGATAGTACGGTAGTAGCATCTAAATGTGAAAATGTCGTAGCAGGAGTAGGGTTGGTCAAGTCGTCAGCAGGTACATAAAATTCTTGAATCGAGGTTATGGATCCCTTTTTTGTGGAAGTAATTTTTTCTTGCAAAGAACCCATTTTCATACTAAGAGTTGGCTGATAACCCATGGTGGAAGGCATTTTTCCTAATAGGGTGGATACCTTTGATCTCGCTTGGACAAAACGAAAGATGTTATCAATAAATAATAGTACGTCTTTCTCATTGACATCTCAGAAATATTCAGCCATGGTTAGAGCAGTCAAACTGTCTCTCATACGAGCTCCTGGTGGTTCATTCATCTGATCATAGACCAGAGCCACTTTTGATTCTGAGATTTTTTGTTCATCAATTACTCTCGAGTCTTTCATTTCCATGTAAAGATCATTCCCTTCACGGGTACGTTCTCCTACTCCTCCAAATACGGATACCCCTCCATGAGCCTTAGCAATGTTGTTGATCAACTCCATAATAAGTATTGTTTTACCCACTCTAGCTCCTCCAAATAAACTGATTTCCCCCCCACGGTGATAAGGAGCCAAAATATCTACTACTTTAATGCCTGTTTTGAAGATGGATAATTTTGTGTCCAACTCTGTAAAAGCGGGAGAAATTCTATGAATAGGAGATGTTATGCTGGCATCTACAACACCCAAATTATCGACAGGTTCTCCAAGAACATTGAAAATTTGTCCGAGAGTAGCTCCACCAACTAGAACACTTAGAGGAGCTCCCGTGTCAATCACTGTCATTCCTCTTGTCAAACCATCTATAGCACTCATAGATACAACTCTAACCTTATGATTTCCTAATAATTGTTGCACCTCACAAGTAACCTGAATTTCCTGACCGATTGTACCTTGACCCTTAACTGTCAATGAATTGTAAATATTAGGCATATAACCTAGATGAAAAGAGACATCCAGTACTGGGCCAATGATTTGAGCAATACATCCCACATTTTTTTCTACTTTTTTTACAAGTGTGGAATCCCCAAGAACAAGAGGATTGGTTCTCATACAAAAATGGAAAGAATTTCCATGAAGAATATATAAAAGAAATATGATTTTTCTAATATCATCAATAAAAAAAATGTTCCATATCGGGTTGATCAGATCAGTCAATAAGAAATGGAAGTGACCACCTTGGTAATATCCCACTTTATTGAAAATTTTAAATTCATCCATATTTGGAATATGAATTAGGTAGATGGATATGAATAAGGATCATGAGGAAGTCTTAGATTTCTCTATAAATAGAACCAATTTATCCATAGCTAAAACCGAAAATACTTCAACATTATGTCCAGATCATCTGTGAAATATGAAACTTGAACCCTATTCATGACCTTTCTCTCATTGATCATTATAGCTTGATACACACATATGTATATGTATTTTAATATGAAAAATTTGCATCATTATGGTCAAAGGTCAGTTTGGTTCCTTAATTTCATTCATGAACTAGTTTAACCACTGAAAGGTGCTCGGGTCAATCTACTGAGGAAGAACTTCAAGAGAAAATATTGCGTTGCGTCATACATAAAGAAAATTAAACAATGAGAGTGTATCTAGTAGATGTTATTATCCAATAACGGATGAATTTTTGTAGTATATTTCTGTCAAAATATATTGTTTATGTTCGATCCATGTCGAGCAGACCTCGTCCTTGCGAGAAATAATTATTAATAAAGGAGGGACTTATGTCACCAAAAACATAGACTAAATCTAGTGTCGGGTTCAAAGCTGGTGTTAAAGTTACAGATTAACTTATTATATTCCTGAATATCAGACCAAAGATACAGATATCTTGGCAGCATTCTGAGTAACTCCTCAACCTGGGGTGCCACCTGAGGAAGCGGGTGCAGCAGTAGCTGCTGAATCTTCCACCAGTATATGGACCACTGTTTGGACTGATGGACTTAATAGTCTCGATCGTTATAAAGGGCGATTCTATGACATCGAGCTCGTTCCTGGAGAGGAGAATCAATTTATTGCCTATGTAGCTTACCCCTTAGACATTTTCAAAGAAGTTTCTGTTACTAACCTGTTCACTTCCATTGTAGGTAATGTATTTGGATTCAAGGCCCTATGGGCTCTATATTTGGAAGATTTGCGGATTCCCCCTGCTTATTCCAAAACTTTTTAGGGTCCACCTCATGGTATCCAAGTTGAAAGAGATAAATTGAACAAATATGGTCATCCTTTATTGGGATGTACTATCAAACCAAAATTGGGTCTATCAGCCAAAAACTATGGTAGAGCAGTTTACGAATGTCTCCGTGGTGGACTCAATTTTACAAGGATGATGAGAACGTAAATTCCCAACCATTCATGCACTGGAGAGATCATTTTGTATTTTGTGTGGAAGTAATTTATAAGGCTCAGGCTGAGATGGGTGAAATTAAGGGACATTATTTGAATGCTACTATAGGTACATGTGAAGAAATGATAAAAATGGCAATATTTGCAAGAGAATTGGGAGTTACTATTGTTATGCATGACTACCTGACGGGAGGTTTTACCACAAATAATTCTTTGGCTCATTATTGCCGAGACAATGGCCTACTTCCTCACATTCACTGCACGATGCATGAAGTTATTGACAGACAAACAAATCATGGTATGCATTTCCGTGTACTGGCTAAAGCATTACGTATGTCTGGTGGAGATCATATTCATGCCAGTACTGTAGTAGGTAAACTTGAAGGGGAACGAGACATCACTTTAGGGTTTGTTGATCTACTGCGTGATGATTTTATCGAAAAATATTGAAGTCGTGGTATTTACTTGACTCAAGATTGGGTATCTATGCCAGGCGTTTTGCCTATAGCTTTAGGAGGTATTCACATTTGGCATATGCTTGCTCTCACCGAGATCTTTCGGGATGATTCCGTACTACAATTTGGTGGGGGAACTTTGGGACATCCTTGGGGAAATGCACCTGGTGCAGTAGCTAATTGGGTTGCTCTAGAGGCTTTTGTACAAGCTCGTAATGAAGGACATAATATTGCTCGTGAAGGCAATGAAGTGATCCATGAAGCTTGTAAATGGAGTCCTGAACTAGCTGCTGCTTGTGAAGTATGGAAGGAGATCAAATTTGAATTTGATGTGATTGATGACTTGTAATCTAGTGACTTTCGTTCTACCAATCAGACTCGGCCCAAATATTTTACCACTACCACAAAGATTAGTCCAAGTCGTGAGCGGAGATATATATATATATATATATATATATATATATATATATATATATATATATATATATATATATATATATATATATATATATATATATATATATCAATAGCTATAGATATTAATATCCTAAATCCCATAGATCCGCTCACGATTTGGACTATATATCAATATCTATATATAGATATATATATATATATATATATATATATATATATATATATATATATATATATATATATATATATATATATATATATATATCTATATATCAATATATATATATATATATATCAATATATATATATATATATATATATATATATATATATATATATATATATATATATCAATATATACATATATACATATATATACATATATACATATATACATATATACATATATATACATATATATACATATATACATATATACATATATACATATATACATATATATATATATATATATATATATATACACATATATATATATATATATATATATATATATATATATATATATATATATATCCAAAGTCAAATATCTCAAACAGAGTGATTTATGAATTTTTTTTTGGGTCAAGCATTCAATAACGAATCCTATTCATCCTTTACAATGATCTTATAGATCATTCGATAGGGTTGGTAGCTCAGTGGATCAGAGCTCATGGGTCCGAACCATGAAGTCAAGGGTTCAAATCCCTTCTAGCCTAAAAGATGTTGTATTTGAAATGAAGATTCCTTTCCATCATGGTATAGGACATAATCTTTCTTTATAACAAAATAAAGGATTGTATTATAATCTTAGATCGATACTTAAGGTTCCTAATCAATAATGAATGGAGATGATTTCTCAATGATTCATTCCACTATTGATTAGTAATTTTCATCATTGTATTTATAATTATATGAATACTCTTCATATAAAATAAGATAGGAAAAGTAACAATTTTCACCTTTATATGGAAGGAAAACTCTATGTCTATAAAGGAGTGGTTCGAAGACAGGCGTAAAATAACTGGATTACTCAAAAATTCAGTCGAAAGGGATAGTAAGGATGCCAATGAGATGGAGAAAACAAGAATCTAAGTATTGATTACACTAAAATTAACAGGTTATGGGCTCAATGCAATAATTGCGAGAGCTTGCTCTATATTATATTTTTGAGAGAGAATCAAAGTGTTTGTAAAGAATGTGGATATTATCTGCAAATGAATAGTTTAGATAGAATAGAACTTCCAATTGATCGTGACACTTAGCGTCTTATGGATGAAGACATGTACACTCTAGATGTTATTCAATTTCATTTTGAGAATGAACCTTCTCATTCTGATCATCTTGATTATGAGGATCAATCTTATAAATATCATATCACTTTTTATCAAATAGAGATAGGTTTAACTGATACTATTCAAACAGGCATAGGTCAATTAAATGGTATTCCTATCGCACTCGGAGTTATGGATTTTAAGTTCATGGGAGGTAGTATGTGCTCTGTAGTAGTTGAGAAAATAACCCATCTGATCGAGCACGCTACCGCGGAATCTCTTCCAGTCATTATGGTGTGTGCTTTTGGAGGAGCACGCATGCAAGAAGGAAGTTTTAGTTTAATGCAAATGGCTAAAATAGCTTCTGCATTATATATTCATCAGAAGGATAATTTATATATATATATATATCGATTCAGATGTCTCCAACAACTGGTGGAGTGACTGCTAGTTTTGGCATGTTGGGAGATATTATTATTGCCGAACCTAAAGCGTACATTGCATTTGCAGGTAAAAAAGTAATTGAACAGACATTGGGTTAGAAAGTGATAGAATATTTTCAGGTGACTGAGCATTTATTTGTTCATGGTTTATTTAATCTGATCGTTTCACGTAATCTCTTAAAAGGTGTTCTAAGTGAACTATTTCAGCTTTACGGTCTTCCTCGTAAATAAATAAAAAGAAAAAAAATGAACGTTGAGTTTTGTTCCTTATCAGGAAAAATGATCAAATATAATTCCTGGTAATGGAAGTGATAGTGATACAATTTCTTATTGTGGTGAAAGAAATAATTATGTCTTTAAGAGAATTGCTTTTCACCCCCTTATTATTAACAATTTATGATCCTCGAGCCTATACTAACAATCAATATAGCCAATTCTCCGCTTTCTGAAATCAAATAAATTTTGGTCAGGATTCATGTTCTTCCACTATTTTACTTATATAGATGAATAAGTGTTATAATGGATCTCTATATTGTAATATAGAACTAATTGTTGAACTCGTCGGGATCTTATTGGAAAAAAAACAATTTTGGCTCCAACTCGAAATGCTTTTTCAGAATTTTCGGAAGAGATGGGGCAAGGAACAACGAACACTTGCGTACATGTATTCTATGAAGAAGGATGAATAGGACCGCTTATTTGGTCCCATCAATACAAGAAAAAGGACATTGGTGAGGGTCATGCTTGTGACGGACCTTTAAGGTCCATCACCAATGTCACATATGGTGACGGTCCTTAAAAAAGTGTCACTGTAAGTGTATATAGTGATGGTCCTTTAAGGTTCATCACCAAAGCCATTTTAAATGACACTTTTGGTCAGGGTCGTTAAAGGCCCATCACTAATTCTCTCTTTGGTGACACTTCTAGTGACGAAATTTTAATGACCCTCACCGATGCTCTTTTTATTACTTTTGGTGACGGTCAAAAAATGTTCGTCACCATTGATCATTCCAATGAGTTTTTGATGACGCTATATGCCTATTAATATATTATTTTTCAAAAGATAACGATTTTAGGCCATTATTGTGGAGTATTTTTTATGATATTTCCAAGGCCATAATGGCTAGAATCAGTCAATTTTTTAAGAAGTAATTAGTGTGTATCATTTCCCTCAAGTAATCACTAGTCGAATAGAGTTTTCCTATGAGTCAACACATGATTATCTATCAAATTCACTTTAGATAAAGTTCCACTAGTGTGTGTAGGAAATATATTATTTAATACATAATAAATCTCTGACAATTCTATTAATGAGAAAGACCTAACACTCCTCAACTATCCGGGCACCCCTTAAATTAATGCTTTGTCACACACTAACATTTCTTAGCACGTCGCATGTCTTGGAACATCTTTGTACCTAGAACATCTTGTCATGAAACTGACTCCCAAGCACATGGTGGCATGTGCTAGCACAACATGGAACTCTCCTAGCATGTGTTGGCATACATGTAGTCCCTAGCATGCCCTGGAACACCTTGGTTGAATGCATTGACATACATTAGCACTTGGCACACAATGCCACTTGGCATGTATTGGGACCTATTATTAGTGTGACTAGCATGCCCCTTTTGAAAAAGATAAAGTCTTGACTTATTAACCCTATTATGTGTTCATTTCCTTACTTTTAGCTTGGTTCTTACTTTTGTTGCCTTGACACTTCTTGATACATATTTACATAACCTGGCACCCTGCACATCCTTAGCACCTGGCATGTATTGGCATATCTTGGCACTATTTGGCACATATAATTAGCACACCCTACAACTCCCTAGCACACTTTGGCACTTCTTTACATGCCTTGATATTCCTTAGCATGCCTTACCAATGCTTAGCATACCTTGTCACCCCCTCCTTGGCATGACAAATAACACTCATTAACAATAGTCCCTGGCACACGTTCCTCATATTCATTAAATTCCATGAATTTTGACCTAGTGCTCCCTTAATGTTTTTTCCTAGCACTCCTTAACACTCCTCAACATGCATTAGCACTCTCTAGCACACCTTAGCACTCTTCAACATGCCATTCTACTTCATAGCATGCATAACACTCCCTAACACATATTGGCACTTGGAAAGACTTAGCATGTATGGAACACGTTGAGATGCCTTGGTATGATTTGGCATGGTTTAATATTAAATTTATTTGAGACAAATTTTTGGAAAGTAGATGAGAAGCAACAAAGGAATATTTGGCACTTAGAATGCACTAAGACTTTTTCACTTGGCACCTATTGGTGCCTAGTGTTGGTGTGCCTAACATGCCCCTCTTAGAAAAGGTAAATTGATGACTTATTAACCCTCTTATGTGTTCATTTCCTTGTAGTTTAACTTTTTTCTCCCTTTTGTTGCCTTGACAGTCCCTGGCACACATTGAAACACCCTTGCACATCTTGGCATGCCTTATCACTTGGCACATATTATCATGTTTGACATGCCTTCGTACTATTTGGTACATCTTAGAATTTCATAGCATGACTTGGCACTCATGTCCTCACAGCTAGCCTTTACATTTTTTCATAACTTGGGAACCCAATCAAGTCCTTGGCTACTGCAGTTCATGTGAAAACATTGGCCTGCTTAAACCAGAACAACTTGACCAATTACACCTACTACAAGTAGATTGTGCCTTGTTCACCTAAGAACTGCCTATAACTCATCTTATGCCACTCATGTCCAAGCTCAACTTGTCCCACTTAACTATTTACCAAGACAAGGATCACAAGATCTAGCCATGGCCATAAAACAACTAAGCAACATAGCTTACACATGCAATATTTCACATGTAAGTTTAGTTCATATAAACAATAGAACATTAACTGAGAGTTTGCAAGAACCATAAGATTCAAAAGGCACACAAGATATAAGATGACACAAGCTGAGTGCCCCAAAAATTATACACAACAATGTACAATATGAAATTATCTAGAATAGTTTAAAACATGGGCATGTAGCCAAAGTGCGCCACATCTCATATAAAAGAAATAACTAAAGGAAAAATAATGTTGTGCATAGCACAAAGTGATCTCCCTTTGTCTAAAACTACTATGTCTAGCCCCTTATAACAACTGTAGGCTTGCCTACTGTAAATCCTATTCTAAACTTCTCCTAACACACTTCGTCCTTAACACACTTGAATTCGCTAACGCTCCCTGGCACACACTCTTATTTGTTCCTTTCCATGAATTTTGACCTAGTTATCCCTTGATATGTCTCGACACTCCCTAACACTCTAGTTCATCATGCATTGACATTGTCTAACATGTGTTAGCATGTCTTTTCATTCCTTTGCATGCCCTGACCCTCCCTAGTTTTCATGCCCTCACAACTACCCTTACTTAATTTTCAACTTGGGAAACCAACCAAGCCCTCACTTGAATACAAGAGCTTGACCAAGATATAGTTACTACAACTAGACTATGTTGTTGAATTGTGTAGCTTGGGAGGTACTCCACAAGCCTAGTGAGATGGCTGTGTGTGAGTTTGGTCACAAAAGGCTTTGTGGGAATAGAAGCCAAGAAAAGGGATTTTGGACCCAAGACAGGGTTTAAAATATAAAAGAAAATTAATGTTTCCTAAGGTCTAAGTGGATAAAACCCGTAATTTGATCTAGAGGGTTCCTAAGAGGTCTAGGAAAAACTATTTAAGGAGTCCTTAGGATGAAGGAAATAACATCAAGTGAGAAGGAACTCATTTGATCAAGGGGACGAAGAGAGATGTAGTCCTAAAGAGGCCATGATCATTATCATGTCTCGCATTAATTAAGATGCCTCGGTATTCTTTGGCATGGAATTGTCTAAAATAGTTTAAAAATGAGCATTCGGCCAAAGTGTGCCACATGTCATATAAAAATAATAGATAAAGGAAAAATATTGTTGTGCCCAACACAAAGTCTCCCCATTTTTAAAACTGCTTTGTTGAGCCCCTTATCGCAATCGTAGGCTAGCCTCTTACAAATCCTATTATGAACTTTTTATAACACACTTCATCCTTGGCACACTTGAATTCACTGACACTCCCTGGAACACACTCTTATTTGTTCATTTCCATGCATCTTGACCTAGCTCTCCCTTGTGATTCCTCGACACTGCTTAACACTCCTCAACATGAATTGACATTATCCAACATGTGTTATCATGCCTTTTCATTCATTGGCATGCCCTAACCCTTCCTAGTTATCATGCCCTCACAAATACCCTTAATTTTCAACTTGGGAACCCAACCAAGTCCTCGCTTGACTATAGGAGCTTGACAAAGTTACGATTACTACAACTATAATATGTTGTTGAATTGTGTAGCTTGGGAGGTACTCCACAAGCCTAGTGAGATGGATTTGTGTGATTTTGACCATAAAAGGTTTTGTGGGAAAATAATCCAAGCGAAGGGGCTTTGGACCCGAGATGAGGTTTAAAATCTAAAAGAAAAATAAACAGAAAAATAATATTTCCTAAGGTCTAAGTAGCTAAATTTCATAAGTTATAGAGAATTCTTAAGAGGCCTAGCTAGGAAAAGCTATTTAAGGAGGCCTTAGTATGAAATAAAGAACATCAAGTGAGAAGGAGCTCATTTTATCAAGGAGGCTAGGAGAGATGTAGTCCTAATGTAGGTCAAGTTAGAGGGTTGAGTAAGTGTTTCTAAAGGGAGGCCATGATCGTCCACCAAGAGTAAGATCATGTCACATACCTTAACGGGTTCGAGATAGGAATTAGGATGCCATATTGTTGGTTCTCTTAGGGCAGATAAAGCTAAAGAGAGGCGACTCATGAGAATTTGGGCATGTGATTTCAGTGGTGTTTCTGTTTGAAGTCTGCATCAAATTTTGAATAGTAGAGAGGGTTGAGACCCTACCTTGTGGTGGTTACTAGGTTGCAAGGTCTGTGATAAAGACCAACACTAATGGAGGAGGGTCTGCACTAGAATTTAGGGCCAAAACAGAAGTAGTCATAGGTGTAATATTTACTGAGGTAACCATAGTTTGAGGGTCATAGAGATTTAAAGTTTAGGTCAAGATTCAATCAAAGAAACGACTAGAATATATGGATCCATATGAGCTAGGTTGAGTCTCTTATGGAGGAAAGAGTTGTATTTTTTGCTATGGGTGGATACGGTTTGTTCTAAAGAAATTAGAATAGAAGTATATAGGCACTTGAAAATTCTTAGCATGCACTTGGATGCCTAGGAATGCCTTGGCATGGTTTAAGATAAAATTTATTTGAGATCAATTATTCACAATTAAGAGAGAAGTAATAGAGGATAATTTGGCACTTAAGACACACTAGCACTTGGCCCTTGGCATGTATTGGCACTAGTGTTGGTATGCCTAGCATGCCCCTATTGAAAATGTAAGGTTATGAATTATTAACCCTCATATGTGTTCATTTATTTTCATTTTAAATTTGTGTTCCCTTTTGTCACCTGACACTTCTTGACATGCATTTAGATACCCTAACATGTAACACACCTTTTGATGCCTTAACACATGACATGTCTTGGAATTCCTGTCATGCATTGGCATTCATTGACATTCCTTGGCACTATCTGGCACATGTTAGCACACCCTGACATTTCTTGACATGCCCTAGAATTCCCTAGCATGCCTTGTCACTCCCCCCTTGGCACGCCTGACACTCATTGACACTCCCTGACACACCCTCTTATTCATTCATTTCCATTCATTTTGAATTGATGATTTATGTTTTATGGGGTACATTTCTAGAAAGAGTTCCATTAAGAGAATAAAAAATGACCGCACCATTACTGAAATAAGTAATTGCGAGATTCTACTTGAATGACATTAGGAAACTACATAAGAGATTTTAAGAATGTCATTTTTAGGGTTTTTAAAATGGTGTGGGAATGGTAAGAAGTGAGTGGTTAATATTGTGATTGTCTTTCTCATTAAATTTCTTATCCTTATGAGATACTCGTCTTGAGAAAATGACACCCTCGTCATGCTTACCCTCCAACTCTTAATCTTCTCAAAACAAAGACCAACTTGCATAGTGAGGGAAGGAATGTTGGTCTATGGTGTGCTAAGTGACTGGGTGAGAGTGTTAATGTACTATGAGAGGGATTGAACCATTTAATTTGTGTCCTCTATGGATGACATGTTGTAGGTTTGTTTCATGGAACCACAAGGACACTAGAAAGATTGTGTAAGTTATAGCCCAACATAATCAATGCATTGAGAGAAAACTGTGGACAGGGATCAAAATAAATTATATTAGTGGGTCCACCAAAAAATATTTACTAGAGAGTGAAACCATGGTGATCAATGCCACACATGGATTCTTTTGAGCTAGGCATATTTTTTTTCTAAAAAAATGTTTGGAGTGTCACTGAATTGGTGGAATTCTAAAATTCATGACATTGTAAATTATGTAGGAATTTTACTGCTTTTGTTATAAAGGCTAAGGTTTGCAAGGAGAATATAGGGTTTGTAGGGTGTTATGGGAAAATAAGCATAAATTTCTAGCTCTTTGATATACTAATGAGTATGGATGATATGAGTAGTTGATATGGATTATATGACATTGAATCCACCTTGAGATGGAGGTTGTTATGTGTTAGAGAAATTAAGGATATGGCAGTTAAACAATTTCTCTTATCATGAAATTATCTTGTGATTTTTTGTTATTATTATTTGTTCTTTACATTTATCTTTTCTTATCATCAGGATTAATGCCAGTGAACAAATATAAGAAGACACAAGATGTAGGCACATGCCGGGGCAAAACCCCACTCTTTAGGGAAAACCTGGTCAAAATTATTCCTTTAGTAGAATTAATATGAGACGACCAAGACATTTAGACTATAGAATTCCTCCATCAATTCATCCCTTCACTGTGTTAGCATTGAGATCTCCACGATATCGAGATCTCCTTTTCTTTCACCTAAACTCCATCCTCATTGCCTTGACCGAGTTTGAGATAACAACATAGCACTGAGCATCATTACTGAGAACATCGAGCATCATCAGAGCATTAAGCATCATAACTGAGATCACCGAGCATCTTCATAGCATTGAGTATCATATCATAGCACTGATTCTATGGTAGATCTGTGTTGACACCAAGGCATTCATGTTTTGCTGCAACGTCATAGCATGGAAGCTACTTGAATCATAGCATAGATGGTTACCTGAATTTTGTAATAGGTTCGAGACATTATCCTCCAACACTGAACCTCTTATCATGATCCCAACTGTATTTGTGGTCCAAAACTTCAGAGATGTCCAAAATTTTGTGGTAGAAATGCGAAAATATACCCCTGTATATATAATTTTTTCCCATAGTTATTGAGATGACATGACAGTGTGAAGTGTTGTGTCTTGATTTGAGCTGACTTGAAGACTGATTGAGGCCGACTTAAGGAGGAGAATTTGATGAATTGTATCACTTGAATTGAGGGTTGTATTTGAAGTAGATTTCGAGGATGATGACCTTGAAGAAGTTGACTTGATGGAAGAGCCTTTTGACAACCTAATGTTACATGATTTAAAAGCCCAAAAATTGCATCAATTTAAATCTGTAACAACTAACCTAGAAGTCCAAAATTGGTACCTTAATCTAAATATGACCAAGCATGAAAACCATGCTTTAATAAGTCATTTAATAATAATAATAATAAGTTATTCTGACAAATACATTAATAATGAATACCGAACCTAGTTACATTCTTCAACATTATGACTCCAAGAGCCTCATCCTTCTTCCTGTTGATGAATTTTTTTTATTATTTATCCCTTGGATAAGAACCACCATTTTCGTAAAGTCCTATAACTCTTCACTTTTCAACAATGTCCCCATATCTTGTGCCCAAATTCCATAATTGTGTCCATTAAAATTTATAAGATCTAGCTTGAAACTCATAATGTTAATCCACTGATTTGATCCTAGATTTAGTTTGAAATTAGAAACCTCAAACCAATCCATTAAACAAATTTGACTTTTTAAGAGCATCTACAACTTGCATTAGACTTGTAGGCAACATGCTACATCTCAAACCATTAGTTTTAATACCATGTAGGAGAATCAAGGGGTTTGTATATTAGAAAAATCGTATTCTAAAATAGAGGCGATGTCTAAATACATTGTTACAACACCTAAGAACAACCAAACATAGTTCAACATACTAAGAAATACATCCAAGGAAAATATTTAAGAACATGGAAACTGAGTCACATTTCCGGATGGGGCTTCCACCCCAAATGGTGTGAGGTATAATTGGGACTTCATAACGAGGAGACCCCCTGTATGTTGGTGAGATCCAACACCGTAAACATGTTCCATGCTCTTTGATGCCTCCTATTTGGTCAATTTAGTGTGTCCTAAATTGCTGCATTTAATTTGTCAATCCGGGATTCGTAAGCTGATGAAGTGCGGCGCACTATATGTGCAAGATAACCTATTTCTTAATTTTTTTTGTCGTTTTTGGTTTTCTAAGATGAAATGGAAATTATAAAATGAAAACAAGTATGGTTATGTTTGTTCAAGGAAATGATATCCTCTATAATGATTTACCAACTTGAAACTTAAAAAAAGAATTTGAAATTTACAATGACAAAACTTGAAAGGAAATGAAAATATGCTGCTGAAATGAAAAGGTGCTGCTAGTCTAATGAATCAAAACAGTGAACTAGTGAGCATGAAACCAAACTATTCTTGCTGCTGTCTAAACACAAAATAAATTATGCTGAAAGAAATCCAAAAGTTGCAATAAAGTAAATCTAAATCAATTTACATCAACTTGTCTTCTGATCCCTCATCATTAGTCCAGCTATGATTTTCGGAAGTAACCATAAACAACTTGAGTAACTGATATCTAACTTGCAGAAAGTAAACTAATATCAAACCACACATTCATAATTCAATCCCTCACCATCAGTCCAGCTGTGGCTTTCGTAGGTAACTGAAGATGTCATGCACAATTTAATATTTCTAACTTGCAGAAAGGAAACTAATATCAAACTACACATCCATAATTCAATCCCTCACCATCAGTCCAGCTGTGGCTTTCGGAGGCAACTTAAGATGTTATGAGCAATTTAATATATCTAACTTGCAGAAAGGAAACTAATATCAAACTACACATTTCATAATACAATCCCTCACCATCAGTCCAGCTGTGGCTTTCGGAGGCAACTGAAGATGTTATGAGCAGTTTAATATATCTAAATTTAACTACTGAAGCAAATGAGAAAAACTGAATTAAACAAAGCAGTACTGAAATTAAACAGAAACTAAGAAAACAAATTAGCAGCAGAACAATGTTAATTCCATGTCATTAGTCAAAAAGTTATGCAAATGCCCGGGCTGCCTATCTATAACCTGAAACAAGAACACTGATCAGTAATCAATAACATAAAACATGAAAGATAGAAGTGAAATGGAAAGCATGAAAGTTTATAAATAGAAATGAAGCATATATACCATGAAAGATGCAATGTATAAACATGTGAATGGATTATGGCACAATGAGCTTTAAAGAAATAAAATAAGAACTATACAATAATGCACAGAACCTTGGCAAGTGCAGGGGCCCTCTATACCAGCCTTGGCAACAATCTTCAAGTACGAATTACGTTTGGAAACAGTCTTCTTATATTAAAATGCAGTCATAACAGTAAGGTAGTATTACGGCACAAAGGCAGCGTAATTACATTACAGAGCAGACTAATAAAAACTAACACAGACTAATCGAGACTAACTCTATATGCGTATGCAAACGCGTTATTTATAACAAAAGAAACATAACTAATTCCTAAAGTTTATGCTGATGGAGAACACGTAGACCATTACGTCCACGGATCTAGGATCATGGCCGTATTGAAAAGTAAATCTATGTGGAGTGGATGTTTGAATTTGGCTATGGAGCCATGTACAGATGTTGATTTGTCCTCCGCAATTCAGAAACGGCCATATGAACCTTCACGTCACACGAAACAGAGTCCTGTCACCGTGAGCTCTATGGTTGACTTCCATTTGGACGCCTTTGACCGCAGCTTCTTTAGATGAGTTTGCTCGAGCCAATAGGACACGAACCATGTCCACATCATTTCTGACTTGCCCATGTGGCTCATTTTTCCTGTAGACACCTGTAACATAGAGTTTCACAAAATGGCTGCGGAAAGTTGCAGCAGCTGCAGAAAGTGGCAAGATTCCGCAGCTAAATGAACAAAATATAAATCAAACAGCAGACACAAAAATATAGTTAAAAACCATGTTAGATGCTCTTTTGCAATTAACATACAATGATATTGACAACTTGGGAGGTTCAGGTGAGTGAAAAAGGTATAGAAAAGTGTATGGAAAAGGTGCAGAATTGAGACTCAACATACCCCCACTGTGAAGGTGTTGCATGTCCTCATGCAACCAAAATTTTGATATTCCTTCATTAGTTCATATGCCTTGACACTTCAGCCAGCACATCCAATCCTCTCCTCCTCTTCCTTGGTGCTGCCAACATTCTGGGTTTCTTCATTAAGCACCTAAATTTGATATTAACCAGTGCTCTGCTCAACTTCTGGCATTTCCTTTTCAATTTCTTGTTCTTATTCTGCCATATTCCCAGATGTAGCATGGTATTATCATGGATGATTTTGTCCAATTTACCTTGTTCCTTCAATGTCTCATTTTCATTTTTGATGTGCCTATTTAAAAGCTCTAGCTCAAAGATTTCCTGTTTTAGTGATTGGACTAAATCATCCTGTACTGTATGAGGTTGAATGGACGAAGTACTGGGACCTGTAGCTGCCTTTTCCAAAGATTCTATATAGTCATATACTTCCTGCTGCTTGGGGTCTATATCAGGTGTCATTTTTATTGGGCTGTCCCCAAAATGTCGTGAAGGAGAGTTATCTTCAAAATCTGGCTGAGGAGGGCTCACATCAACATCTTGCTGAGAATGGGATGGACTATGGTCAATGTCTGACTGAGAATGAAATGAACCAGGTTCACTAACTGACTGAGATGGACTATGGTCAGCTGGGGACTGTTCAGATGTCTCCTCTCCCAAATCAATGAAGTGAGGACCCTTAATTTGCGTTTTCCTCAATTTCCCCTTAAGTCTGCTGCTTCTTCTCACACGTTGTGGTGCACTATCCTTTTGTTTTTGTTTTCCTTTCTCTGTCTTCTTGACCATAGAGGACTGTTTTTGAAGATAAACTAGTCTTTCAGATAACACTTGATTATCTTCTTCTTCAGAAGAAGGAGTTTTATGTATAGCCTCAATAATTTTTCTCTCTTTTGGTATTATTGGCTTCTTACCCTTGATTTCTTTCTTCTTCCTCTTTGACAGTCTCTCTTCCCTATCAGTTCTTTCAATTGTAGTAGTAGGAGTATTTTGAATTTCATCAATTCTTCTTTTTCTCCTACTTCTTCTTGTTGTGCTACCTTCAGAAATTTCTTGAGTAGGAGTAATTTGAGTTTCATCATTTATTCTTTTTCTTCTACTCCTTCTTGTTGTACTACCTTCAGGAATTTCCTGAGGTTCCTCAAAGAAATTTCTAATCAAAAATTGTTCCCATGTGTCTTTCTTCTCCTTTAACTCTTTTTCAATCAAAATTTTTACAAGACCGTGGTGATATAGATGTGATTCTACATCCCCTAAATGTTTCTGAACAGTCACAGACATCTTCTTCAAACTATTTAATAGAAAATATGGGAGATTGAGAGTTTGATTATCTAGAAAATTCATCAGCAATCTGGTATGGTACATATACATGGACCCAAAACGGCCTTCACGGGTAATGAATTTTTGAACAACTAGCAGCAAAGTAGCCCATTCCTCTTTTAATGCATGAACAAGAATTCCTCTTTTAAAAATAGTTATGTCCATACCTTGGTTTCGTAAGATTTTTCTCCAAGCTTCATCACTGATGCTTTTATTCTTAAACCAACGCTCACCCTCTTGAAGAAGTTCCGTGGCAGATGCTATAGATGCTTCATTGACCGCAAACTTAAGGTCTCCAATCTCTACTTCCAAACCATTGAACGACCTTGCGAATGCCTTTGTCACTTCTTTATGATAACCTCTGAATTTCTGGATAAACCGCAGCCAATTTTCTTTCTTCAATATATCCCTTACTTGCGGATATCCCTCCATAAACTTAGGTCCTTCCGGTTCTGCTCTTAGCAATTTACCCATTTTTCTTTCTGCTCTTCACAAATTTTCCTGCGTGAGGGTTCAATGGAAATAGAACGGCTGAATGCACAGAGATGAGCACAATGACTGTGGGTAAATGTCAGAGAGTGGTATATAGACTATAGCGTAGTAGAGAACGAAATGGAGTGAACAGAACAGAGAGGGGTTTTCGTGAGCACAACAGAGATACGGCTGTGAGGTTAACAGAGTATAACACATCCGGCAGTGTTTTGAATTTTGGTGGCTGCACAATAAATATGAGCACGTTTAAAAAATGGCTATAGATTTATGCGGCTGTAAGAGTCCATGGTCAAATCAATTACGTCTCATTGTCACCGGTGGAATATTGGAACATGAGTGAAGATCGGGGGTTTAATGATGGAACCGTTTGAGAATGAATGCGAGAGGATAATATGGAGATTGTGAAAGGTTACAGAATTGTCAATATAATCATTGCACATAATGGATGGAGCTTATGGTTTAGAACTATATAAAAATGTGTTTTTCAATGCTATTTGAAATAAATTTTATTCATACCTTTGGAATCTTTGCCTTTTCCCTTGGTCTTCAACTAGTTACTCTTTATTGGTGTCTTGAATGCTCCATGTCTTCATTTTTGATCCTCTCACCTGCATTTTATTTCATGATTATGGAGATAACATCTGGCTGTACATTCTTTTGAAAACAGAGTTGTAGCTGCGGAATCTGCTTCTGGCTACGGAAACTGGAGTCAGCTGTGGAAACAGATGTTAGCTGTGGAAACTGACACAGCTATTATTTGGATGAATGGAGATGAACAGATGACAAATGACCAGATGGAAATGATCATGAAAAAGAATTTTATTGATGAAATGGAATAAAATGAAGTGAAATGGAGTGAAATGAAACGGAATGAAGTGGAATGAAATGGAGTGGGTGGTCACAAAACTTGTGTAATGAAAGAGAGATTTTTTTTTTTGGAAAATATAGAGTGTCAGTTGTTCCTGATTTTCACCCTATATTTTCTGTATAAGACTGCCAATCAGTGATTGGTTTTCAGGCTTATACAAATATTTATTTATTTATTTATTTATTTATTTTATTTTTTTTAACTGAAAAGAACAAAAGCTAGGCTGGTGGAGAAGAAGAATTCTTCTGTACCAGCCTGATTGCAGAACTTTCTTGAAACATTTTGAAAAAATCCTCTTTTGAGAGTGGCTTATGATAAATTTTCAATCTATGGCCATTCACAATAAGAGGAGTTTGAAACTCATCAATGGTCTTGATTCTTACAGCTCCATTGCTAAAGATCTTGTCAATCTCATATGGCCCAAGCCAATGAGTCTGAAATTTTCCTTGAAAATCTTTAAACTTGGAATCAAATAACAATTCCCAATCTCCTTCTTGAAACTTCTTCTCTTTGATGTACTTTTCATGCCATTTAGCTCTTTGATATTGAACTAGATCAGTTCTTAAAATTGCCTCTTGTCTGATCTCATCTAGCTCATTCAATTGCTCCATTCTATGCTTTTGGGCTTCTGATAAGTCCATCCCCAATTGAACTGCTATCTTGAAGGTCTTGACTTGGAACTCAATGGGGAGCAAGACTTCTTTCCCATAAACAAGTTCATAGGGAGAATGTCCTGTTGTATTCCTCCATGTAGTTCTGTAGGCCCACAAGGCTTCAGGAAGCCTTTCTGCCCAATCTCTTCTATGTAGATGAATAGTTTTGGTGATGATACTTTCAAGAACTTTATTTGTGGACTCCACTTGACCATTTGCTTGCGAATGGTAAGGAGTAGATCTTCTGTGCTTGATTTTGTATTCTTCCATCAACTTCTCCACCAAATTGGATGTGAATTGGCTCCCCTGATCTGTCACAATTTCTCTCGGAACACCAAAGCGAGTAAAAATATCCTCATAAAGAAAATGAACAACTGAATTTTCAGTAGCAGATACTAATGCTTTAGCTTCTACCCATTTAGTAACATAATCAGTACAAACCAATATATACTTCTTTTGCTTAGATGGTGGATTAATAGGTCCAATGAAATCTAAAGCCCATTTTTCAAAGTGTTCAATGAGTACCTGTGTTTGCAATGGCATTTCATTTGAAAGGGTAGGTTTCCCTACTCTTTGGCAGCTGTCACACCTTTTGACATATTGTTTTGCATCTTTGAAAAGGGAAGGCCAATAATATCCTAAAGAGAGGATTTTATAGGTCGTCCTTTTGTCTGCAAAGTGTCCGCCGCATGGTTCATCATGACATGCCTTAAGAATATCAGGCATTTCATCTTCCCTGACACATCTTCTGATCACAAGATCTGGCCCTGTTTTAAACAATTCGTTAGAAATCCATGAATATTTTGAACTCTCCTGAATAATTCTTCGTTTTTCTCTTGGAAATAAATGTGAAGGTAGTTTCCCCGTAACCAAATAGTTAGCAATATCTGCATACCAAGGGGTCTTAATAGTTACTGCAAACAAGTATTCATCAGGAAATTTATCTTCTACAGGAGAATCTTCTTTAGTATTCTGAATCCTAGACAAGAAATCAGCTACTGTATTCTGTTTTCCTGGTCTATCCAACACAATAATATTGAATTCTTGCAAAAGTAAAATCCATCTTGTCACTCTGCCATTAGTAACAGGTTTGTTCATTAAATATCTAATTGCAGAATGGTCAGTATGAATAAAAGTTTCATAGCCTGTTATGTAATGTCTAAATTTATTAATTGCATGAACAATAGCTAAAAACTCTTTTTCAGTCACAGTATAGTTCAACTCTGTGGGAGTCAAATTTTTACTGGTATAATAAATGGCATAAGGAACTAAATATTTTTGACCCAACACAGCTCCTAGAGCTGTATCTGAAGTATCCGTAGAAATATGGAAAGGGAGTTTCCAATTTGGTCCTCTCAAGATAGGTGCTTCAGATATTCTTGTTTTCAAAGTTTCAAAGGCTGATTGACAATCATGATCCCATTTGAATTCACAGTCTTTTGTAAGCAGTTTGAAGAGTGGAGATGCTATTTTAGTGAAGTTTTCTATAAATCTTCTATAGTATCCAGTAAATCCTAGAAAATTTCTAACATCTCTTTGACAATTTGGAATAGGCAACTTGGAGATGACTTCAACTTTTGATCTATCAACCTTAATCCCATCTCCTGAAATATGATTTCCTAAAACAATCCCTTCAGTAAACATCATAAAGCATTTTTCATGGCTTAATGAAAGGTTTGTTTCTTTACATCTTATAAGAAATTTTTCCAAATTTTCTAATGCCTCTTCAAATGAATTACCATAAACTGTAAAATCATCCATATAAACCTCTACACAATCATGGATTAGATTAGAAAAAATTCCTAGTACTGCTCTTTGGAATGTTGCAGGTGCATTACATAACCCAAAAGGAAGCACTCGATAGGAAAAAATTCCCCATGGACAAGTAAATGTGGTCTTATCTTGATCTTCAGGTGCTACCTGAATTTGATTATAGCCACTAAAACCATCCAAAAATGAAAAGTACTTTTTATCTGCTAATGTGTCTAATACCCGATCGATAAAAGGCAAAGGAAAGTGATCCTTCAAAGTTGCTTTGTTCAATTCCCTGTAATCAATGCATACCCTCCATTTACCATTCTTTTTAGGTACTATAACCAAAGGAGAAACCCATCGGCTATCCGAAATTGGATAAATGAAGTTTACATTGAGAAGTTTTTGGAGCTCTTCTTTCACTATCTCCCTAAGATTTGGATTCATCCTTCTTTGAGGTTGTCCGATTGGTCTACTGTTTTCCTCAATATAGATATGATGGATGCAAGTCTTAGGATCAATACCCTTCATGTCAGTATACTCCCATGCAAATGCAATAGAATGTTTTTGCAAGATTCTGGTTAGTTCTTCTTGTTGTGACTTCTCCAGATGTTTGTTGATATTCAATGTCTTTTCTGGAAAAATCTCAATAGCAGAATTACCAAACTCTTCCACAGAGTAAAGAGACATTTGTCTTGATGATAAATATTCTATGTCAGATTCCAACTGAAATTGTGTGGGGTCATATTCTGAAGATGTCTCAAAATTTTCTAATGTGTTCAGAATTTGACTATCCTCACTGATTTCAGAAATGGTAAAGACAGGTTGTATAATGTCCTCATCATTGACCCATTCATTGTCTCCTACTTCTGTGATTGCTCTTGCTAGAGGATACAAATTGAATTTCTTTGTCGAATTACCATTAGAAATGTACATGTCTCCAGATCTACAACTAATAAAAGCATCAGCTGTGGCTAGCCAAGGTCTTCCTAAGATAAGTGGATGCCCTCCTAGATTACTCTTGGGAGTCAAAATCATAAAATCTACTGGATATTCCCAAGAATCTAAGGAGACCGAAATATCTTCCAATACACCATCTGGTTTAATAATTGATCGATCTGCAAGTTGCAGTAAAGTAGGTGTAAAAAGAAGGTTAGGAAGTTTTAGCTGGTCCATAGTCTGTCTACTCATAATGTTGATAGCAGCCCCTAAGTCAATCAATGTGTTTGGAATTTATATCCCATTTATATGTGTCTTGACAATTGGACTTCCTAGATCTACATACTTCTGCATGGTAATTTTTCCCATCATAATATCTGCAATCTTTCCTACCAGGTGGATTCTTCTTGTGTCTTTTAGTTTCCTTCCTGGTCTTTTGAAACTCAACTCCTTTATGGTTTTTTCTAGAATAGGAATCTCTCGAATGGCTTGTAACAAGGGAATCTTGATACAAACATTCTTCAATTCATCTAGAAAGTCATAGTTAGGCAACAAGATTTGTTTTTCCACCCCTTGTCAATTTGTAGTCTTTCAGGAAAAGGAGGTGTAGATGAAGATGCAGGTTGCTCAACTATAGGAGTTGTGGGTGTTGACTTTTCTTTTTCTTTTTGAATGCTTGAATTTTGAAGAGATTCTTCCTCAAAACCCTTATTGACTTGAAGAGAATCCTCCTCAGAGGTATCTTGCTCTTGAATATCTATAGAAGGTTTTTCTAAAACTCTACCAGATCTGAGTTGTACATCGTTGAGAGGAACAATCATATAGGTAGGAAATTATTGTCCTTCTACCATGTAAGTATTCTGAGGATTCTTATTGTTAGGATTTGGCAATGGCTGAGCTGGAAGTTGATTTGTCTTTTGTTGGTATGGGAGCATGAGTTGAGGATTTGGATTTTGTTGAGAAGGTTGTTATTGTGGAAATGGCAATGAAAGTTGTGGATTTGGGTTTGGAAGTTGTGGAGCTTGTTGATTTTGAAAAGATGGAGGATATTGATAAAATTGAGCAAATATCCCATAAGGATTTTGCATCCCTTGTACCCATGGTTGATATGGATTCTGATGTTGGGGCCAAGGTTGTTGCCAAGGATTCCAATTTGGTGGGGTTTGAAAATTCATAGGGTTGTTAAACCCTTGAGTTTGTTGTCCCTGCCAAGGTCTTCTTGTAACAAAACACAGAGATTTTACTGAATTTGGGTCTTCTTGAAAGACAACTTTGAGTCCAGGAATTGAAGGACAATCCTTGATATCATGATTCTCTGAGCAAATCATACATGTTTCTACAACTTTTGCATCCAAGGGACATTACCTTAAAGCATGTTTCTTTCTACATTTCGGACAAAAGATGGCTAAAGCATCTGTTTCTGCTTTCTGCTTGTTTTGGATTTTAAGGGTGTCTAGTTGTTCACTAAGGCTCCCTAAGATATCAATTTTGAATTCATCAAGCATATTACCAATCTCTGCCCTACTTACTGATCCAGTTGCAGATTTGTTAGCCCTAATAAGAGAAAGATCCCTAGGCCCTTTTCCTGTTTTAGATTTTCCTCTTGAGAGATGGACACATAGTTCTGTTATGTCACGAAGTGGAAGTTGAGAAATATCTCCTTTCCCCATCATGTTTAAAATATCTATCCATTCATCTCTAATGGCTTTTAATATGAGGGCTTTCAAGGTTTCATCATCTAAATTGCTCATCTTTGCTCTTTTCAAGTTGTATTGAAATCTTTCAAGTAAGTCTTCCAAATTTTCATCTTCTTTTTGCATCATTTTGAATACCTCATCCTTGTGATTGGTGGGCATACAATAATCCAAGTATCTATCCAAAATGTTTGTTTCATATTATCCCAAGTCCTAATAGATTGAGTGGCTAATCCCATGAACCATTTCAAAGCAGATCCCTTCAATGTTGAAGGAAACAGTTTGAGTTTTTGAGAGTCTTCCATATAGTCATAAGTTCGGCACACGACTTCAAACTCAAATAGAAATGTTTCAGGATCCTCACTTCGCAATCCATAAAAGTTAGGGAGAACAGATGGTGAGATATTTTTCATCATTGTATGAGTTTCCTCATCAACTATAGGGAATCCAAACAAGTTGTCTCCTTCCCTATTTCCTCCATTATTTCCTTCACCATTGTTGTTTCCATTGTTTCCTCCTCTTCTACCTCTACCTATAACTCCATCTATTACTTCCTCTGCCATGATAGTCTCTTTAGAGTCCTTAAAGTCCTCTAGTTCTTCTATCAAGGGAGGATGAGAGAGAGTCTCTTTGTTTTCTAAATGGGATTTAGTAGATGGTATAGGAGAATCCTCTAATTCAGCTGCTCCTTGAGTTCCAAAAATCTTAAGGCTAGGGGTAGATGGCGGTGAATCTGGTCTATGCCTTGAAGAAGATGGAGTTGTGAAAATCAAACTCTTGGCTTTAGCTATAAACCTTCCCCTAGAATCTCTTGCTCTATGCATGTCATTTTTTTTTTATTTTTTTATTTTTTATTTTTTTTAAAAGTTGGGCTAATAATTCTCTTTCTGATCTTCCAGGTCACACTAGGTGCAAGAAGAGAGCATACTTAAGAAATTACCGAACCAATAACTCTCTTTTCTGATCCTCCAGATCACACTAGGTGCAAGAGGAGAGCATACTTCAAGAAGTTATCAAGTTTTCCCTTCTTTTATGATTTTATGTGTTTTTTTTAAGAAATTGGCTACCTAGTTACACTTCCCCGGCAACGGCGCCAAAATGTTTGGTCAATTTAGTGTGTCCTAAATTGCTGCATTTAATTTGTCAATCCGAGATTCATAAGCTGATGAAGTGCGGCGCACTATATGTGCAAGATAACCTATTTCTTAACTTTTTGTCGTTTTTGGTTTTCTAAGATGAAATGGAAATTCTAAAAATGAAAACAAGTATGGTTATGTTTGTTCAAGGAAATGATATCCTCTATAATGATTTACCAACTTGAAACTTAAAAAGGAATTTGAAAATTACAATGACAAAACTTGAAAGGAAATGAAAATATGCTGCTGAAATGAAAAGGTGCTGCTAGTCTAATGAATCAAAACAATGAACTAGTGAGCATGAAACCAAACTATTCTTGCTGCTGTCTAAACACAAAATAAATTATGCTAAAAGAAATCCAAAAGTTGCAATAAAGTAAATCTAAATCAATTTACATCAACTTGTCTTCTGATCCCTCATCATTAGTCCAGCTATGATTTTCGGAAGTAACCATAAACAACTTGAGTAATTGATATCTAACTTGCAGAAAGTAAACTAATATCAAACCACACATTCATAATTCAATCCCTCACCATCAGTCCAGCTGTGGCTTTCGGAGGTAACTGAAGATGTCATGCACAATTTAATATTTCTAACTTGCAGAAAGGAAACTAATACCAAAATACACATTTCATAATACAATCCCTCACCATCAGTCCAGCTGTGGCTTTCGGAGGAAACTGAAGATGTTATGAGCAGTTTAATATATCTAAATTTGCAGAAAGGAAACTAATACCAAACTACACATTTCATAATACAATCCCTCACCATCAGTCCAGTTGTGGCTTTCGGAGGCAACTGAAGATGTTATGAGCAGTTTAATATATCTAAATTTTAACTACTGAAGCAAATGAGCAAAACTAAATTAAACAAAGCAATACTGAAATTAAACAGAAGCTAAGAAAAACAAATTAGCAGCAGAACAATGTTAATTCCAAGTCATTAGTCAAAAAGTTATGCAAATGCCCAGGCTGCCTATCTATAACCTGAAACAAGAACACAGATCAGTAATCAATAACATAAAACATGAAAGACAGAAGTGAAATG
Organism: Pinus albicaulis; assembly: GCA_034641835.2. Taxonomy (NCBI): domain Eukaryota; kingdom Viridiplantae; phylum Streptophyta; class Pinopsida; order Pinales; family Pinaceae; genus Pinus; species Pinus albicaulis. The sequence goes on from CM076581.1 coordinate 847,562,065, forward strand.
GAAAGCATGAAAGTTTATAAATAGAAATGAAGCATATATACTATGAAAGATGCAATGTATAAACATGTGAATGGATTATGGCACAATGAGCTTTAAAGAAATAAAATAAGAACTATACAATAATGCACAGAACCTTGGCAAGTGCAGGGGCCCTCTACACCAGCCTTGGCAACAATCTTCAAGTACGAATTATGTTGGAAAACAGAGTCTTCTTATATTAAAATGCAGTCATAACAGTAAGGTAGTATTACGGCACAAAGGCAGCGTAATTACATTACAGAGCAGACTAATAAAAGATAACAGAGACTAATCGAGACTAACTCTATATGCGTATGCAAACGCGTTATTTATAACAAAAGAAACATAACTAATTCCTAAAGTTTATGCTGGTGGATAACACGTAGACCATTACGTCCACGGATCTAGGATCATGGCCGTATTGAAAAGTAAATCTATGAGGAGTGGATGTTTGAATTCGGCTATGGAGCCATGTACAGATGTCGACTTGTCCTCCGCAACTCAGAAACGGCCATATGAACCTTCACGTGACACGAAACAGAGTCCTGTCACCGTGAGACTCTATGGTTGACTTCCATTTGGATGCCTTTGACCGCAGCTTCTTTAGATGATTTTACTCGAGACAATAGGACACGAACCATGTCCACATCATTTCTGACTTGCCCATGTGGCTCGTTTTTCCTGTAGACACCTGTAAAATAGAGTTTCACAAAATGGTTGCGGAAAGTGGCAAGATTCCACAGCTAAATGAACCAAATCTAAATCAAACAGCAGACACAAAAATATAATTAAAAACCATGTTAGATGCTCTTTTGCAATTAATATACAATGATATTGGCAATTTGGGAGGTTCAGGTGAGTGAAAAAGGTATAGAAAAGTGTATGGAAAAGATGCAGAATTGAGACTCAACACCTCCCATGGTTCCACCCTGAATATTGGAACCAAAAACTTTTGGTTCTTCTCTTTCAAGAAAAAACTTGCAATGTCTTCTAAAATTTCTATCGTTGGGTGTGGATTCATAAAGGGCTATATAAATTAATGCCTTTTAAAGTTGAGGGAACCTAGGTTGAGGATATTTTTAAATCCTTTGAAGGGGGCCTTGGACCTAATGTCCTAGGGGATAGGGGGCCTAAAGGGAAGGCAAAAAGAGAAATTGATAGGGTAACCCCAAACAATGGTGATAAGGGGATTAGGGGCCCCATTATCACAACCCATAATCCCTTAACCCATAACTACTGAATTCCCTATCCCCTCAACCCCCAAGCCATAATTCCCTATCCCCTACACTCATAACTCATAACCCATTAATCCCTTGAACCATTAAATCTTAACCCACTAACCCCTAACCTAGAATCCATGAACCCTCTAAGCCTTAACCCCTTATCCTCTTGATCAGTGACCCTTAACCCTTAATCCATAACCCCTAAACACCTTAACCTCTAACACCTAAATCCCCTAGCTGGATAATTTCCAAAGCCTCGATTTGAATTGCTCACAATATATACACTTCATGTTGAGATGGAGCTTGTAGTGCTCTCCCACATAAGGAGTTGGTAATGAATAGATCACTCATAAAGAAAAGGCCTCTCTAGCCCTAATGCATAAGGAGTGCACCACATAAATTCTTTAAATAGCCTCACATTAGCCATGAGTGGTGAGCCAGGGGGTGAATGTTGGGCATTATTAAGGTTATATCATGTTTAATTTCCTTTTACATCGCGAGGTTGTTCTCTAGTAAGGTTGATGCATCATCACAAGGGAGCATGACACATTTTTGTGTGGGAGCAATTAAAGTTGTAACACAATTCAAGTGACATACACCTCCAATGTAAATGAAATTATTAAATGTTATTATCAGGTTGTTAGAGAGGTTATTTGTAGACAATACATTCAGTGTACTTGGACTTCATATTTTCATGACCTCAACTCTAAGATGAATTTGTACTAGGAACACTTCATGCAAATGAGAGGGGGTGTTATTGTTTAACACACATACACATAATAGCATTGGATATTGCCCTTAGATTCCCCTTGCTACGTTAGAAGTGGGTTTACATTGGCATCGAGTTGAAACTATTCATCATGATCTTCTTCTTCCCAACAACATATGCTAGCTTAGACATATACACAAGATAGAGTTAGAGGGTCACCTCATCTGTAGAAGCCTCATTTATTATGATATTTAAGAGACATTATATTATCTTTATTAAAATTTGGATGGATCTTTGTCTACATTCTTTAAATACATGTATAGCTCTTTTTATGAGGGATGTCCTTGGTTTTATATCTTTATATAAGCCCTTATGTTCCTTTCCCCATTTGAACTCTTTTAAGGGGGTCACCTCCTTCCATGTTTCCTTGCCTGCTTAGGGCCAAAATTGACAAACCAATATTCAAACTCCTTCAACTATAAAATTGGTGAGGCCTCATACTTCATCTTGTCCCTCAATGGGACATATTTCCTCAAAGAGAATTTTGAGGATTTCCCATTGTAAATTGTATGTTGGATTTCATAGGACCTATTACCCCACTTTATATATGGGTTTTTAGAGGAAATTTATAAATTTTCATTGCCATCTCAACCTCTGGGAATATTGTCACATTGATTATTTTCCAACTGAGGTATATGCATATACATGTAACTCATGGATGTATCATTGGTTTGATGACACCCTTCCTTGGCCATCTATGACCCTAGGTGTAGGAAGAGGTTGCTTTAGCTACCACATTTAGCTTGATATGTATGCTACATGTGAATATGATATCTTTAATGTGTATTATCTCCATTGTGATCACATAAGCACTCTATTCTAACTCTTGATACTTTGGTTATAAGTTCTAAGCTAGATTATTCCATGGTGTTTCATAATTTTACTCAAAGAAGAAGCATGTCATCTTGATGGTTTGGGAATATTCTTGGTGATTTGAGTAGGTGCTACACATCAACCTTAATGTAATCCTTATTTTGGTTATTCAAATTTTATCCCATGCCATTCCATATGACATTCATTCATTTTCGTCAGGGGACACCTTTATGACTAAGCATTCAATAGGTTAGTGGAAAATTAGTTTCCTTTTTGTCATTTGTGATGAAAGAAAAGAAAAAATTGAAAGCCAAAATCATTAAAGATACACTAGAATGATGTATATAAGTCTAAATTCTAAGGTTGAAGTGCAAATTCATGTAAATGTTATATCTATAAGTTGTTCCAAATTGATGAAAGCCTCATTCCCTAAGTACTATATATAAGAAAAAGGAGAAGAAAGGAAAATAAGGCCCAATGAATGGTAACCCATGATAGTGAAACCAGAGATCTCAAAATGACAACTGCAACTATTTCTAATTGTTTCCTTTGAACACTAAATTAGTGGTGTGATGAAGGAAGTATCTTGAGTATAATCAACTAGCTTCAGATGAATTCAAAATTATTGAAATATAATAGCGAGAAAGGGTGGAATTTGGGTATTATTTTGGGTGATAAGCCACATTCTCTAGTTCAACAAAACAACCTTGAATCCCATTTATTTCTATTTCCACTGACATCAATCTAATAGAAAAAGGGTAAGAACATAATTACATTGATGATATAAAATAAGTTTGGGTTGGAGAGCCAAGATGAATGCATGGAGGGTTGAAACACCAAATGGAATGCAAGTGGGAGATGCTACATTTATCTTCAATGTTTTTGTAATAAAATTTTATTCAAAGGGATATAACACAAAGTAAAGGAGACAGGATTGGAGTGGGGTTGAACAACAAATGAAGCACATATGCAATGAGAAGAACACCTTGGAGTGAGGAGCTTCCCCTTCGTTGAAAATGATTATGTTTATAAAGCTCATCAAATGCATGGATGAGGGTCGCATGTTAAGTGTCATAAGGGAGGGAAGTTAATTAGCACCCTTGGGTGGCTCTAATGCATAGGGTTAGACATAATCCACATTAAATGTGAGTGTGGATCCAACACAATATCAATAATTTACTATTCCTTTGATTATTCTTCAAAGATGAGAATTAGTTTAAATACCCATGAGAAAGGAATTCTGACATCCCTTGCACCAAAACTTGAAAAATATATCAAAAATTACAAATAATCTTAAACTCATCTTTATCTTTATAATAATATAATGATTTTTATTTTAATTAGAAAAATTATAATTATATATATTAATTGTTTTTAATTAAATAAAAATAATATTAAAAAAAATTCATGCATCTACATTATCGTTAAACCAAAACTCAACATACTTTGACTTGAGTAGGCCCTCATAGTGTTCCTTATTTATGTTGACTTGAGTAGGCCTTCACACTGTTCCCTAAGATTTATTTGCTTGCAAAAACTTGTTATAAAAAAAAATGGAAAACAAAAAATGATTAGCCTTTTACATCCTTTCTACTATACATATAACATTAGGCCACCCTAGGGTTTAGGGTTTAGCACTGCACAGATGGGTTCAATGGAGGTAGATAAGAAACAACTGGAGGAAGCATTTACATGAATATACCCAAAGACACGTTCTAGAGAAATGCGATGTTCTAGAGAAATGCAATCTCCAATGGAAGGAAATCACATACCACTATGCTTCACTAGAGATCATTGCTCCAGAAGAAATTCAAAGAACTTGCAGATAAGGGAAAAAATATGGAGCTCAAAACTAAAGAAATTGAATAATTGTCAGACAAAAGAGAGAAATCAATCGAATTTAATGATGACACATATCTCACTCACTTAGAAGAGCAGAAGAAAGCCACCCTCGTGCCCATTGAAAGTGGAAAGAGTGAAAATGGTCTCAAGTTCCTCTACGAAAAATTGTACGTAGAGGGTCTCTTTAAATTCATCGTGGAGCATAGACAAGGTGTTACCATGGTTAGGGATGTGCTACATTCATTGCTGGAGAGTCCTATTGATCCCGCTTGACTGGTTTTATTTCCTTCGAGGGTTTTTACGACAAGGGTTTCGAGAAAATATCAAAAGGACTGGTTTCGAGAAAATAGTGAAGGACTCAGGGCTGACGAACCAGAGATGGGCCTGTTCTTTGTTGCTGGAATCATTGCTTCCCCTCTTGGAGAATCCCACAATGGGAGCTGAGCGGTCTGTTGTGTCTCCAAGTACGAAGGACTAGGTGAAGGTTAGTGCAAATGAGTGGAAGTCGAGGACCGATGCTGATGTGGATCCTGCCAATGCTGCCAAGCCATTGGAGGTCCAGGCATTCTTGCAGCTAATGGCTACTTCAGCATTGCAGCTGAGTTTCTGAAAGATGATATTTGCAAGCTTGTACTTGCAGTATCATGGGGCAGGAAAGTTTCGAAGCTCTGTGGTGCTTTTATGCTTATAGAGAAAATTTCAAGTTTGTTTCTGCTAAACATTATTGATTTTTTATGATGAATTGGTTATTTTTAAACTTTAATTTGACCATAAAAGAAATTATGCATGCTATTTTTTCTCCATATGTATTGCCATCATTTGTCCATATCTGGTCTAAAATACCTAGTATAGAATAAATAACAGTACATTTCCAATGAGGATTTGTTCGCTGGTGAGGTCAATGGATGGTCCATTCCTCTGGCTGTATCCTCAACTTGAATGTTGCCTCACAAATGGATGCTCCATTCTCCTGTCAGTCTGCCTAAATTTTATGGTAAAATAGGCGAGGTTAGGTGTAATTTCCAGATAATTTATTATGAATATATGGAATGGTCAGCTATCCTCTTGTAATCCTGTTGACTTGCTTTTTCTGGTCATTCTTTGGATGAGATGAAGCAAGTTGCAATTCCTAGATGATTTTCTATGAATAGAAAGAATAATCAACTACTTTTGTGGTTATTTCGTGGATATTTTATTAAAATTGTCTTATCTTATCACTATTGTGGCATGTTTCTATGAGGGCTCCCAATGAAATAGTAGTAAAATTACTAAAGAAAGTGAATATGAAGCATCAAGTAGTATGGAAACCACAAGAATTCCCAAATCAACGCAATAATGTTTTTCTACTTTTTTTAATGATTCAAGAGATGTTACTTGTAGACTGCACCAAAAAGAGAAGATTTATTTTTGGCTTACATGTTAAATGCAAGGGATTTTATTTTTCCAAATCTCCCCAGTGCTTGCACCCAGTTTCTCTTCCCATTAAAATTCATGCCAGGAAGGTGAGAATGTCACCTTGGTAGTCATTGATGAATCAGTGGCTTGAATAATACCAATACTTATATTTGTTTTATAGTTAAAACTGAGATCAATTGAGAATTTATAAAACCAAAGTTCAAATGAAAAAAGTGATTTTATATAGAGAATAGTGTGCGTTGTTTATTAGGAGTTTCTCCATTGGTTTCCTTGGGTCATTGGTACCTACGATATTGATTGGTTCATTATATACTCCTTGATCTAGAATATTTTGTTTGTTAGATATACACAATTCCATCTACTTAAGGGTTTACAATGTTGTGTGCTTTCTCCTTCTAATCTCGAAAATACATCCAATAGTCTAGTTCATTCCTTCTCTTTAGTATTTGCTTCCTTCAACTTGCTAATCATATAGATTCAGGCATTGAGCTCCTTGACCAATTTGTTCAAGATTTGTTCCAATAGTTGTTTTTTTGAAGTTTCCTTTTCTCCACATTTATTGTTAGAACAAAACTGTTACTTGTTTTGGAGCTTTAGAATCTCATAGAAAAATTTAAATTCCCTTTCTAACTAATATTCCCATTTCTATGTGTGGGAGGGTATATATTTTTCCAAAGATACCCAGGGCTTACTCTTGGCCCCAATTGGTTCAATCTAACCCACTTTCCTTGAGATGTATGTAACAACCCTAACAGAAATAGGAGGACAATGATGTGACCTAATGAGGAGAGGGTTCCTACTTCAGAAAAGAGCCCATAAAATAACTCGGATTGCCAGAGTATGAGCCAACAATACAGAGATAACCCAAATAAGATACTCCTTACCTGTAGCTGACCATCCGTGGAAGACTCGGCCCTAGAAAAAAAGTTAACTCAACAACAGACCTTCCTTTTTCCTCCTTGAATACCACCGCTGCCTCAGTCATATATCAAACCCTTATCATGTGTCCAAATGAGGGAGAAGGCTCCCCTATTTATATAATATGATGGAAGATGAAAAGATATATCTCTTGGAATAATTGAGCCGACATAAGGTGAGCGCCAACCTTGATAAATTACGTGTGAGGATAAAATAAAAAATCCACTTCTACTTGTCCAAATGAGATAAAATTTATATCGATTTTGGTCCTCTCGAAGAGATGAGTTCAATGCCGCAATTATATTCCCAATTGGAGCTATCCAAAAATGGAAATTTTCCCTAGTTTCAAATTTTAACACTCCCTCTCAACTAGGGAGAATTCCACTTGTTAATATATCCATCATCATGCCATCAGACGTTATATACCATCTCAGTCATCTCTGCTCAGCTCTGCTGAACCATGAAGTAATAATGAAGAAGAATTGATCGAGAGTGAGTCACAATACCTTGCCACTCTCCACCAACACAAGTCAGCCCAGAGGTAGAACCTTAGTTGATCCCAGATCAAGATGTTTGAACACCATGCATACTAGCATATAGAGTATGGCAATACACAATGCGTCCATCAGTAGTGTTATGGTCTCTATCCTCATTTCCCAACTCATTGGCCAGATGAGAGGTACTTCCCATGAGTCTCGAACTACATGGGTAGGATGTTGCAAGAACATCATCAAGGAAAGAATATATCACATCTCACTCATAATCACACGCAGGTAAAAGAGAAACCACATCCTACAAACACACATCACAATCACATGTAGGGAAAGGATGAACCTCATCCTACAAAACACATATCACAACCACATGTAGGGAAATGATGAAATGCATCCTATGAAACACATATCACAACCATATGTAGAGAAAGGATGAAACACATCCTATGAAACACATATCACAACCATATGTAGGGAAAGGATGAACCACTTCCTACATATATCACAACCACATGTATGGAAAGGATGAACCACCTCCTACAGGTATGCAAAAACACCGAGGGTAAGGATGAACCGCATCCTACCCACATGCAAACCAATAATAGTAGGAAGGATCCTACGTGGGGAAAGGATGAACCACATCCCACCTACATGTCCACAAGTAGATGCTTGAATGCATCTCTCACTGGGGTATCCGCAGGAGAAGGTGAAATACTCATCCTGCTTATATGCCATAGGGGAAGGTGAACCATTCACCCTACACTCATGTGCCCACAATCATGGGGGAAAGTGAACCAATCACCCTACACACATGTCATGGGGTATTACAGGGGAAGGTGAACCACTCACTCTGTACACAACACACCATTAGGGAAAGGTGAACCACTCACCCTATGGTTGCTCATAGTTTAATAAGTACCCCAAGCCCCCAGGAGCTCCCAGAGCTCAATGTTCAATTGAGACCCTCGTAATAGAGTCTAACCATGATTCTAGGCTTCTTTCTAAAGAAAGATAATCTTGATCTAATAGTGGTAAATGGGAGAATCGTTATCTGATGGATAGGCATTAAACATTATCTCTCCCTCTGAATGTTGGGAAAGAAGGCTTGCTTATAACCATTAAGTCATTTTCAACTTGCTATTAATATTGTGGTCCATGTGCTCTAATTATGCAACTTAGATCATCAGAGTTATTTAAACTCAATGGTCATGGCTTGGTCTCATCAAGAATCGGACAAGAAAATTTATCAGGGATTTTATAGCTCCCTCTGAAAGTGGATTATGGTCCTTCTTCAACCAAGAAGAAGAAAAATTCCCATGACATTATTTCTGAACAATTGTATGATCCTTCATTGCTAGATGACTACTATCAATGCATCAAATTACGCAATCCATAATGAGGATTCTTTCTCATTTGGGTATTCTAAAGAACCATTCTTTATGAGATTGCAGCCAGGCTATTGAACCCAGGGACTACTTCTTGTTGTGCTTGACGAGACATAAAATATGATATGCATCATTGCATTTTCTTCTGGGTACCTTTGTTTTTCATGCTGATAAGAAGTCATATAGAGAACTTTATTAGATTTCCTTCAAGAATAAAAGCTCCAGGTGAGATGAACTTAAATCCAGAGGGTGCTGCAAAATATTTTATTGGCAGATCCCAACAACTTATTATAGTAAATATCCTATCAAGGGATAAGCTATCAAAATTCACATTGGTCTTGTTCACAACTTAGATTGTGAATAAGATCATCAATCGTTACATCAACATCATCATGGCTATGGAATTGTACAGGATAGAAAAAATACCATAGAGGATGTTGAGCTAAATAAGCTGAGAAGCCATACATAGGATAAAACCTCACATAGTAGGACTGATGTCATATATGATGAAGAAATCAGGAATATTTATAGGGGAGGGTTCTGTCCTTAACTGATAGCCTTAGGTTTCTATTTCAAGAAGACTTTTCCTCCTTATAACAAAGATTCTGTTCTGCTACTGAAGTTTCGTAAGGCTGTATATGAGATTTCAATTTTTCTTTCCAGAACTATAAATCAGATGCTTACAGAAGCTTTCATTTCTTGACATCTGAAGCTATTGAAAAATTGAAGATTTCCTCAAGATGGCTCAACTAGAATTGAGCTTTCTTGGTGTAGGTCATAGATCTCAATCATAAACATTAGACATCATCATTAATCTTGGTAGAATGAACAAATGTATTAAACCTTTCGAGCTACTGTTCAAATCTAAAAAGCAAGGCGATAGGATTTTACTGACAACCAAGGTTTCCTTTGCACATAGAAGGCTTAGCTCCTTTTTCTTTAGAGATGCCTAGAATAATAGGAGAACCGTGCCTCTTCTTTTATTAGACATATTGAAGAGAGGCTAGAAGTTCAACAGAGAGGCAAATGTCCAACGTCATGACTAGATCCAACTTAGATCAAAATTTCAATGATTTGTAAGGATACCAGGCACCTACCAATTACCTTTTTCCAATGCTGACTATAAGTATGTGTGCATGATGATGCCGAAATAGGTTTTCCTGTAAATATGATGCCATTATTCCTCATGTAGAAGAGATAGTTTATGTGAGCTGAAATACAATTTGACACTGTCCAATCGAAGACATCACAAAGTAGAGTTACTGTTAACATCCCAAGTATACTGTAGTCACAACACCATGATGAGAAACATGGTCAAGATTACTGTAGGTTATATGATATCCAAATATCAAGGAAAACTGAGATAAAAGAGATAGCTATAAGGATGAAAATGATCTCTTATTCTAAGCACTAGGTGTCATCAAAATGCATACTATATGTAGATATAATTTCAACTGCAAATGCTACATGAACTAGTAGAACCACTGTCCTTTACATTGTAATATATATATATACACAAGCCCTTTTTATCTAGACATATTGTAGCTTGAATAAGGGCTCAGTCCAGATACATATGTATACCCATAGCCTCGGTTCAGGTAGATCCCATAGCTCAAAAAAAGACTCAACTTGTAGTTGTGCTTCATGCTTTTCTGTAGCCATGGAGGTACTTTGAACTGAGATCTTACGAAGCACAAAACTTGATCATCTTTAGCCTTAACAAGATCTGAACTGAAATGTGCATTGACATGATTGAACTGAGATTTCCACTGCACCAATGTACAAGGGTATATATATTTGTCACATCTGCCACATTTCACTGTCATTTAAGATCACTGTCTTGAGTTAGGATCACTGTCACGTTTCTTGCTTACTCAGAATGATAATAGTTGCCATAACTTAGATTATGTCGCATCACATGGGTATATAACAGAGCTTAGATCTTGTGGAGACAACTGTCATTTTAATCATTGTCATACTTCCAAATGTATCACTATTATATGACCTAATTTCTACTATGTACCACAATCTCAAGGGTTACTGTTATGTAATAAGGTGACTGCATATATACCAATATAACAAGGTTGCTGCCAATTAGTCAAGGTTATATATCATAAATATCAAGATCATTGTTATACATCAGGCTTACTGTCATATACATATCACTTGTCGAGTCTGCACCAATATCCATAGTTGGCAAACGTATCCCTTGGTGCGACAAGGATTAGCACTTAAGAAAGGTCATTAAGCGATTAAATTAACCGAGAGATTAATGGTAAATCTCACGGTTAAGTAAAGTCCTCTACCTTGTGCGATTTCCACAATTTATCTTTATAAGATTAATGAGTTACATGGCCTCAAATACAAGTTTGGCCTTGCACATAGATATCTTCCAGAATGAAGTCTTCATTCAAACCCAAACACTCTAAACAACATTTATATCCATGATATGTGCAACTGGGCTATCAACATGCCTATTAATAGATCAAGCCATAATTAATGTTATGCAGTGAATACAAGTTCAACAATAACGTATCATGCCACAGATTAGAATACACAGTTCCACCAGATCCACTAATAAACATACATTGCAACATAAAGACAAACATCAATCTTGACCAGTCAAATATCCATGACTAAGCCAGTAATGGATACTGCACACTATAACAGATATCTGAGTACGTCAAGCAACCATACATGCTCATGAAATTTAGGTAAAGGTATCAATCACCACAGGGATTTGCAATCCCTCACAACCATGAGAACATTAACAATAAGATGTTTATGTAAATATTAATTTTTAGTTAATTTTGACTAGTTTTCATTTTTCACCAACGGTCCTATAAAATGATTGAGCTAAATAGTACAATAGACGAAAATACATTTCATGATATTGGTAATTTACTCAAACTTGTTATTTTAAATCAAATTGCCAAATCCAAAACCCTAAAATTGCAAAATAGCTGAAGTCCAACTTGTAGGACGATTAATCCCACATGGGCCCCACTTCACATCCCTTCTTCACATTCCAAAAATTCTAGATTACAAGAATGCGAGATGCAAAATTGCGAAATTGCGAGATTACAAGAATTCGAGATGCGAAGTTGCAAGATTACGAGAATACGAGATTACAAGAATGCGAGATGTGAAATTGCGAGATTACAAAAATACGAGATTACAAGAATGCGAGATGCGAAATTGTGAGATTACTATAGGTATTTTGAAATTTTAAAAATAAATAAAATAATAAAATAATAAAAATAAAAATTACAATAAAATGTTTGCGCATATTTCATATCGCAAATTTTAAATAAAAAAAAATTATTTCGCAAACAAACTTGTGATTTGGTTTCATGCGATCAGGGTATTTGTTTTTATGCAAGGTTTTCATACATTCCACCTTGTTCCTCCACGTAACCACCCCTCCATCACCTCGCATTCTCGCATCACACAAAAAGATAAATGAACATTTGCGATCATTCATTAAAATGCGATATGCGATAAATACATTAACTCCTCCCTACTTAGTTAACGTTGAGTTTTGGTTTTGAAAATAACTTTTGGAATTGGTTTGTAAAGAGTTAAATAGTTTGGTTTTTAATTAATAACATATATTATATTTAAATTATAATAATAATATAATTAATTTTTAAAATCATTTTTTTAGATTAATTAATTTTTATTTATAATTAATTTAGATTAATAATGTAATTGCAATTAATTAGTATTAATTAATTAAAATATTTTAATTTAATTTTGGATTAGATTTTTTTAAAATTCTGATTTTTAGCCCAAACAAAAGAAATTTCAGAATTCTGGCAATTTTTATATGCCAACTTTAGAAGCTCATAAATTGAGTTTTACTTCGTCAAATGAGGCCCAAGATGGCTCGTTAGATAGAAAGAATTATGAAGAAAATTTATGAAGTGGTTTCATTTCCAGATTTGATCATTTATTGAGTCTAAAATTCAGTAGAAGATCAAGCTCTGAATTTTTAAACAAAATAATTTTTCTGAGTTTTATTTTCTGCATTTTCATTTGCCCACAACTTCTTCTAAGTGCAGATCCATTCGTCAATGATATCCTTGACCAATTAGATCATCGCAGGCATAAATAGAAAGCTTAAATTTCTTTTTAGATTATTTATTTAATTAAGTTTTGATTGGATTTATTTTAATTCCAGATTTGACATTTTGATTTTATTTTTACATTTTAAGTTTGTTTTGATTTGTTTTTGCAGGAAAACAGTTGAAGAGATGAGAAGAAGAAGATCTCAATCAATGAGAAGGTTATATCATTTGAAGAATATGATTTTGAGCCAATGAAATTTGATTGAGTAAAACCACTCTTCAACAAACTTTCCTATGAAGAAATCCTTTTGTAAATATTATAAATAGCAAATTGTAGAATGTAATAGTGGCTTTTCTCCTCTGCAATTCTAGAATTCTAAAAGCACTTCCGTAATAGGGATTTAGAGTTGTAGGTGGGAGGAGAGGAATCTCAGATCTGGAGATTATTGAGGGTTTTCTTTTACATTCTGAGTTATGTATAATGAACAGAGTTTTCACTATTGTAGCTCTGATTTTGAAAGCATAAATTTAGGCATTGTAAAGGACTGTTAGAGACTGAAGCTGGAGAAATGGACTTAATAAATTATTATTTATAATACTATTATTTTAAATGCTGGTTTCATTTTATAATAACAAGAATGTGTCAATTTACTTCCATATTTGTGCACTTTTGTCGATATGAAAAATTTGCCTTTATTTTATCTCCACTCTTATGGGCTGAATTTTGATTTATGAGTAACTATTTACTCAAAAATATGTCTTATAAAACTGATTTATTGAATATTGATATGTTGTGAACTTTTTCCACATATTATTGTTTAATTATTCAAGTTACTGATTAAATTATCAATATCATTTTGCGAACTTCTTCCTGAGTGTTGTTGATTGATTATTTAAGTTAAGAGGTCTCTTGATAGGATGTGTTTGGTATTCATAATATCAGTTAATTGAAATACTTCATTAGATTGATATTCATTATAAACCAGACATATTTAAATCCCAATTATTTAAAATATTTTGTTCTCGGTTGGGATAGATATATATCTGCCTAATTGAGATAGGATTAAGATAATTCTTTTTTCTTGCATCTTAGAATAATTTTGCATAGAGATTAAATTCTAAATCCCTAAAAAGTCCTCTTCCCAAAGAGGAAAAACTTTAATTGTGGCTTAGCTAAGCCCAAATTAGCTTAAGGATCACTTTCTTGCCTGAATAACAAGAGAAATGATCTGATGTCTCTTTCCCACTGGTATGAAAAAGTCATATTTTGAGCCAATGGAGATTGAGAGAAGGTAATTGGGCATAGTTAAACCAATCAGAGCCATATTCCAAACAGAAAAGGAAATGCTTTAAGGTCTGGAGTGGGTGGTCATCCCTCATGTTGTTGCAGTGAATTTCGAGGCCTCAACACCTCCCTGATTAGATGATTAAGTTGGCATTTTCATAAAATTTGGGATTAAGTTTTGATTGTACATGAAATTGTGCATTTTGGGTAGATGGGCATTAAAGAATCGAGTATACCTCTCAAAATTTATTGAATTTTAGAAAATGGAATTCTTCGAACCTAATTTTCCATACTAGTAACAAAACCCATGTTCTGTAATTTTCATATTCATCCTCATTGCCTTGAAAACATTCCCCAAGTTTGCTTATCTGGAAATTTTTACCTATAGTGTTGTTTGAGAGATGGAGGCTCACACATGTGACCTGGGAGAAATATGATTAGCTTAGAACTATGTTGACACCTCAACCTTCAAAAATCATGTGGCCTAATTTCTTATATAAGGGTACAAATATTGTAAACACATTTGGGCACTAGAAGTGAATTGCTAGTACAAGAACTAGGCTAAATAATTCATCATTAGCAAAATCAACTTAAAACTCATTTAATTCATTAACTACTTAGGAACTAATAAAAATAAGAATTTTTACCTATATATGCATATCAAAAGGCTTTTGGCTTCTGTTGTACTATGAAACAACCCACCATTTATTTTAACATTATTTAAAAGTATGAATAATAAATGGGTACCCTTTAAAAAATAAATAAAGCTTAGGATGTATTATTTCATTTTGTTTAAGTCTTAAAGTAAATGTTAGAAATAAAATCCAAGAAACTTTTTTCCGCTTTGATTTTATTCCGCTTAGTGCAAATCACAAAAATTCTAAGCTAACAAAGTTGGAACACATGTATAACTTGCGAATTGTGATAGCACTAAGACCTTTTCGAGTTATATGAAAATTCCTGTTAAAAAGGTGATAAACCCTTATAACTATAAATCACATCGCTCCTCCCTAAAAGACAAACAAATAGAGATATCATTCGAAAATAAAATGAGATGATGTAGGACCCAATAGAACAATAAAAAAACGTTGAAACATATTAGCAAATCCGATAAAGCGCAATGCTTTAGGTTTTATTGCTTATCGCATCCCGCAGCATCAACCCAAATGAAAGTCACACCTGCTTTAATAAAGTGCGATATGCGATTTTCGCAGATCGCATTTCGCATACAATTGTGGTCAAGATACATAATATAGCTGCTTGTACGATGTGTGATTTGCGATATATCATTTATTACCAAAGCACTAGAAACAATGCTTAATCAACTGGCCTGTTAAAAATATCTAACAATATAAATATCCCGATTGGACATATATGGTAAAACACGTAAAAGATTTGATAATCATTTAATGAGATATTAATGCAATCCAATGGTTTCGGGACTTGAAAAGATTGATATATTTATAAAGCATGTTTCAAATAAAAGCGTCGGGTTTATGATTTATGGTAATTAAAATCCATTTCTCCTTTCCTTTCTGCTCTTCATCTCTACTATGATTTCCTTGTTTGCTTAAATTCAGGAAATTACACGAGAAAGCAATATCAGGAGAAATGATGAAGATAAATAAAGCAGTTGCCCAAATATCCACCTCTGAAGTTACAGATATCAGACCACATAACCAGTACATGACTCTGCGATCCTTAATTGATTCCACAAGAAAGGTGTTTCCAACACTTTCAAATGCCGTATTCAAAGGATAGGTGAGATCTAGGATCACTCAGCTGACTCAACTGAAGCCAATGATGGATATTTTCCAGCTCAAAGACCAAGTGACAAAAGGAAATAAGCTGAACTAAGCAATCTTGTTATCTTTTTCTATATTGTAGTTTAGTTTACTTATTATGAGGAACATTGTTTGTATCCTGCTCAACTTTTTGTGTAATAATCTATTTTTGAATTATTTAGTTTAGTATTTAAACCCTTCTCATGCATTTAGAGAAGGGTCCAGAATTTTATCAATTTTTTTTTTGCGAAAGCTTGCACTTCTGTACTTTTGTGAATGATTTTGATAAAATATATGGAACATGATCTACTTTTTGGGAAATTGGAGTATGCTTTGCTGAAATTTCACTTTTGTACTCTTAAATTATATTTGGATTGAGAAGAAGCAGGTTAATATTGTGGATTTCATGAGCATAACTTATCATATCTGGTACTATTATCTTTATGATTAAGTATTGATTATGAGTTTACAATAATTTCTCTTTATATTGTGATATGTATGCAGTTTGATTTAGAGTTTATCATTCATGCACTTTTGTACAATGTTTCAGCTGTAATTCCTTACCAAATATATAAAGCAATTGATATATGTGATATATTTTTAATTATTATTTTGATTAACTATTTAGTCAAAATAATTATCTTACATAATTTTCATCTCTTTCAATAATTGAATGATATTTATTACCTTTTACTGTAAGATATCTTTTTAGATCGCATTAATGGTAATTCTACCCAGGTTATAGATTAAGTTAAATAATTAGATTAAATAGATGCATGTGTTTGTTACTTAGAGAAATTATTTCCATTAGTTTAAAGTCATTCTTCATTTCAACTTGTATCAAACCCATCATCATCATATCAATTTATTTGCTGGGAAACTGGTCCCATTATACCCAATCAGAGCCACTACACCAAATGGAAAATGAGCTACTTTTAAGGTCTACTTTTATGGTTTGGACCGAGTGGTTATCCCCCATGTTGTTGCAACGGAATTCCGGGGCTTCAACATTTTAGCGCTAGAAGGAGGGCCAATTGTGAATGGCGAGAAAAACAAATAAAAATATAGAATCCATCCTAATAGTCATTCTCCATCTAGATTGCCTCCAACTTATGGATCCCCATCCGGAATTACTGTTTTAAGATAAGAAGTTGAACAATCTTCTCCAAAATCCCCTATTAGATCTCAGGGATTACTTTCTTCAGATTATAAATCTAAATCACCAGAAGTTTAAACTCTAATAGAGAAGTTAGAACAAATATCTATTTCAGCTGAAAAACCTGCAATATCTCAACCATTTGAAGAAAGTGTTTCATCTGTGTTACAACCTAGAATAATATTGACTCGTTCTTTTAGTGAGAAAATTGGAGTTCCTCCATTGGAATTTCCCATTACTTCTTTCCGAAAGATTACCATGAAATCAAAATCACAAACATATATTAGTGATATTTTATCTAATTCCTCACCCCAAATCCATTCACTTCCCCCACACGTTAAAACAACTCTCATTCAAACTACTAGTGCCTTACAACAACTCTCATTCAACTACTAGTGCTAGTTCTTCTAGTTTAGGTATTCAACTTGCCTCTTCTTCCACTCACATCCCGTTCATATCTTCATCCACCCAAAATCCTACAATAATGGAAGGAAAGCAACCACCACCACGTGTACAATCATGGAATAATATAGGTGTTGTAGAATGGAAGATCCTCTTCACCCACTTCCTAAATATCCTGAAAGATGGTTACCCAAATTTAATCCTGATGATGGTATACCATTAGAAGAACAACTCCATAATTATATTTTAGTCATAAATTTAAAATAGGTAACTGAAGAAGATTATGTGGTTAGATTAATCGTATATACTCTTACAGGATGTGCATGATCCTAGTATTTTTCATTACCTTCTCGCTCTATAACTAGTTGGGATATGTTTGAAGAACAACTCTTAGCTAAGTTTTTAGATGATAGAACCATTTCATCACTTATCAATGACTTATAAAATCTCAAGGCTAAAACGGGAGACAAGATCAAAGAATGAACAATTCTAGATTCAATAAATTATTCAATAAAATCCCTACTGCATCAGTTCCTAGTGCTATTGTTAAAATTGAGTGGTATATCTCTTATCTTCCCTAAAATATAACCATTTTTGTAGATAAAGAAAAATTAGCTACATTAGCAGAAAACATGAAAGAAGCTTTGTCTGTAGAGAAACGTATAATTGCTCTCGAAAAGAAAAGCTCTCAAGAAGACATAAAATCCAAGAAAGTTTCTTTCAAAGATGATTCATAGAAAAATCCATCAAAAGAGCCTTTTGATGTAGAAGGCCTCCAGAAAGTACTGAAAACCATGACAAATGAAATGTTAGATATCAAAAAACAAGTTGCTGAAAACTCCAATGCTAAGAAAACTTTCAGATCTTTCAAGAGAAATCTATCTTCTAGTTATCAGCCACCCAACACTATATCTAATGCTGAGTCTGACCTAGAAACACAAGATGAAGGAGCTGAGGAAGAAGAAACCGAGGAAGAGGAAGTAGTTGAACTAAATGGCATGTGGGACTTTATCCTTACAAATGAAGAACAACAAGAAGCTTTTCCTGTTACTACTAGAAGTAAAGGACCTGCTGAAGTAATCCAGCCAATTCAAAAGCAGAAAAATTCAACATCAGCTTCAAAGGATAAATCAGCTAATAAGAAATATGCTTCTAAGGTTTCACAGTCTAGTCCACCTTCAAAAAATTCTCCATATACATCAAAAACCTTGGTAGTATCTGACACCATGGAATATAATATTGTTGAAGATATGAAGAAAGCAAAGGCAAACATCTCACTTCATGAACTTACCAAATTGAAACAACAACATAAGGTATTGCTTAGAGAACTGAATGTAGTTCCTGCTTCAACACTACTTGCTGCTGTTATATCTCAGGCTACAAACAGTTCAAGAAAACCTCTTACTTCTTCAAATAAGGTTGATCCTTCAGATGCAATCCTTATAGGTGATAGATCTAATTCACATACACCTCCTTTTATTCTAACATATGAAATTTACAATAGGAATCTTCACAATTGTTTGATTGACTTAGGAGCTTCTTCTAATATAATGCCAACAAAAGTTTGTGCTAAGTTGAATATCACTCCTCAAAAATCTACTGTTCACATAGTACAACTTGATAGAACCAAATTCGAAGTCCTAGGGGAAATAAATTCAGTTAGTATCCAAATTTCTTCGAATCCCAAAGTTAATCAAATTATTGATATTTTAGTGGCTGATATTCCAGAATTATATGGCTTAATTTTGAGTAGAGATTGGTCTGAATAAATCCATGCATATTTTGCTACAGATTGGTCTCACATGTGGTTACCTTATAATGGAAAACCAAATCAAATTTGAGTTGATTGTGAAAAACACATGAAACATACAATAATTGAATTTGAAGATGACAATGAGCCAGTAGAATTTACCAACAATATTATCAGAAATTTCTCAAGTGAATCATTTTTAGGGAATTTCAATGCTAAAAAATCTCTCTTCTTAGAAAATGTTGTCATTTCACAAATTGAAAAGTTCTCACAAACAGATCTTTCCAAATGTAAAAATTTGTAAATAAACCAGTAATCAAAACTCTATTTTGGACTTTGTACTTTGATGGTTCCAAATATAACGATGGTGTAGTAGTTGGTTGTATTCTAATTAACCCAGAAGGAGAGAATATCATGTTAACTTGTAGATTACAATTTGAGTGTACAAATAATACTGCAAAATACAAAGCATTGATAAAAGGATTGTATAAAGCAATTAGTCTTGATGTGAAATATTTGTAGGTATTTGGAGACTCAGAAATCATTATTAAATAGGTAAGAAATACTATCCACTACCTTTCTGGACATCTTAAACACTATCAAACATTAGTTCAAGATATCACAAATCATTTTTGGCATTCAATATTTCCTCTATTCCCAGATTGCAAAATGCTAGTGCTGATCTATTAGCTAATGTCGCATCAAAACTCATACCATTTGAAGATTTTAGTCCTGAAAAATTCTCCATTGAATTGATTTTTAGACCATCCAATCCTAATAATTTCACCAATTGGCGAGTCTTCAATGACGATTATGATATTTTCAATTTCTTGACATCAGAAGGATCATATGACGATCAAATCTTAGATGAAAATGATCATGACCTTCAGTTAAAGAAAAAAATTGAAGAAAATCTAATACCCAAATCTGTGGTTAAGCTAAAAGATCTTTATGATCTCAAGGATAGATTTAAGAAGATAAATAATGCCAAAATTCAAAGTTCAACATTGAAATTTGAATTAATAAACCTCGGTACTAATGACAAACCAAAAACATCAACCTTGGTCTCAGTTTACCTCCTCATGATAGATCATCATTCATTCAGTTGCTTAAGAAATACAAAGGAATCCTCACCTGGGATTACACTGATCTCAAGACTTATGATACTTCTGTTATACAACACACTATACCTATGAATTCAAATGATAAACCAATGTAGCAGAAACTAAGGAAAATCCACCCGAACCTTGAAAGCCAGATAAAATATGAACTAAACAAACTTCTCAAGGCCAAGATCATTTTTCCTGTTAGACATTAAAAATGGGTTTCCAATCTAGTGCATGTTGGAAAGAAGAATGGTGATATTCACATATGCATATATTTTAGAAATCTAAAAAAAGCTTGTCTGAAGGATAATTTCTCACTGCCAACTATGGAACAAGTATTACAATCATTAGCCGGTTTTGAACTTATGTCTTTTCTTGATGGATTTTCAGGATATAACTAAATCTTAGTACATCCAGATGATAGATTGGAAACTATGTTTAGAACAAAATGGGGAACTCATGTTCATCAAAAAATTCCTTTTGGTTTGATTAATGCAGGCGCCAAATTTCAAAGAGATATGGATATATCCTTTAAAGGACTCATTAAATAAATCTGTTGTAATTTACTTGGATGATATCACCGTTTATTCCATGAAAAGAAGTAGCCATTTTAATGACCTTAAACATATCTTTGAAAGATGTATGAAATATGAGATTTCACTAAATCCAAAAAAGGCCTATTTTTCTTTGAGTGAAGGTAAGCTTTTAGGATTCATCGTATCAAAAAAGGTATTTATTTTGATCCGGAAAGGATTAAAGAAATTGAGAAAATTCATTTTCCCCACAATAAGAAATCAATGCAATATTTCTTAGGTCAATAAATTTTGTAAAAAGGTTTGTTCCTAATTTTTCACAAATAGTTTTGCCTTTACAATCCATGATCAAGAAAAATTCAATCTTTAAATGGGGTCACATTGAAAGGGAATCATTTAAATTAATCAAGAAGGCTATCATTAATTCTCCTTTGGTCACTCCAAACTTTTCAAAACAATTTGAATTATATACATTTTCCTCAGAAACATCATATGCAGCTGTTTTAACACAACTTAAATAAGAACAAATTGAAGCACCTATTGATTTCTTGAGTTCAAATTTACAAGGTGTTGAACTGAAGTATTATGCTGTTGAAAAACAAGCATTTTCCATCTTTAAAGTAGTAAAACATTTCAGACCATTTCTCCTAAAAAATCACACCAAAATGATAGTTCCATATTCAACAGTAAGACAATTATTGATGCAAAGGGAAGTGGGAGAAAAAAGGGCCATTTGGGTAAATGCTTTACAAGAATATGTTGTAGAAATTAGACCAAATAAAATTGTTAGAGGTCAAGGTTTTTGTAGAATGTTGGTTGGAGCATCTGATTCACCAAGAGAATAAGATCCAGGTAATGACATACAGATTTCTGAGGTAAGCCTCAATGATACTGAATCTCAATATGTTGATCTCATATTTTACTTAAACAATGGATATGATCCTCTGCAACTCAATTACAAAAATAAAAGAGCCTTGAGATTAAAAGAAAAACAATATCAAATCATCAATGATGTCTTATTCAGAGAAAACTATGACTCTATCCCATAGAAAATTTTAGGCGCGAATTTTCGCCCTTCAGCCAAATTAAGGGGTTTTAAATTTTTATTGGGCAATTTTTTTGTATCATAGTATATTATTTCAAATCGCCCTAAATTTATTTTATAAAAAAAATAGGTCTAGAGGTTAGCCCACCTTATTTTAAGGGAGAGGGTAAAAAAAGTAAATTTATATTTCAAATCGCCCCAAATATATTTTATAAAAAAATTAGTTCTAGAGGTTAGCCCACCTTATTTTAAGGGAGAGGGTAAAAAAATAAAAATTATCGCTTGAAATTAGGAGTTACAACCTTCCATTCACCCCAATTTAGAAGAATATGTATTTATGATAGTTTTTTCACCCTCCACATTTGGTGTAAAAAAGGTTTCTTTCTTTCATTCTCTCATATTTCATGGTATTGGGATTAATTTGGAGAAAATGACCCTCATTTT
Organism: Pinus albicaulis; assembly: GCA_034641835.2. Lineage (NCBI taxonomy): Eukaryota > Viridiplantae > Streptophyta > Pinopsida > Pinales > Pinaceae > Pinus > Pinus albicaulis. The sequence continues at coordinate 847,584,518 of CM076581.1, forward strand.
TTGAAACAAATGGTAGTAAAAGAATTATTCACCTTTATTTAAAAATTCAAGAGTCTTATTTTCATGTCTATTTAAAGAATTGAATAGTGTTTTTTTTCATCGTCCAAGTTTGTTGCATATATTTAGTCACAATCATATCTAATGCATTAGAGTTGTTAACTTCTTTATTTTTAACTTCGACTCATTGTTAAGTCAAAATCTATGAAAAAATTAAAAAATTTCATTCGAAAAACATGATTGCTCACGTTCACAACCCAAATTCCATCGTTTATTTTGTTACTTACCCTTTATTTTCAATGTACACTATATGAAAATTAGGTTTCTACAAAGAAATGATAAAGAAATTGTAACTATTTGAATACCAAGGTGCTGGCAGTTTTAAAAACTCTATCAGAAGATCATTTGCTAGAATACACTATTAAAAAACAAATTTCACTTAAATTGTTTAAATTTTATCCATTACGTTTCTACCACGAATTGGTAAAGTAGTTTTTATTATTCTTGGAATAGTAAGGTGTTGGTTGTTCGAAAAATTCAGCTGGAACACAATTGAATGGATTCCTGAATACATTTTATTAAAAACAAATTAACCAAGTATATTCAAAACTGATGTATTATTGAAGTAAGGACTGTAATCCAAATTTTCAAGATTAAAGCTAAAGATGTTATATTAAAATGAGAATTTAAGAAAATGAATAATAAATTTGAAATTATTTACTTCAAATAAATTTCATTAAGAAGATGAAGATGGAGGAGATATTTTGAGAGATTCTATATGCAATCCACATCACTAGATATGCAGTGAAATTTTACTTACTGGTTTCCCATAGACATTAATGATTATTAACATCCTATTCATATATATGGTAGCCATGAAGATGAGAGAGATTTAACATTTTGATGACATTAAAAATAAAAATGAAGACATTAAAAAATTACACGTGGTGTATATATATATATATATATATATATATATATATATATATATATATATATATATATATATATATATATATACATAGAGATTAAATCTCTCATGTGTAAATTTTTTAGTCAATTTTTTTACTATAAATTTTTGAAGACATTGAATCCATTTTATACATTCAAAAATATAATTTAAACAATGAAAATTTACACCTACTGTGTGTGTGTGTGTGTGTATATATATATATATCAATTTTAATTATAGATATATTAGGTTTCCAAAGGGATTAAATGTGTTGTGTTCAAAATATTTAGTTAAGATTTTCACTGTAAATAAAAAATGTGAGCTATAACATAAAAAAAGAGTATACATGTTATATTCTTACTCTCAACCATACATAAAATATTTCAATGTCCATATAAACTATCATAATATTTTACCAATTTCATAGAGAAATAAATTAACTAAAAGTAATAAAAAAATGGTATACTTTTGAGTACAAGAAATTGTATAATTCTTATACTTTCTAAAAATATTTCAGTACATGACTTAAATAACTTAAAAAAAAAAAATTAGTACGACTGAAATAATTTTGTATGCATGTCGAATAATTTATTTCAATCTCAACTTCATGCATATGTATATGGCGAGAGTGTAAATAACAAATCATTTTAATGTTGATCATAATAAAAAAATTCAATATGTATATGGAGAGAGTGTACATGAAAAATCATTTTAGTGTTGATCATAATAAAAAAATTCAATGTTGTAAGAGGAGTAATTAAAAGGAAAAATGTTCAAGGAGATATGTAATTTATTTAATTTTTAATATCAAATTAAAATGCAACATTTAAAATATATAATTAATAATAAAATATTCAATGTGACTCATAAATAAAATATTTTAATTTAGATGCTTAATTAATATTGAAATTTATTAAAAAAAATATTAATAACAGAAAAATAATTTTAATGTGGAAAATATAATCCACAGATAAAATATTTCAAGAAAAGCATTTAAATGTGTATATATTTATATGGTTAAAAAAAACTATATATGCAATATATCAGGCAATTGAAAAAAAATTGTTTATGGCTAAATCATTTTAAGTAGTCTCATTGTGGCCCTTTTTTAAGAATATGTTTTAGTCAATTTTGTTTCAAATCAAGCAAATGTGTTCAAATTGCAAGTTTAAGCTATGTAATTTACAAAATCCAAGTTCTCAAGTAAATTTTGATGATTGAATCCATTTTTTACATTCAAAAATATAGTTTAAACAATGAAAAATTACATGTGGTGTGTGTATTTATATATATATCACAAGTATATGAGGTTTCCAAAGAGATTATCTGTTGTGTGCAAATGTTTTAGTCAACATTTTCACTATAAAAGAGGTTTTCCTTGGAGCTACAAGAATTTCTTTCTCCCTAGAAAATATCATATATATTCCTTCTGCTAGATTGAAATACAATATAAACCAATACAAACATGTACCTATACATCAAGTTGATCATGTGTGCACAAATTTGTTGTTAGTGCCAAGTACTGTAGTTAAGTTTCTAGTTAAAGAAATGATCCTCATATCCCACTGATGAAAACATACATGCAAACAAAAAGAGCATCGTGATTTCTCCCAATAAGAATTTGAGGTGTTGTACATATGTAATTTTATCTAAAATTCTCAAAAAGCACTTCCATAAAACAAAATATTCATGGATAGCCTAGTTTTCAAAACCATGGGGCATAGAGGAACTATGTCTTTTGGATCCATTATACAATTATATTTTATTTCTAAATTTTTGTTAAATTAATTTTAATCAAAAAATGATTGAAAATAGCCTATATTTATTTTAGGTCTAGTTTGGAACATAGCAAGTGAGTTATTATTTTAATCAAAAATATTACAAGGTGAATGAGTATGATTAAGTAGATGGGGCATAATATACACCTCTAGTTTTGTGCTTAACATTAGCAAAGATATCATATGCTCCATAACATTACCAAAGAAATCATATGTTCCATCCATAGTTCATTATTCCCTAATGGTATCTTATAACCATAATATTGATTCACATAACATATTCATCACAAGCTATAAAACTATGTATGTTTACTCACACACTCACATCCAAAAATAAATAGAGGTAATGATACTTAGTAAAAATGTTGTAACATCATATAAAATTATATTTACAAGAATTACATTGGCACATATGACATTGATTTACCATTATGAATAAATAGTAAACTTGTAGCAATATTCAACATTGAAATAGTAAAATACTCCAGCAAAGTGCATCAAGCATAAAAAAACCAAAGGAAGAACTTATCTAGTTGAAATTTGAAGGCCAACGTTAACTTAGGTAGAGCAATGTTCCACCCAAACAGAGAATCTATTTCACTAATTATTTTTATAATAGGCCACCCTAATTGAAGCTATGATACCCTTAAGGAAAATTAGAACATTTTTATGGAAATCATTCTTAGGATAAAAAAATACCTATCCCATTGTCTAATTGCTATTTTTATTTATTGAAACAACACAACTATTTTGGTGACACACATTTCTTTCGTTACATAACATAAGGAGAATAACTTCCTTATCTACTCAATAGTCCCTCAAAAGTCTCTAAGATCTCCCTCTATGTGTGCATAGAGGGTCTAGATATTATCCATTAACTCCAACAACATTTACTTAGTTCTTGACCTTTTTCATGTTTTAAAGACTTCCTTGATTGGTTGTTCAACCCACACTATGGTTTACTGCTTAGCTTATATCCATGGATTCTCCATCACATAGCTTGGTATATTTCCTGGATCCATTTCCAACCCTATTTTTGAATCTCTCTATGTTCTCCCTCTCTACAATTCACTTATCTTATTTTTGAGATATTATCTTTTAACCATTTGAATCTCTTCCTTATCTATTTTCAGAATCTATACATATTTATGTATTTCTCATCACATGAATTCAAAATTGCCTCTATCATTCCTTGATCACCCTTATAGTAGGAACCAATACCTTTACAACTCTACTTTCATGGATGCTAGCATCAACCAAGAGAGAATGAATTTGCCTCTCCCTCTATATCTTTCTCTCTTATAACTTACTTCTCTTCAATTTGATTTTCCTTCTCTACTATGTCTAGCCTCATGCATCTCTCTTCAATATTCTTTGCATGAGTTGATAATGGTCACACACCATTCATGTGAATACAAAATGGCCTCCACTATTGACCTTAGAACGAAAGTTGATTATGTCATTTAGGTGAGCATTATATTGGACTATGTTTCTTGTCTTAGTACAAGAATGACCAGTATTGAGTCCTTCCTTCTTCCCTAAAACTATTAACATACATGCCTCTTAGACTACATGAATCATTGCCTCTCTACAATGAATTTCCTACATCCAATCATAAGTTTGTTCCCTTCCCATCAATCACATGTGTGGGGGGTATAATGATGAATGAATGGATAAAAAAATCACCCTGTCCCCAACACCCCACAAGGCCTCATTTCCCCCCTTATTGTGGGGACATGATTTTTTTTCGAAGAAAATATGAGAAAATCTAGGTTTTACCACTTCTCTCACAATTCCCATGATTAAGGTACTTATCCAATTGATTTAATAATTATTGAAGGTGTACATATCCACAACCATCACATGCATTCAATGTTTGGTAGTTAAGGTTTCTAGATTTTTAGTAAGGAACATGGGGATGAAGGAAACAAAGTAAAGTTTGGAAAAAAGGAAAACTAAGGATTATTTGGAATGTATAACCCCCTAGTAAATTCTCACCTTTCCCATCTCCTGCTATCATAACCCCCTTTTTATGTGCGCCTACCTCATGCATCTCTACTATTTTATTAAATTCAAGAAAAAATGTATTTATATTATTCAAATCACCATGAAATTTATTCCTCATGGTGTAAATAAAGCATGGTAATTAAAATATCCATGCCAAACAAAATCAAACATTTAATCATAATTAAGTAGAGTTAATCAATTTGATTCAATACTAGGACCTTCTATCATATCCCCCTTCGAATAACACAATCCTCAATGTTGTCTTCTCATTAACAACACTTCTTTTCCTCATTCTTTAGTTGTACTTGCAGTGCCATCCAATTCAATATCTTGGTATACCACCATACTTCAACATTCCAACATATGCCTATGTTAGTAATTAAGTATGCATACATATTATAAAAATTATCAAGAAACACTTATATTATGCACAATATTTCTTAATTCCATGATGTAAGCATCTAACCAAAGATATGTATGTATTTTTTATTTAATACTTATCTATATGGATATGCATCTATCCCATATAATGGATTCCACAAGAAATAATTAATTTGATAATCCTTTCTAACACACCCTCAAGGTTCTAGCCACCATCCCACATGAAATTATATGTTTCCTCCTCCTTGATACACTCACCCTCTAGGCTTAGATGTCCCCTTTTCTACTAAAAAATCCCTTAGGTGATCCATATTGTCATGGATTTATCATGTAAGGAGAGCACCAAATTATTACTAGACATCCACTAGTAGTATATAACTTGTGGAAATCAGAGGGTTCCTTTGTCCTAACAATGACCTTCCTTCAAGGCTTTCAATCTTCAATAGCCATCATATATCATGTATCATACACATATAGTTACAATATATATATTCATAATAATACAACTTATAAATCCCAAGTCTAATTCATAAAGAATATCATACTTCATAAGTATGAGATTCCTTCTCATGGTGCTTGGCTCTTGTGTGGCATAGCACCTAATATTTCTTACAGAATTACACTCATTTTCATATTTGAGATCATTCCACCTGTTAGTGATGGAATCATCACTTGGACTACTTCAAGCACCTGATTAGACACATCCTAAACTCTAAGGCAATTAAATGATTTGGTTTATAAGATTGGTAGGTGGTTTAAACTCCCATTAACTGAAAAGAGATTTAAGTCAAATCCACTGTTCTACTAATGAGGGTATTGGGTCTGATGTGGTAGAAAAAGAGTGAGTTTGTAGCCTATGAGGGGAAGAGAATGTGAAATGGAAGAAGAAACAATGGGTCTGCAAGGAAAAAATCCACTGCTTTTTGTAGAAAATAACACAAGTAGCAATTTGTCAATATTTCAACAAGAGAAAGAATGTATAGACATACAATATTATCATTGAAATATCATGGAAGATAAATGTTATAAGTGATGCTCTTTACACTATCATCATGTATATTTCGTCAAGAAAGCTCGCTGTGTGAGACTAATAAAAATTGATAAAACACATAACAACATGAGGGATTGCAAACTTCCATTGAAGATAATAAGATATGGAAACACAAGTGAAAATTAACAATACACAAACCAGATTGATAATAAGTCCTCAAAAGTTTCTTTCAATTTTGTTCACTGAAAGGAGTACTGATCATATGAGCCAAGATTCTAAAACCATGAACATTTTTTACATAGTAGTTTGTCACATATACACAAAAATATAAAACTATCATCTCCATAAAAGGAGTAAACCTCTTCCCAAAAGTTATTATGATCTCATGCAAGAGATGAGGTTTATCCTAAAACTTTAATACAAAGTGCTATGACATAATCAAAATAAACAACATCAAGGATAACAATTCGAAGTGGTTGTATGATGTGGCAGTCTATGGGAAGAATCCTCTTCTGTTCTGGTGTAACCAACTCCACAAATAGTGTAAACAATAGTGAAAGTGACATGTGACTGTTCTTTGAATGTTGCATGATGCCTTGTGGAAACTTGTTGGTGCTGAGAGTAATGGTATAAATCTGTTTCAGAGAAACTCTGTCGCTGTTCCTTTCCTTTGGTTTCTTGTTTGTCGCAATAGGGTCTCGAATTAAACATGGAAATAGTGTTGGATTGGAAAAACCCATATATATAGGTTCCAAACAAAGGGACCGGGCATGTGAAAGATATGAGAAGGAGACACATTGAATTGTGGGCTAGTGAGAGAAATAAAAGAGGAGTGGGAAATATGGAGGTTAAATAGGTTATGGAGGCGAATTGAAAGATATAGCGGGTTTTCATTTTATTAGTGCGAGAGATTATTAAATAAATGATGAGTGGGAGGAGAAAACATTTAATACATATATTGCAATCGTGGATCGAGGTCGGAAATGTTTAAGCATAAGACAAAAGTGGGAGGGAATGTAATTTGCGCTAGGGGTGATGACGTGGCAAGGAGGTTGGGACCGAGGGAGGTGCAAAATGCGGAGAGGAGGACACGTAACAGGAGGAGCGATGAAGAAAACTAATTTTCAGACCCCCTCCACAGTATTAAAATCATAATGGAGAAGGGTGGCCGAAAATGCATGAGAACCGTGGATCAAAGTATGGGGAAGATCACGAGATGTAAAGACTGGTGGAAATCGCAATCACATTTCGACGTTTATAACGGATTCCTGAGTGCCTATCCTCCTGAGCTTGCGAATTGCGATATGTGATTAGGTCCCACCAATATTTCACATCGCACTTCAGCATTTATAACATGATCCCAAGTTCCTATCCTCCAGAGCTTGCGATGTGCGGTGGGGAAAGGGTGACGCGATAGGGAAAGGTGGGTCCCTTTAGTATCGCATCATAATATTTGTGGAGTGGAAATTTAATGTGGCGAGGATTGTTGTGATATGCGATTTGCAATGATGATGTGGCAGGAAAGGGTCCTACTCAATATCGCAATCGGGGAAATGAGGAAGCGGAAGTGATTATGGTAAGTGAACTTTGCGAAAATGCGATGCGAAAAGGTAGGTGGGCCCATTAAACGGATTTTAAAAGAATATAAGTGAAAACTTCGGTAAGTCAATGAATATGGTATAATTCGTCTGAATCATAATATAAAGGATTTTTCTAAAACATTTCAAATGTTATGAAATAGATAAAAAATAAATGATGGGTCCCAGCAATATCGCATATCAGAAATTTTTTAGGATTCAGCAATGGTTACATGTATAAGGTTTGAAGATAAGGTAAAAAGGGTATAATATGATATGGCTAGTGGGTGTGCGGAGCTGATTTTTAACTATAAAAAAGGTAAAAGAGGGAAAATGAAATGAATGAAGGTAGAAATGAAATTTTCTCACCACTACACTTTGACAACGACACTTTCCTCTTACAACCAAAATAAAAAGGCAGATTGATTCCTTGGAGAATGATGACCAGACTTTGAAAAAATTTGAAAAAATTATAGTGCTAATAGTGGCTCATATTGGGGATGAAGTCCTCCCTATGAGGCTTCAAGGACTGTAGAATCAGTGCCTTAAAAACTCTTTAAACTTATAAGAATTCTTGGAAATGATGACTAGAACTGAGCACTAACTGACTGGACTAAAAAATGACCATATATACAGACAAAAACACCATTGGGCATGGAGTTTTATTGACACATCACACTGGATATTTACAATGGAATGACTCAAATGAATTACTAAACAAAGAAATTTTTAAGAAATGATCATTAACTGGGCCTCCAATGAGCTGACCATCATCCAAATGTTTGAGCATAAAAGTATTGTTTTCCAAAACTTCAGCAATTCTAAATGGCCCAAACCATAGATTTTCAAACTTACCATGCTTTCCATGGTATTCTCTCATGACATCCCAATGTAGCACCAAATAATTCTCCTAAAATAACTGCTGATTTTCTCTTTTGTCAAAATAGATTTGACTTTAGTTTGATACTTCTATACTTTATCCATCAGTGATTCTCTAATTTGGTGTGCCTCTATGAACCACAACATTCTCCTTTGGATTGAATTTTCATCATCAACTTGATCTTGCAGGAACTTCATCACAGGAGGAGCTAATTGCAAAGGCATTATAGTATCAGTACCATATAAAAGCTGAAAGGGAGACATTCCAATTGATTTTTTACCACTTATCCTATATGCCCAAAGAGCATGCACCACCTGAGTGTCCCAATTTCTCTTATTTTCAGGCAACATTTTGTTAATGATCCTCACCAAAATTTTATTCGACGACTCAACTAATCCATTACCTTGAGGGTAATAAGGCGTGGAATGAGTCAATTCAATTCCATATTTCTGATAAAAGCTGTACATCTTAGTAGACTTAAAGGCCATTGCATTATCGGTTACTAATTTCTGTGGACAACCAAATCTGGACATAATATTTTCCAACAGAAATTTGATAATTATCATATCAGTAGAATTTTTGGTTGATACAGCTTCAATCCATTTAGTCCCTCCAAAAAATACATAAAATCGTAACACACACTCCAAAATTTTTTGGAGCCCCCCTTAAAACTAAAAGGAAAAGAGACCAAGTAAAGTTCTAAAGGCAAGTCGCTAAGTCGCATATGCATTATTTGTGACCCAGGCGACCTATGCGACTCTGCGACCCTAAGGTCGCACAGGTCGCACAGGTCGCAAGAGTCAGAATTCAACAAATTGCGACCTCGCGACCTAGCGACCTTGGGGTCGCAAGGTCGCAAGGTCGCGAAGTGAAGTTTTAAAGACATTTGCGACCCAGCGACCTTGCGACCCAGCGACCTGTAGGTCGCAAGGTCGCAAGGTCGCAAGGTCGCAACTTGCGACCGCATTAAACGTCCGCACGTGCGACCTTTTTATATAAGGTCGGGTCGCTAGGTCGCATTTGTGACTCTCAGCGAAAACCGCGGAATTGCTCTGACAGGTTGACTGGCGCGTTTTTCTCCGGGTAAGTTGCCTTGTTTCCTCCCTGTGTTTCCTGCATAAACATTTCTTGCAATTTTTGAGCCTCCTCGCGGTCTTATTTATTTACTAAGAAGGATGGGGGTTTTTCTTTGGATTGTTGCCGTCATTGTGTTTCCCTCAAAACCCCAAGGTCGCCCGCCCCTTTGCCTAAATCCTCATGGCTATGCCTTATGGTAAATTCTGGACCTTTCAGACCGCAGTTTTTTTCCATTAGTAAACACTTAGCCGCAAGGTCGCGCGCGCGCAAAACGCAAATGCGACCTGCGACCTAGCGACCAAGTCGCAAGGTCGCAGGGTCGCAAAAGTCCCACTCAGCGACTCTGCGACCTTGCGACCTAGTCGCAAGGTCGCATAGGTCGCGGGGTCGCAAAAATCCCACTCAACGACTCTGCGACCCCGCGACCTAGTCGGAAGGTCGCAGAGGTCGCGGGTGAGTCCTTTTGTGGAGCGGCGACCCAGCGACTCCCAGAAAACAGTAAATTATCTTTGCATGTTCAGACTCTATTTAGCCATTATCATCATGTCTTTCTTATCCTGTGATTCTGTTCTAAATGCGGCAGGTGAATTCAGAGCAGACACAGTACCGGTCCCCTCCGACTCGAGCAATATGGCACCCCGGGTATCCCGAAGGAGAAGCAGGCAGGTGGTGGAGGAAGAATCAGACGCAGACATACAAATATCTCTGCCGCCAATATACAGAGACACCCTTTGCACCTTCGCAAAGGAGGATAGCCTCAGGTGGTATGAGGTATACCATGAATTTGCCATGACAGCAGAGGAGTTACCAGAAGAGCTCCCGGACCGTGAAATATATCTGAAAGTCAGAAGGTCCAGACTGCACCTGGCTGGGCCTCATCCTGCCATATTTCCATGCCCTGAAATGATGGACTGGATCATACAGAAGACGGATCCGAAAAGCTTCGCAATCCGAGATATTGCAGGGAAAGCTTTCGTAACATTGGAAAGTTCAAGAGCACAGGTCTACTACTCCCTACCCAAAGCAGAGGTAAACTTCACCCCAAGATGGTTCGCTACAAATGAAGTGCCGATGGTTGACACGATCAGAAGATGGTGGGCAGAACCAGACAAATTTAAGATCAAAAAGAACCAGGAGTACCCGGTAGCCGGTCTGAGGAAAGTCTATAAGCTAGTGGCCGCCATGCTGTGCAGGATATACGGACGTTCGGACGCCACCACCTTCAATGGAACATGGGCAACCATCATAGAACATGTAACAGTCCACGGCACTCGATTCAATTGGGCGGGAATATTAATGGGCTCCATGCACACAAACTTGGCTTCAGCTTTAGCCCCAAATGAGGGAGCGCCATCAGAATTCTACATGGCTTCGTATCTATTAGATGCTGTCTGTGCCCAGATGCATGTTGAGGGATGGCCACATAATTGGGACCCCGAACAGACCCAGGCAATACACTTGCAGACCAGGGTATTCTGGGAATCTAGGTACAAGTCGGACATCGAGCAAATCTCTCACATATTCATGCCGCCCTCTACGGGAAACTATTTGGTCAAGATGCCCCCTGCATGTCTTGGCGAGCGATGGAAACACTAGGTCAGGTGGCACACTGGTTCCCATTCGCTGAATTCACAATCATCCGAGTATTTGGCTCGTTTAAAGCACCACACGCTCTACCTAAGTTTGTTACGGACAAGGTGCTCATTCAAGAGGTATGTTTTCAGATGACCTTGGGTTTCTCTAACATCCTTGCCAAAGGGAAGAAGAAACCTTGGCCTGCTCTACCTCTCACCATTGGTTCCTATACGGTCAAAGACTCCAGAGAAGTAGCGCGTGAAGGGGAAGAGGTGAAAAGCTATCACTTCAGAAATCTGGACCGCCGAAATTACGATCCAGTCAGGATAGTTCCAAAACATTGTAAAAGGGCCAATTTCAGATGGAGTTATCAACACGTCGAGTGCCCGGATGAGGATGAGAGAAGAAATTGGTATAACGCTAACCGGCATCTCGCACCAGGAATCGACCCTGACCGGGAAGGAGCAGAGTATCAGAACATTGGAGGTTCTTCCTCCTCCAAAGATAAAAGAACACATACCGGTGCAGGACCTGACACCGCAGATCAGCAAAGGGAAGCAGAAGCCCAGGCCAAACTGGAAGAGGAAAAGAAGAGGAAGGAAGATGAAGAAAAGCGAAAGAAAGACGCCAGAACAGAACGGAAAAGGAAGAAAGAGGAGGAGAAAGAAAGACAGGAAAAGGAGGCACAAGCGGCAGCAGAACGGGCACTGAAAGAAGAGCTCGATAAAGTCGATCATCAGAAAAAGGCAGAGCAGGCCGCCGCGGCAAAGAGGAAACAGGAAAAGGAAGCAGAGGCAGAGGCAGAACGCCGGAAGAAGGAAGAGCATGGCAAGGCGGAAGCAGAGCGCCAGCAAAAGGAGAAAGAAAAGGGTCAAACGCAGGATGTAGAAGTCGAAATAATAGATGACATTGATCTATCTCCCCTGAATATCCCTGCAGGTGGCGCGGGAAGTAACCTCAATGTTGATGACTTTCTGGGGGAGGAAGAACAAGAAGTCTTCGACTTGACCAGATTAACCTTTGACCAATTCTCTTTCAAGATACGGCAAGAGAAGAGGAAATCCTTGACGTCAGGCTATCCTCCCATCTCCACAGTCTCCACCGGAAAGGACATTGTCCCAGACACAAGGACAAATCCGGTTATGATAGCGTCAGCAGGCACCGCTTTTGCCGCAGCCATAGAAGAAAATGTCACAAGGATGAGCAGAGAGATTATTTCTTTACAGAACCGGCTAAAAGCGGCAGAGCGAGAGAAATCAAGGCTAGAAAATGAGATGCTCCAGCTCCAGGGTAGGCCCGCTCAAGTGAATGAGGTTCCACTGGCAGTCAAGAAGGAATGTGATGTGTTGGAGATGACAATGAGGCAAGTATACCAGGAAATGTTCACCCTGAAACAAACAGTGGCCCCATTGGCAGAGGCACGAGAAGAAACCAAGCAGAAACACGAACAACTCAAGGAAGCCTCAACAGCCTTGGACAAAATGATGAATTGGACAGCCCAGTATCAGCAAGCTCCAGAACACGTGCCTCGGAAGGATTGGAGTCATACGTAAGAGGCCAAAGTGCAAATTCGGATGAGTATGCAATCCAAAGACAAGCTGTCCAAAGATCTGGACAAAGTAATGTCTGCGTATAATCACCTAATCAGTGGTATCGACTCCATGAACGCTCTTCATCATATTCCATCATTAGGGGCACTAAATGAAACTAAAGGCTACGAACAGGTAGAGCAGGAAATTCAGTCTTTTCTGCAGCCAGTAAGGCAAGCCGCCGCCGCACCAGAATTCGAAGCATCACAAGAGAATCTGAACCGGTTGCTTGTCACCCCAGTGCAAATTTACACCAAGCTTGCTTCTCTCTCAATGATGATCTCCCAGAAGAAGGAGACTCTGGTGCCGAACGCTCTAGAATGTATGCATCGGATAAAAGAGGAAAGCCCTCTTGTCGCTCCTATAACGGCGGATTACCAAACTTGGAAAGACTTCATCAAAGGCAAGAAAGTCGACGCTCCAGGAACCTCGATTGCGCGACCACCTTCATAAGTTGCAAACGTTGGGTCGCAGGTCGCATTTGCAACCAGGTCGCAGGTCTCATTTGCGACCAGGTCGCAGGTCGCATTTGCGACCAGGTCGCAGGTCGCAATTTTTACAAACAGGAAGTTGAACCGTCGGGAAGTTGAACCGTCGGAAGGCCATAAGTGCGGTTGTTGAATCTATAAATACCCCAGTGGGAAGCATTGTAAAAGGCTGGCTCTTTTGGGACTGAAAGGCATTATTGCATTGTAGCGGAAGAAGCATACTCTTGATATATGAAATACAATACATGTTAAAACCCCTTTGATTGGATGATGTGTTTAGCCGTGACAACATTGTGTGTATTCTGCATATAGCTTCAGAATATCTTTTGATTAATGAATCTGTGTTATTAATGGTGTCATTCACGCACCATAGTTATCTGTGATTGTGTTGATGATGCTCAAGTTATTATTTACTTCATGATGAATGTTAATGAACTATTTTATTAGCATCTCGTTATATCCTTCGGAAAGTTAAGGGATATTCTTACCACAAAGGATTGTTTCTTTGGCGGTCAGATTATCTCGCATGCATACCTCATAGATGTGTTGCTAACGACATTTCCTGAGTTTATGCATTTTGTCTATTACCTTGCTATGCACAGTGTCATATATCAGTTTTATTCATCAGTCATGTATTCTATATCGTGTTAATAAGTGTATGTTTGCAGTTTCAATCAGGTTGCTAGAAACCGAAGAGATAGTCATTTAAGTGGTAGCCGGACCCACACCCCGGACGGGATCCCTACTCCAAACGGTTTAAAGTCTAATTGGGACTTTCTACCGGGGAGATCCCCTACTGTTGGCCGGACATTTTTTCCCGTCAACAGATTTGGCGCTAGAAGGAGGGCCATGGCATCCTCCCAGCATACAACAGACATTCCATCCCAAACTCCCCGCCGGGAGGTCATAAATAACGAAGTTGCCCTTCCCCCTTTAGAAGATATTCCAACGGTGGAAGCCCGATACTTCGAAATCACTAACGAACAGCTGAGAGCCGTGCGCCCAGTTTCCCGTAATCTCATCAGGGATTTACGGTATACCCCTATCATGGAATTCCTGGCCCACACTAGGACCCCTGCCGATAACATCACTCGCAATGGCGTGCTAGTCCGTACCGTACCTGAACTTGTTAATACCATGATTGAGGACCTCGCACGGGCTGTCCAGGAAAATGATCCCGTTACCCACGATAGTGAAGGTTTCCCTGATACTGAACCTTTCCCCGAACCACAGCCTGACTCAAATAAGTGGACCAACAACCAAGTATATTCCCCACGAGAAGGAGAAGGGGAGAGAAGAAACGAAAGAGAAGGTAATACAGCCCGAAGGAATGCAAAAGAAGTCAATAGGCCTCGAAGAAATGAAGGTGGAGTCAACGGGGGTCAAGGTCGTGGTGGTAGAGGGAATATCATTCACGACCTTAGACACCACGCCAACCATAATCACCACCAAAACCAAAACAGACCCCCCCCTCACAACTGGGAGCTGCTTAGAAACGTGAATAACCGTGAAAGACACCGAGATGAACACTCTCGTCGTCATGAAGGAACCTCGGTGTCAGGGACGGGAAGTGAGTCTGAAGCAGAAACCCGAAACCATCAACGCCCCAGGAGGGTGCAAACTCTGGCCTGGATGGCTCAATCCCCTTTGGCCCTTTTAGGTCCTCTCCATGATATGCCCAGACACCCAGAGAAGCATCTCCCTAAGTTCGATCCAGAGAAAGGCACATCGGCAGAAGACCATATTAGTAGTTTTTATCTGTCTCTACAAATTATGAGAGTTCAGACCGATGATGTTGCGTGTCGACTTTTCCCACACACTCTTGTAAGCCAGGCTGCCTCCTGGTACCGCTCCCTACCCAGTGCGTCTATTGCTTCATGGGACCAGTTCCGTCGTGTGTTCCTGCAAAAGTTTGCGGAAGATAAAACACCCTCTATGCTCCTCACCGAACTAAGCACCATCAAGTGTCATAGAAAAGAAAAAGTTAAAGACTTTAACCAACATTTTGCAACCATATTGCAAAAATTCCCTCCAAACTTAGCGTTAGACGATTCCATCACCATCGACTACTATACCAAAGCCCTCCCTAGGGATATTGCAGTCTTCGTCAAACGCGAGGCCCGCGCTACTCTTACAGCAAATTACGCGGCTGCTCTCGCAGTAGAAAAATACATGTTGTCAATAGGTGTCATGGATCACGACGGAAAGGATGATCACAAGTCAACTACTAAAAAAGGTCAGTCTTCCACCCCAAATAGGGAGAGAGAAACTTTCGATTTCGAAAGTATGGCCAAGACCCTCAAACTGCTAACAAATGAGGTCTCTGACTTAAAGAGAAAAGGAGTTGAAACCTCAAATACAAATAAACCTCCCAAACCTTTTTTCAAGAAAAACAATCCCAACACCAGCAGGCCTCCGTCGAACACCAGTGCCGCTCTCAACGTGGAGGAAATAGGGAAGGACAATTTTTGTTCTTTTCACCAAGCTGCTCATTCTGAAAAGACGTGCCCGCAATGGATCGGCAGCATGACCGCAGTGGTCAACCAGCTTCTGGATGATCAAACTCCAGGAAGCCTGACAGAGGATGAAGTTTCTGATCAAGACGAAGTTTCGCTCCTAGATGGGGAATCGGGAGCCTCTGTCTTAACTTTCGATGTAATCCACGGGGGAGAGAGTCTCGCTCCCATTGATATTAACATGGCAGGAAGTCCCAAGGCTCAGCCCACTCGAAACTATAGTCTTAGAAGCAAAGGAGCTATTCCCGAACAATCATATGAAGACAAGAAAAGGGCTTTCCTGAGAAAAATTCTCCCCCCTAGCAACGAAGGACCAACTACGCCGGACAAGCCTACCAATAGTAACGGCAAAGCAAGCCAAAAGACCAAACTCCCAGTGGAACCATCGAAAACCACTACCGAACCTAGTCCCCAAACTGACACTAGCTACAACATAGTGGAGGACATGAAAAAGACCAGGGCTAATATCTCGCTCTACGAGTTGGCCCGCATCACGAACCAAAAGGAGCTTATCCTAAAAGCTTTCGCCAACAACCAAAATACGAAGACCTTTAGCAACACATCTGCACAAACCAGTCCAGATTTCCAATCTATAGTAAATGCGGTAAACACGAACTCGAGAGGGTCCACCCCTCCATTTCTCTTATCTTTCGAGATGTTCAATTTCAACGTTCACAATTGCCTCGTTGACTCTGGTGCTTCCACAAATGTCATGCCTTTATCTGTGTGCAAGAAACTCAACATGCTCCCAGAGAAAACTGACGCAAAAATCATTCAACTGGACAGATCACAAGTACCGGCAGTCGGAGAGTTAAACAATGTCATCATCCACCTCTCATCCGACTCGAGGGTTCATCAATGTATTGATATTGTGGTTGTCGACATCCCAGAAGCCTATGGTGTACTGCTTAGTAGAGACTGGTCTAGCAAATTGCAAGGATACTTCGCCACAGATTGGTCTCACTTATGGCTACCCTACAAAGGGAGGAACAAGCAAATCAGAGTTGAAAGTGAACCATACATGAAGCACACTGTAACTAATTTGGATGCCACAAATGAACCCATCAGCTTCGCCCAAGAAGAACTTGGTATGTGTTTTCTTGATTCCGTTTTTGGATGTTACCAACCTCCCCAGTCTGCACTAGGCCCCGAGGTCCTTTCTGAGATGACACTCGTCGCAGAGGAACAAGCTCAAACTTTATCACACCAACCCAAAATTCCTCCGCAAGACACTGCCCCCAAGGAGCCGGAAAATGATATATGGACATTGTATTACGACGGTTCCAAGAATCTCGATGGTTCTGGTGCCGGCTGTGTTTTGCTTGATCCACATAAGAAAAAATTCCTAGTCTCTTGTCGACTCGAGTTTCAATGCACTAACAACACTGCCGAGTATGAAGCTCTGATCCTCGGGCTTAAGAAGGCGTTGGATTTGAAAGTGAAATGCTTACGGGTTATTGGTGACTCCGAGATTATCACTCGGCAGGTACGCAACACTATTCACTGTTTGTCTCCACATTTGAAGGCGTACCAGCAAAGGGTATGGCGATTAATTTCTTCCTTTGATGCTTTTGGAATTAAGTCTGTTCTAAGAATGCATAACGCAGCAGCAGACACTCTAGCTAATGCTGCCGCCAGGTTTACCCCTTTGAGGGACGGGTTTTCTATTGAAGTTATGTATAGACCATCCGTGCCAGACAACATCACTAATCTGCGTGTTTTTGATGATGATCAATAGGTGCTGGAATTTATGTGCAACTCAGAAATATTCAAAGACGCTGCTATAGATGAAAATGAGCACGACCAGGCTATGCAAAAGGAGTACGAGCAGGTTAAGGGAAACCCCATGCCTAAAGGGGTGGTATCACTGGAAAAGCTGTTTGATCTGCAAAACCGTTTCCGTGGGCCCCCAAATGCAAAAGTGCAGAGCTCGATCTTAGCTCATCGACAAGTGAACTTGGGATCGGAAGATAATCCTAAATTCATCAACCTGGGGAAAGACTGCACCCCCCAAGAGGCCCAAGATTTCACTCAATTATTTCGCAAGTATCGCGACGTATTCGCTTGGACCTATGAGGACTTACGCACATACGATACGCGAATTATACAACATGTGATACCAATTAAAGAAAATGTAAAACCATTCCAACAGAAACTTAGGAAAGTACACCCTACAATGGAGCCACTAATTCTAAAAGAACTCAAAAAACTTTTAGACGCCCGCATTATCTTCAAAGTCCGTCATTCCACATGGGTGTCCAATTTAGTGCCAGTACGGAAAAAGTCGGGTGAGATTCGATTATGTGTAGATTTCCGGAACTTGAACAGGGCCTCAAGTAAGGATAATTACCCAGTGCCCCCTATGGAGCAGATATTACAAGCAGTGTCCGGCTCAGAGATGTTCTCTTTGTTGGACGGTTTCTCTGGCTACAATCAAGTACTGGTGGCGGAACCAGACCGGTTAAAGACTACCTTCCGGACTAAATGGGGAACTTTCGCATACCGACGTATGCCCTTTGGGTTAATCAACGCTGGAGCAACTTTCCAGAGAGCGATGGACATAGCATTCAGAGGTCTGATAGGCCAAAGTGTGGTGGTTTACTTGGATGACGTTACTGTGTTTTCCAAACATCGGGGGGATCGCTTGCGTCACCTCAGACAGATTTTCGAAAGATGCAGAAAATACGGTATCTCGCTTAACCCAAAGAAAAGTGTTTTCGCCGTAGCAGAAGGGAATCTGCTAGGTCATATCATAACGAAACAAGGCATTGTCGTTGATCCAGAACGTGCAAAAGCCATTTCTCAAATTCCTCTCCCCAGCGGTAAGAAAGCAATGCAATCCTTTTTGGGCAAAATCAATTTTGTACGTAAGTTTATCTCAGATTTCGCCCAGATAGTGAAGCCACTACAAGGGATGATAAAGAAAAATGCCATTTTCAAATGGAATCGACCCGAAAAGGAAGCTTTCGACCAGATCAAGAAAGCTATAGCCGAAGCGCCTTCTCTCCAGAGCCCAGATTTCGGCAGAGATTTCAGCCTGTACACGTTTGCTTCGGATTCATCCCTGGCAGCCGTGCTCACACAAAAGGACAGAAATAATGACGAGCGTCCCATTTCGTTTATGAGCACTGGCCTACAGGGAGCCGAATTAAATTATCCTGAAATCGAAAAACAGGCTTATGCGGTGTACAAAGCAGTTAAACATTTCAGACCATACATCTTGAAGAACCATGTCACAGTTTACGTTCCCCATCCAGCTGTTCGATCACTATTCATGCAGCAAGAGTTGGGCGAGAGGAGAGGGAACTGGGTTGCGTGTATGCAAGAGTACGACTTAGAGTTTAAACCGGCACGCACGGTTAAAGGACAAGGTTTATGCCAAATGGCTGCGGAGGCCGCAGGTTCCCAAAAAAATGAAGAAGATAATTGGGAGCAAGAGATTGACATGTACCAAACTGACGTCATGCCCCAGGAAAGGAACCCATCTTGGTACTCGGATATCGCAGGATATTTGGCGCACGGGGTATTAGAATCAAATCTAGATGCCCGGCAGAAACGTGCAATCAGACTCAAAGCTGCGTCCTACCGGGTAATCCAAGGGAAACTCTTCAAGAAACATTCAGACGGAGTAATGTTGCGCTGCCTAGAATAGGATGAAGCTCAAAAGGTCTTAACCGAGCTGCACGATGGACCAGCGGGAGGTCATTTCGCCGGGGATACCACTGCTCATAAAATTATGCGTGCAGGTTATTATTGGCCAACCCTGTTCAGAGATGCTCACGCGTATGTTCGGAAATGCATTCAATGCCAGAAATTTGCAAGCCGAGAAGCGCGTCCGGCTGCTCCGTTGTTGTTAGTAGCAGTAGAAGAACCTTTTCAACAATGGGGTTTGGACGTCATTGGTGAGATTCTACCCCACTCTTCTAAGCAACACAGGTACATTCTGACGGCCACTGATTACTTCACCAGGTGGGTTGAAGCGGTACCATTACGCCAAGTCAACGATCAGGAGGTAATGCAATTTATCACTCACTCCATCATGACCAGGTTTGGCGTTCCAACTTCCTTAGTGTTTGATAATGCAACGTATTTTTCATCTTTGAAATTATATGATTTTGCATTAGAAAATGGCATTGTTCTCAAACACTCCGCAAAGTACTATCCCCAAGGAAATGGTCTAGCAGAATCAACAAATAAAAATCTGATCCGCATCGTCAAAAAGACCCTTCTGTCTCACCAACGAAACTGGCATAACGCTCTCCAAAACACACTTTGGGCTGATCGCGTCACCCCTAAGTCATCAATAGGCACCTCACCATATTTTCTCGTGTATGGGAAAGAAGCCGTCCTCCCACCCAATTTGTCTCTCCCCGCTCTACAGTTGTCTCAAGAGTGCCACGGTACCCCTTGTCCCGCCTTGCAAATCCGCATTGACACCCTGCTGAAACTAGAAGAGGAAAGGCAGAAAACCTGGGAGAAATTCGCCATCCACCAGAGTCGGATCAAAAAATGGTTCGATAAAAAGTCTGCAGGAGACAAAAAATTTGAAGTAGGATATCTTGTCCTAAAGTGGGATAAGGCACACGAAGAGAAAGGAAAACATGCAAAATTTCAAGCACTATGGATAGGTCCCTTTCAGGTTAAAGAAAAGATAGGTTCCCATACTTTCCGATTGCAGACTTTGGAAGGAAAAGTCGAGGTCCTCCCGGTAAACGGGCATGACCTCAAACACTATTTTACTTGAATAGCCCTCAAAGGGCTGTTCTCCCCCTGTATCATAGAAGCCGTTTTCTTTTGTTGTTAAAAAAAAAAAAAAAAAAAAAAAAAAACTCTTTCCCTAAATCTTCAAAGAAAACCTTGTCTAAGCTGCCCGCAACCAGATCACTCCTTGAAGAGGTTCTATGCTGATGAAAGGCCCTTCCCGCAAAGCACGGGGCGATCGAAACTCGCTTGTAATGGGCACCTAAGGGTAATACACGGTCTTCCCAGAGTCTTCAAGCATAAGGAACCACCTAGCAGCTTAAAGGGTGCAGGTAGAAAAAGGTCTTGCGTAGACGCAACCGGATCGTGAGGGAACAGGGCTAACTCAAGAGAATTGCAGGTCATCCGGGAAAAACCCGAGTCCTCATATGAGACCAGGGGCAACCTCTCTGCAAGCAAAATAAGTCGGGATCCCTCAAACCGCCCAGGCAAAGTATTGCCCATCTAAATAAGTGCCACATGCACATTCTCAAATAAGTGCAATCGCACGCGAATAAAGGGTAAAGGTTTGAGAAAGGCTTCCTGCGCAGAGAGGTGTTGTAACGACTCCGCCGGGGTACTGACCAGGCTCGCTGGCAGCGGAGCAACGTTCACGACTCCTTAGGCAGTGACTCCGCCGGAGCCGAGAGGTTCGCTGGCAGCGGAGCAACACCATGAGGACGAAATAATTCTACCGGACCCTGCAGTTGTCCAAGGTTTCCCCAACCCTCTCGATCCTGGAGCATGAGGAATTAAAATTCGGTTGATCTACACCCAACAAGCCAAAAGGAGCAGGTGACTAGGCAGGGTGGCAAAGGAAGGAAAGTGTAAACTCTGAGGTAAAAGAACAAGCAAGTACTAGACCCCCTCCCTCCTCCCTCATTGACCCTTCATCAGCAGAGATTCTGAATTCATCCAGTGAATCGCCATTTGTTGTAGCTCCTACAACACCCTCCAAAAAATACATAAAATCATAACACACACTCCAAAATTTTTTGGAGCCCCCCCCTTAAAACTAAAAGGAAAAGAGACCAAGTAAAGTTCTAAAGGCAAGTCGCTAAGTCGCATATGC